>MU968551.1:32706090-33120415 GCA_034641835.2 Pinus albicaulis
AGAGTCGAAAGAGTATAAATCTTTGTAGGGTTTGGTTATCTCTAGACCTAGTCTTTCCATAACTACTTTAGGCATTAGGTTGTGAGATGCTCCAGAATCATGCATTGCATTATGCAGGATCTTGTCGTGAACGTTGATAGTAACATAGAAAGGTGGAACTACCCCTTCCTGAAACTTCCCCTCTATATTAGGACCAAACAAGAGGGCGGGCTGATCATAATTTAAATTGACAGAGTCACCATTCTCACTAAGGTTCAAAGCCTTAAAAATATGGCCTTTATATACATCCTGAGTGGCCATCCCAGAAAGTGGGATAGAGATTTTAATTCTTGCAATCTCACTTTCCAAGTTGAAAGTGGGCTGACTCTTGGAAGTGTTTAACTCTGCTTTGTTGGCCACCACTTTGGTGGAAGAATTAGTGGGCTGATTCTCATTGTGTACAGTGCTAGTGATAGTTTTTTCAGGTGCACTAACTACAGTGCTAGTGCTACCGGTGGGTTGGCTTTGTTTATCACTCTTTTGGTTGTCCTTTTCTTTACTTTTCCCAAAACTTTCAGCTACTGATTTGTTACTATCAGCAGTTACTTTAGCAATCCTTTTAGGCCTTTTCTTAATGGTGACCTTAGAATTTTTAGCTTTGGAATTATCTTGGCTCTTCTTGCTTCTAAGTTGATACTGTTGTCTGACCTGCATCATGGCATTTTCAAATCCTAACCTGTAATCTTCAGATTCCAACCACTCCTCCTCCCAATAAGAGGGTGAGGGCTGGTCTTCCTCTAAGTCACAGTTATGAATTGAACTTTCTGTTTCGAACATGTTTATTGTATTTCCCTCAGACTCTTCTATGATTCCGTCATCTTCGTCCAGGAAGTTCTCTTCGAATGGAGGAATAACTTGTTGATCTGATTATCTTTGTCTGTTGGGAGTGTTATTGTTCCTTCTAAAGTTTTGGTTCTTATTTTGGTTTCTATTCTGGTTCCCGACTGTGACAACCATTTTGTCCATCATTTGTTGTAACCTTTCCACATTCTTAGACAACTTATCATAATTTTGGTCATATGTGGAAGCTACATTGTCATATATGTATGTTACCCTTCTCTCAGATTTCAGTCTTGCTCTTTTTTCGATCAGATTTTCCTCTATATTTACTGCTCCTTTCTGCATGTCCTCTAATCTGTTGTACTCTTTATCCCTAAGCTCATGGGCCATGTCAGCATCAAAGCCTTTAGGGTATTTTTCTAGGGCCATGCCTTGTGGAGGTTTCATATGTGGAGGGAGGGTATTGTAAATGCTGTTAAATCTTGTTGTGTAAACATGGACACTCTCTCCTACATTTCTTTTGAGGGTCATGTATTCTGCTAGGAGTTGGAGAGGGTTTGCCCTAGCTTCCAATTTGTTTATGAAAGTCTGATATAGAGCTGGAAGGTCATTAATGCTGCCCGGAGGTAGGCCCTTAAACCATTTCTTCACATCACCCCCTAAGCTTTGGGCAAATATTCTCATTTTGACTGTATCATCATCTATTTCCATGTAGTCGAAAGAATATTCCATCTTATCTACATGTTGTTGGGCTGTGATGGACTCTTTTGCAGTGAAGTGTGGGATCTTTGACTGATAATCGTTAGGTAAGGGTACTAGAGGCTGAGGTAAAACCAGAGGTGCATACCAAGATGCCATGATGGTATTTTGATGAGGTGAAAGATTGGCTTGAGCAGTTGGTATATGGATGACAGGGATATTATGACCAGCAGAGGTTTTTTGAGAAGATCTAGGGTGACTGAGCCCCAAGTTTTGTATGAAATGTGTATCAGGAGGTGTAGAGGGAGGGGTCTGTCTATTCCCAGGTTTTTTACCACTTTGAGGTGGTGAAACAGGAAGCTCAGGATCTAGCTGGTCTAAGATGCTGAATGACCTAGTTCTAAGTAAATTGTTTGGGGGGTCTAGGTCAAGGAATGGGTCTAATAGTGCTGTAAGGTTCTCCGGTGCAGAGTTAGCTCTATGGATGTGGCTGGAAATAGTTGGTCCTTTAGGTGTAGGAGCTCCTTTGAATATGCTCTCAGGGTTTTCAACTATCTCAGGTCGGTTTGGGTTAGGGTAAGCTCTTGTGTGAATGGTTCTAGAAGCCAGAATGTTGTTTCTGACCAAGTAGTTTAACCCTAGTTGTTACTTCTCCTGTGGTTGATGTTGTTATGGAGGCTGGTCTCCCAGTGGAGTCTCATGTGAAACCAAGATAACCAGCAGGCCTACTGAACACCAGTGGAGTCTTTAATCGTTTAGGAATTATGGAGTCACCAAGTGGAAAGGTTTAGGATGTTTTTGGAGGGTACACTTTCCACCGTAGTGCTTATGAGATGTCCCTTTCCAGGATATCTTCCAAACAAAGCAAACTCTAACCAGAGATTGATTGGAAGGGCATTTACCAGATATGTCACCTCATAAAGAGTGTGAGATCTGGAGGCTACCTAGCCCTTTCCAGAATCTGTCTAAGAGTATGGGAAAGCACAACAAATGGTATAGAGGTTGATGTGAGGATAAGACTGTTTAATCTACCAACCTAACTAGAGATTGAAGGTTTTTTGAGTGCTTAAGAATGTTTAAGGTGTAATGCACTCAGTTCCCAAGCGGAGTCGCCATTATGTTGGGGTTCCCAAGTTTTGGCCAGATTGGCAAGACCAAAAGATGAGACAACATCAGAACCACTTTCAGACCTTAGGATCTAGCCCTCCCAGGTCCAGAGAGGGATCTCTCTATGATAGTCAAAGATATATGTCTTTGAAGCTCTATGTTTAGATGTTAGGCTAGTTATAAGCACGGGTTTGTTTGTTTGATTGTTTTTTTTGGTTGTTGGTTATCAGGAATGAAGGATCTAGTGTAAGACAAGAATTGGAAAAGTGGGATAAGGCAGAGATGAAGTTTTTCCAGGAAATATTTGAAACCATTGGGCAATGGAGTCAGGAAAGGATTTGCTTGCTACTCAATAGGCAGGCTTCCAATTGGGCTAGTCATCTAAAACTTAGGATCTCTCAAGATGATTATGTGATATGGAAATTAGGAGGGAGGATATAACACAGATTTCAGAGCACAAAGTTACAGATCAGCAGGTCGTACAAGGATCCTAGTGGATAGGGCTAACACTAATCCCCAGTGTTCCCAAATCTTCCAACTAAATCTATAACAAGAAGAATCTAAGAACTGAATTCATTTAATTCATAAATCAGAGAGTAGGCAATAACATCCACTACACTGGTTAAACCAACTGAAAACATTCATTAGAAAATACATTCAGAAGAGAAACATAAATGGAAAGGAGAGCAGAAACATAGGGTACCTAACAAGGGTAAATCCTATGCCAATATCCTGATGCAAGCTAGTAGAAACGAAATGAAATGAATGTAGACACAGAGATAGGAAAACATCATCGCTGCTTCAGATTAGGATCCAAAGAGATGTTCTTTTCATATTAAATAACAATACCAATCAAGTACAATATTGCCAATAGCTGAATACTCAGTCTGAAAACATATCCTTCCACCTATCTTACAACCTTTACACAAAGACTCTGTCTCAAAAGAAACTACTTGCAGTTCTCTAATAACTGATCAAAAACGATTACAATGAGTTCTTCATGAATTTATAGCTCCGTAGGAGTAGAGGAGGAAGGTGGAGAACTAAATGCACTATTAAACTTTTGAAAAGAAAGAGGCGTGGAGCCCAATCTGTATAAATCCAGTGCATTAACCTTTGGTGTTCTTTGGGTGAACGAATGATCTTCTCCAGACTGGGGATTGCTCTAATATGACTCTAATGTGTTCTGACTACAGTATTGTGTGGTGCTATTGGTGAATAAACAAAAGATAAAAGAATGATAAAGAGATCTGTCATAATGATGAAGTAAATGCTCTGATAGTACTGGGGCTGTCTCAGGGTAGAAAATCTCTCCTGAACATGGCATAGATTGAACACTACATGGGCATTCTGTCCTTTGAGGAGGAAAACATCCTGCTACTATATAAACCCCTGATATGCATTTATTTCTGTGTGTTGTTCCTTTTCATGATCTGTGGGATCATTGATCTGGTGCTTTGCCTCTAAGCTGTTGTATTAAACTCAAAACACTCAATTCTAATGCTGGCATCCTTGATCATGAGCTAGTTTTTTCCCACTGGTCCATAAATGCCTCAATTTTTCCATATCTGGGCTTTAATGGCGCCAAAGAGGGCTCGCGAAGTTTCAAACTCTGTCCTTTTGTGGAATTTATACCTCCGCCACCTTTCTTGATGTTCCCTGTAGTACCAGCTTCTAAATTTAATTCTATCTTCTCAATGCGCTACTTACAATGATCTCTGTGAATCATGGCAGATTTCCGCCTCTCTAAAAACCCTACAAAAACACGCAACTTGTTAAGAAAATCAATGGAGGTGATGGACATGATAGGGGGCGGCTAGACTAATGACGCAGACTGGTTAGATGACGAAAACATCATGGAAAACACGTAGTGTGGTGGAAATGGTATGGATTACAGTCAAGATTTGGCGCGGAGGCGAAATAAATGAAAACCTTAACAAACCTGACCTACGAAAAAATATATGAAACGGGAGGGCGAATATACGGTGGGACACGTGGAGGTGACATGGCGGGACCAGCTGATAGTGGAAAATTCAACAGTGGGAGACGATCTGGACCGTCAGATCTTAGAGGATATCGATAGTGGGAAACATGGCGAAGGGCGGTGGAACGGTGGGACAAGGGTACGGAGGCTTTGGTTTAAACCCCGCGCAGCTTCGTCGATCGATGACAGTCGGATGAGGCTCCCAAGATCTAACGACTGACGTGAATATCGCTGCGCGTCCTGTTTCAAATGATAATGCGCGATGGAATAGCGGTTTTGAAACCGTACAGGAGCCACATGTCGAGAGGTGTGTGGAATCACTGGCCAATGAGGAAATACCGCCAACCGCCCGAAGGCGGTGCGATAGAAACCGTCGAGTTTTGAAATAGTGTGCTGCGGGGACCACCGGTGGGTAAACTCCAGACCGTTGACCTGGTGGGTAAAGGACGATGATGGCGCGGTCAGTGGTTTGAACGGGCGAATCACGAGCGCCATGGGTTTTAACGATCATCGTTCGATCTATATGGATCAACGGTTGAGACAACACCCGATAATCATATGGGACAAATGCCTTCGGGGCTAGCGCTTCAGTCACAGCGCTGGGTTCTGTGGAGAGAAAGGTCACGGGGCTAGCGGAGAAGGGGTTGAGGCCTATTATATGGTCCGAAAGTGGGTTTCTTACCCTTTTTAATGCATTTTGAGGCCCAAGGACGGTAACGGTAGGGGAAAGAGGGGGATTTAGGCACAATCAAGGGAGTAGGGATGTTTTAGAGGGGATTTCAGAGATTGAAAGGGGAATTAGGGGGAAGAAAGGGGACTTTGAGGAGAGGAACAATGGGGTGCAACATGGAGAGTTCTGCAGCAGGAAATTTATCAAAGGCAAAGGCATATGAGATCTCAAGGATGATGTGTATTTGGGGAGATGCATTCCTTGAGGGCTCAAAAACAAATTTAGCCCCTTGCTTTGCTTTGTCAAAAATCTATAGCGGGGTTAACAAGTCCATAGCTCGGGTAACACGATTGCCCATATTTGCATGGGAATGATACATACAAATTTCATGAATATGTTTTGGTATCTATTTTGTTGTAGCGCATCACATGTGGATACAATTGCAACGGTCGTGATCTCAAATTATAAACAACAACTAAAACAGTGTCATCTTCAGCATAATATAGAACAACTTAGAAAGTATAGTGCACTAAATGATTAAGAAGACCTTCCACATGAACGAAAGTGTTGTGTAACCAATTCCAAAAATAGAAGAAAAGAGATATCAATGCCTTAGAAATAAGCCACTTCGAGGGGGAAACCTCCAACACATTACATAAATGAACAATTCTTGGATGATACAATTTTCAAAACCTCTTTTCTATATATAGGAGTCCATGGGGCCATAACGTAATCCTACTGGGCCACAATGTAATCCTAGCCGACCTAACAATAATAATTTAAGGGCACAATAATAACAAAATGGGGGTTACAAGGGTACAATAATAACAATAAGGGGGTTACATTAACAACAATAAGGGACTATACTAGTAATATAGGGACCTAACATGCCATTCTCCTTCAAAAAAGTGTTGTCCTCAACGCTTGAGTAGCTCTGGGTGCTTCTGTATAAAATTCTCATCCTCCCATGTAGAATCTTTAGTCGGTAAGTTCTTCCACTTGATGAGATACTCTGAAATTGATCGATTTCGTAGCTGTCGAGTTCTCGTTTCCATGACCACTTCAGGTTCCAATATGATTTTTCATTCCTCATCAAGTTCTAGCAATATTGTTTAAACTGGAATATTTTCACCTATAACCTTCCTTAAGCATGAAACATGGAAAACTGGATGCACTCGTGAAGATGCAGGAAGCTCCAATTTGTATGCCATAGTACCAATATTTTGCAACATCTTGTAAGGACCATAGTACTTTGGCGATAATTTATTATCATTCTTAGCTTTCTTGAGGGACATTTTTTCTTATGGTTGTAGCCGTAAAAATACCCAATCTCCTACATCAAAACTTCTCTCGCTGCGATGTTGATCTAGCTGTTGTTTCATTCGATTTTGTGGCAAATTTAGGTTATCCTTTAAGACTCGGATAACTTCTTGCTGATGCTCGATGTGATCTTCCACTGCCTGAACCTTCGAATTTTCCCATAAAGAGATGTGATAAATGGTGGATGATATCCATAAAGTGCCATAAATGGGGTAATTTTTTCTACAGTATGGAAGGAAGTGTTATATCACCATTCAGCGAGTGGTAACCACTTGACCCATTGTGTTTGTTTATCATATACAAATCAATGAAGATATACTTCCAAACTTTTATTTACTATCTCAGTTTGACCATCAGATTGAGGATGATAAGATGAGCTATGAGATAATTGAGTACCCAAACAAGAAAATAACTCCGTCCAAAAATTTCCAGTAAAAATGGGATCTCTGTCGCTCAAATTAACCCTTGGGCTTCCATGTAGCTTTTGAATTTTGTCCATAAATGTAGTAGCAACTGTACTTTCTTTAAATGGATGAGATAATGCACAAAAGTGTGCATACTTGGTAAGTCTATCAACTACCACCATGATGACACTCTTTCCTTCAAACTTAGGTAAACCTGTGATAAAATCCATTGAAATGTCCTCCCAACATTGACTTGGAATGGATAAAGGTTGTAGAAGTCTCGGGGTCTTAATTGTCTCAACTTTATTCTGCTGGGAAACCAAACATTCCGCCAAAAAATTTTGAATATTAGATTTAAGGCCATCCCAAAAAAATTCTTTCTTCAACCTGTGGTAAGTTTTTAAAAATCCCGAGTGTCCTCCTAAAGGAGAAGTGTGCAATTCCAGAAGAATCTTTTGTTTTAGTTGGGAATTCCTACAAGGATATAAGTGAACTTTGTACCATAAGGAATCATTTTTCCAACTAAATGTATCAGATATACTAGGATCTTGCTGCAAATTTTGAATGAGTGTCCATACATCTTTTTCCTTCTTCCATTCATCTCTTTCTTCAGTTATCCAATCTTGTTGGATAATAGAAATGGCACAAAGCAATGCTTCCGCCTCTTAATTCTTTCTTGAGAGTGCATCTACAACAACATTAAGCTTTCCTTTTTTGTAGATTATTTCAAAGTCATAACCCAACATCTTTGTGATCCATTTTTGCTGCTCTTCTGAAGATAGTCTTTGTTCCAAAAAATGTTTAAGACTATCATGATCATTTTTTACCTTGAAGTGTCTTCCCATTAGGTAAGTTCGCCATTTCTTTAGTGCATGCAGTATTGCTAACATTTCCTTCTCATAAATAGGTTTTTGTAAATACTTTCCTTTGATTGGACAACTTTCAAAAGCAATGGGTCTTCCTTCCTGCATTAAAACAGCACCAATTCCATTTCCTGAGGCATCACATTCCACGGTAAAGGTTTTTGTGAAGTCTGGCATAGCTAAGACCGGTGCTAGGCACATTGCCTCTTTAAGATGTTCAAAGGCCTTAGTTGCTTCAGGAGTCCATGAAAATGCATCTTTCTTCAATAATGTTGTTAGAGGTGCTGCTATTCTCCCATAATTCTTAACAAAGTTGCGATAATACCCTGTTAACCCGAGAAATCCTCGCAACTGCTTTATGGTTGTGGGGACTTTCCATTCCTTAATGGCTTTAATTTTGTTAGGGTCTACTTTAACATCCTCGTGAGATACAATATGACCCAGATATTCCACCTCTTGTACTCCAAAGAAACATTTGGATGTTTTTGCATATAATTGTTTCTCCTGCAATAGTTTGAGCACCCTGTCAGCATGTTCAACATGATCCTTCCAAGACCTGTTGTAGATTAGTATATCATCAAAAAATACTAGCACAAATTTTCTAAGGAAGGGTTTGAAAATGGAATTCATCAACCCTTGAAATGTAGAAGGTGCATTGGTAAGGCCAAAAGACATGACCAAAAATTCATAATGACCCTCATGAGTTCGAAATGCTGTTTTTGGAATATCTTCAGTCTTCATTCTAATTTAATGATATCCTGAACGAAGATCTAACTTGGTAAAACAAATTTCTCCATGTAATTCATCCAATAATTCTTCAATCACAGGCATGGGAAATTTATATTTAATGGTGAGCTTATTGAGCTCCCTATAATCTGGACACATTTGCCATGATCCATCCTTCTTGTGTGCCAATAATACAGGAGCAGAGAAAGAACTTTGACTAGGTTGAATTATACCTACCTCTAACATTTCTGCAATCATATGTTCAATTTCGCTCTTTTGGACGTAAGGATATCTATAAGGCCTGATGTTTGGAGGAACACTTCCTCGACTCAAATGAATACATGATCATGATCATGAATAGGTGGGAGTCCTTTGGGAGTTTCAAACACCTTGGAATGATTGTCCAAGACTTGTTGGAGATCTGTAGAAATAGATGATTTTGATGTTGGAAGTTATAGTGAGCATAATTGTGAAATTACACCTCGTTGTTCTTTCTTTAGAAGCTTTGTCATGATATTATAGATTATTATCCTTCTTGGCTTCCCCGCAATACCCCATAATTTGACTTTCTTTCCTTCTGAAAAAAATTTCAAGAAAAGTTCTTGAAAATTAAAAGCTATCGTCCCCAAAGATTGTAACCATTGTACTACTAGTACAACATCAACACCTCCCATAGGAATCAAAAGCATTAGACTAGTCAATACATATTCCCCCATGGTTAGCTTGATAATATGGAATTTTCCAGAGAAATTTGTAGTTCCTCCATTTGCAACCATCACTTGAAATTCAGGTGCTGGGTATAGGAAACAATTTAATTCCTTGGCTACCTTACAATGAATAAAATTATGAGTGCTACCTGAATCAATCAACACTATTACCTTTTTCTTCTTGATATGTCCTTCTATCTTGAGAGTTTGAGGAGTGGTAATTCCTGCCAGTGCATTACGCGATATGGTCGGATTCATTTCTTCCTCTTCTAGGGCTGGTTCCTGGTGTATATCCTCTCCTTGTTCATTTTATTCTTCCTCTTCACAATCTATGTAAAATAATTTCTTCTCGGCACACTTATGACCTTTAGTGTATTCGCTATCACAACTATAGCAAAGCCCTTTTGCTCTTTTTTCTTCCAATTTTTGTGGTGTCAACCTTGTAAGTTGTGTAAATCTAGGCATAGAAACACTTCTTTCTTTATAGAATTGAGTGGTAGGCTTCCTTGTCGCCATAATTTTACATTCAAATTTTCTTTCCAACCTGAATGCCTTCTCCAATGAATCAGGTTCCAAAATGCAAACTTCATGTTGGATGTTATCCTTTAAAGTGCCTATGAATAGATCAATCCTGTGTTCCTATGGAATATTAGTTACCCTTATATTCAATTTTTGGAAGTCCTCAATGTGTTGCCCCACTAAAACCTTTTGTTTGAGATTTATCAATTGGCTAAAGAAGGTGTTCCTCTTTGTATCCTCATAATGTGCTATCATTTCCTCCATAAAAATTGACCAACTAATAATTTTTTTATGGGAGCAAAGCCATCGATACCATACAAATGTATTTTGTTCTAAATGTAAAGTTGCAATGCGCACCTTTTGTGTGTTTTACACGTTATGGAGATCAAAATATTGCTCCATTTGTAGTATCCATGTTACAGGATCCTTTCCATCAAACTTCCTCATATCCATTCTTGGAATATGGTGGTTCTTCTCACAAACATTAGAGTTTATGAAATCACGATTAACATTTATTTTGTTCTCATAATGAGGTTCTTCTACTATCTTTTCACCATTAGGAAACATTTCTTGTATCAACTTTCTCAAACCTTCCATGTCTGCTTTTAGATCATTCTTCATGTTTTCCATGTTGTCTTTGATGTCATCCATCTTAGCTTCCATGCCAGCTTCCATGCCATCCATCTTAGCTTCCACGCCTTTCTTCAAATTTTCCATCTTCGCTTCCATGCCTTTCTTCAAAACTTCCATTTCATTTTTTGTTTCTCTTTGTGAGAGCGAAATTTGGTGCACTTGCTCTTGTAATTTTGATAGATCATGTTGCAATTATTCATCTTCATGAGTCATCATAGAGCCTTCGCAAGGCTTAATAGTTGTTGAATTATTTTTATAGGGAATCTTTTAGAACCCAATAGTGATATATATTCTACAATATGCCCTTGGAATCAATTCAAATTGATTCTTCAAACAAGACTTATGCAATTCTGAAAAAAAAAAATACACACCTTTTTCTTGCTTTTGAGGAGCTCGATATTGAAATTGGATTATCTCTGTGATTGTAGCACTTCAATATTTTAATTTTAGCATCAACGTAGCCCTCTGAATTCTCTTTTGAATGCCACAAGTCTGACCTGATTTGGATTCACCAAGACAAAGTTGTGTCCAATCTCCCACAATGACCTAATTATGGACTGGTTCAGTAGAAGGAAATTGTACGACTTTCCACGTGTCATTGTTTCGTCCTTAAGCTCTAACACTGATAGAAAAGAAACTAAAGTCCTTTTAATTGCGACCATTTTTTATGACACTCCAATTCGATGCTCAGAGAGAGATTTATGAATATTTTCCCACGACCACCTCTTTGAGATGAAATTCGAGAGCCTTAAAAAGTACTACCTTCCACAGATCATATCTCCAAAAATATTGTGAACCAACCTCTAAAATTTTTTGATGCGTTTCCTTAGGATTTCAGCTTCACACCCTAAAAATTTCGGATTCTGAACCATCGTAGAAAAAAATTTATAGCGAAAATGACACGATGACCTGTTTAGAGCAGCGAAACCCTAGAATCCAAAGCTCTCATACCAAATGTTGTGTAACCAACTCCAAAAATAGAAGAAAAGAGATATCAATGCCTTATAAATAAGACACTTCGAGGGGGAAACCTCCAATACATTACATAAATTAAAAATTCTTGGATGATACAATTTACAGAACCTCCTTTCTATATATAGGAGTACACGGGGCCATAATGTAATCCTAGTGGGCCACAATGTAATCCTAGCCGACCTAACAGTAATAATTTAAGGGCACAAAAATAACAAAATGGGGGTTACAAGGGTACAATAATAACAATAAGGGGGTTACATTAACAACAATAAGGGACTATACTAGTAATATAGGGACCTAACACAAAGCATGTTTTGAACTTGCCATCTAGAAAAGCAACCTTAATGTTATTTGAGTACCAAAGCTAGCAAGCCCAACGAAACTGGTTCCATATATCAAACTCTAGAGCAAATATTTTTGGATTACATGCAAATGATGTGGAGCATAGGGTTTCATACTTTGTACGTAGATGTTGTAACTCAAATCAAAATGAGGTAAAAGTTGAGAAATTGGTAGGCAATCAAATTGAAAAGTCTTCAAAATATGTGATTTCATCAAAAGCTCATATTTCTTATCCTTGAACTAGAAAGGAAACAATATGTCACTTTCATAACTAGAATACTCTGGGATAACCTATTTTTAGTTTATAATTTCTTCCAATAGAAGTGTACCTGTTGGAATTTCTGAACGATTCCAAACACAGAGGAAATAAAATTCCTCTTCCCAACACAAAGATTCAATTCGAAAGATGTGGACATAGATGTAAAAATCAACTTCTATTTCATTAAATCGAAAAAATATTGCAAAATGGATATTTCCTCAGAACTTCATTGTTCTGGATTACAAAAAAAAATTATGTTTGACTGCTACTGAAATGCAGTGTTATTCACTCCTTAAACTGCTCTCTGTCCTGTAATTCAATTATGCCTTTAGGCAATAAAAACAATACACAATCTTGCATATAAAATGATCTCTCTGTTTTTTTTCATACAGAGTCTCACTTTGTTTTTCACACTCGTTTAAAAAAAATACAGAACTATTATATTTTCCTTCGAGCCTTTTTCTTTTTTTATACATAACATAACAAAAAAACTTAAAAAAAATTAAATTTATATATATTATAAACTTCATAAGTTTATAATATATATATTACAACTCAAGTCTATATATATGCCCTAATTCTAAAAGACTTAATCAATAAAACATGTTGCGGCACTTTTTAAAAAAAATTAAAACATAAAGGTTTTAAAACCTTAATTTACCATGCCCATCAAAAACATTAACACTTTTGAACCGAATGTTTTAAACCTTCATCGTGGATTTTAAAACAAGAAATTAAATCCGTTTTCATAATTTTATCGCATCCCAAATATGAGCTTGCTGACATAAGCTTTCAGACATGCGATAAAATTAAATTCGCTATTTAATTTTTTATCAGGTCTGAATTGAGCTTGTCAATGTTAGCCTCTTTTCTATGCAATCGATTTCTGATTGGTTGATGCAGTTGACTTGGCATGGTGGGGACCATCTTTCGTATTGATCGTGGGCTATGGTGAGAAGGCTAGAGTTGCATGTGATCACTTGTTGACTTGTTTGTGGAGTGAATAGCATGGAGCATGCATATTTTAAAGACAGGGATGGTGTGGTTTGAAGGAAGTTGGTGTAGAAGATAAATGTTGGTTGCTATAGTGTTTAAATGCAGGGATGTAGAACTCCGCACACCAAAACAAGCCTACGGCCATTAACAAAAAATAAACTTGCAGGGTATTGAATGCAGGAGTTGAGTGTGAGATAACGTGCAAGCAAAGCAAAATTAAATTTTGTGTTGTTGTCCTTCGGCCGTAACTGCTTGCAATTGGATTTAAAATTCAACACTCCCCCTTAAATTGAAATACTAGATTTTCTTCCATACCCTAACATTTTCTAATAAAATTAAAAATTTCCTTCCCCAATGGTTTCATCAATATATCAGCAAACTTCTCCTCTGTTCTGCAATGTTGCAAAACAATTTCCCCATTGTTCACTAGCTCTCTGATGTAGTGATACTTGGCATAAATGTGTTTCGTTATTTTGTGAAACACTGAATCCTTTGACAATGCTATTGCTGAGCTATTATCACAACAAATTTTTGTGCCTTTTACCTATTTATTACATAAAATTATCAAAATTCTCCTCATCCAAACTTCCTAACATGTTGGATCTGTAGCTACTACATACTCTGCCTCTGCTGTAGATAAAGCCACAATTGGTTGTTTCTTAGAATCCCATGAAATGGCTCCTGATCCCATATGAAAAACATATCTAGAGGTTCTTTCCCTATCATCTATACTTCCAGCCCAATCATTGTCAGTATGTCCAATCAATTCAAAATTTTCTGAAGTGGTGTATAAAATTCCATACTTCTTTGTTCCCTTCACATACCTCAAAATTATTTTTGATGCTTGCTAATGTGTCTCCTTTGGGCTTTCCATAAATCTGGAAATTAAACTCACAGCGTGCATAATATCCAGCCTATTTGCAGTCAAATACATGAGGCTGCCAACTATGCTCTTGTACAAACTTGGATCAAAATCCTTGCTAATGTCTTCCTTGCTCAACTTCAATCCCATCACTGTAGGAGTAATTGTTGCCTTGCAATCCTGCATATTAAATCTTTCCAAAACTTCATTCACATATTTAGCTTGAGAGATAAAAATATTATTTTCATTTTTCTCTACTTCTATTCCTAAGAAGTATCTCAACAATCCCATATCAGTCATCTCAAATTCATCCTTCATGACTGTTTTAAAATTCTCAATGAGGTCAGCATCATTACCTGTGAATATCACATCATCAACATATAAAACAACAATTAGCATCTTATCATATTTCTCTTTGATGTATAATGTGGGTTCTCCTTCATATTTTTCAAGCCCATTTTTCCAGTAGATATCCATATATCCTACTGTACCATGCTCTTGGTGCTTGTTTCATCCCATAAAGATCTTTCTTCAATTTACGTACCTTATGCTCTTGGCCTAATTTCTCATAGCCCAGAGGTTGTTCAACATAAATCTCTTCCATAAATACTCCATATGGAAATGCTAATTTCACATCCATTTGGTAAACTTTCCACTTATGTTGTGCTGTTATGGACAACACTGCTTTTATTGTTTCCATTCTTGCAACCGGTGCAAATGTTTCCTCATGGTCTCTTCGTTGCTACTGTTTGTAGCCTTTGACAACAAGTATGGCCTTGTGCCTTTCAATCTTACCTTGAGCATTTATTTTGGTCTTGTAGACCCATTTCAATCCAATAAATTCCTTACCTTTTGGGAGATCAACCAATTCCCATGTCTTATTCTTCTCTATGGAATTTATCTCTTCATCCATAGAATCTATCCATTTCTTATATTTTACATCTTCTTCAAAATGAATAGGATATTCTACATGACAATACAATGCAAATAAAGAGTCTATACCATCATTTGCTGCCTCTTGTTCATAAATATCATTCAGAATTCTGAATTTGATTCCTCTTTCACTTGTTGAACTTGTGCTTGTAGAAGCATTCAAATCTGCTCCTTGTGATGTGCTTGGAGAATCACTGTCATCACTTCTCAAGGGTGTTCTCATTCCTTCTTGTGGTGTCCCTTGTTGTCTTTGTGTTGGTGGAGGTGCTGCTGCTAATGAGGGATGTCTTTTAGCCATTTCTTCCTCATATTCATAATGAGACAAATAGCTTTTAACATTCACTGTTTTCTCAATGCTTCCATCCCAAGCTTCTTCCTCAATGAACTATACATCTCTTCTTATAAAAAATTTCTTGGTGGATGGGTTATACAGTTTGTATGCCTTTGATTCTTCACTATATCCAATAAATATTCACTTCTCCCCCTTAATGTCCAACCTCTTCCTTAGCTGATCTCGAATGTGTGCATAAGCCACACAACCAAAAAATCTCATGTGAGTGACAAATTGTTTTATGCCACACCATGCTTCTTCTAGAAATCTGTTCATAACATCTTTGGTTGGGCATCTATTCAAGATGTATGCTGCACAATGTACAGCTTCAACCCAATACTCATTTGGAAAATGTTTTGCCTTCAACATGCTTCTTATCGTATCCATGATGGTTCTATTTTTCCTTTCAGCAACTCCATTTTTTTGCGGTGTATACCTTTCTATAAATTTCTTGTGTATCCCATTTTCTCTGTAAAAGCACAAAAATTATTTGGAGATATATTCTCCTCCTCTGTTTGTCCTTAAGAACTTAATATGCTACGCATTTTGATTATCTACAAGAGCTTTAAAGTGGCAGAATTTCTCAAACACTTCAATTTTAAATTTCAAAAAACAAACCCATGTTTTTCTTTGGAAATCATCAATAAAGGTCAGCATATAGTGGCTGCCTACTAATGATGGTGTTTGAATTTGTCCACACAAATATGAATGGACAATTACGAAGGGTTCCTTTGCCCTTATGCTCTTTCTTGACTGAAAGCTTTCTCTGTGTTGTTTTCCCAAGATCCAGCCTTCATATACGCATTCTGATTTCTCAATCAATGGTAATCCCTTTACCATTCCTTTCCTATGCAAAAAATTAAGACCTCCAAAGTTGAGATGTCCAGATCTAAAATGCCATAACCAGTTTTCATCTTTTTCTTCTATTTGGAATGTCTCTTGTGTCACTGCTGCAATGACATCTCCTTTCTTCAAATCTTCTCTCATATTAAGAGGGAACATTTTGTTCCTTGTCATCTTCACTTGTGCAATGCATTGATTGCTTGGTGGTTTATCCATGATGGTGCATATATCATCTTCAAAGAAAACATTGTAGGCCTTTTGAATGAGCTGTCCAATTCTCAAAAGGTTACACTTCATACCAGGCACATAATATACATCTGATATGGATCTTCCTTCTCCTTTCTTTGTCAAAAAACTTACTCTGCATTTTCCCATGAAAGAGACCTTACTGTCTGTCCCCAATGTTACTTGAGACATTACATTTTCATCTAAAATGGAAGACATAGAAATGTTTCCAGTCATATGGTTGCTACATCCTAAATCTAGAAACCATATATCTTCACTCTTTTCTTCAGCCATATTACATACGAAAAACAACTTCTCTTGACCGATATTTTCTTTAGTAAAACTAGCACTGGGTCTATTACCCATGTCACTCTGTTTCTTCCTAAATTCATTAGCATAATGGCCATAATTCTTACAGTAATGACATTGGACTTGGGATTTGTCATACCTTTGTCCATGTGCTTGATTTTTTCCACCTTGCTAGTTGCTGCCTTGGCCTTGGCTCTAAGTTTGATTGCTGCCCCTTCCATTAGTATTTGCATGGCTATTTCTTCCTCCTCTATTTTGGCTTTTGCCTCTTCCTTTTCCTTTGTAGCTTCCTCTGCCTTGACCTCTTCCTCTTCCAAAAAACATTTGGGTCTTGAAGGCATGTTCCAAAGATGAGTTTTTTGTTCTACCGAATCTTTGTTCATGTTTCATCAATGATGCATGAATCTCATCAACTGTAAAATTTGAGAGATCTTTTGTCTCTTCAATGATTGTGACTATCACATCAAACCTTGAGGGTAAGCTCCTCAACAATTTCTCCACTATTCTTCTTTCTTCCACTATCTCTCCATGAGATCTCATTTGGGTAACCAACCCAATCAACTATGTGAATAATGAGTCTATTGTTTTAGACTCAGTCATGTAAATTACTTCAAAATATCTTCTCATTAATTGAAGCTTTGTTGTCTTTACCTTCTCCATTCCTCGATGAGCTGTCTGGAGAGTATCCCATGCATCCTTGGAACTCTTTGCGGCTATAATCCTTGGAAATACACTTTCATGCACTTCTTGATAGAGATAGAAGAGGGCTTTTGAGTCCTTTTTCCTATTTCTCTTCGGCAAATCCTTCTCTACCTGTGTCAGGGCATTAAATGCATTTTCATCTACTGGTTCTTCTATACCATCTTCAACTAGCTCCCATAAGTCTTGAGAGGCAAACAGGGCTCTCATTGTGATTCTCCAATAGTCATAGTTCTTCCCATTAAACTGTGGGAGTTGAGTATTTCCTATACTCATGCTTGCGCTGGCTCCCGCCATAGCTAGCTTTTTGAACTATGCTCTAAGCTTGACTGTTTTTTTTCAACAAACTATCTCTCTGCTTGAGAGATAAACTCTGTCTCTGAGGACTGCACTCTTTAACAGGAAAAAATCTTCCCACAATTATTGAAAAAATCAAGAGGCTTCACCTCAACTCAGATTGTGACAGAGCATAAGATATTAGAAAAAAACACAGCTAACTGCATTTACCCCATGTAAATAAATCTGATAGAAACAATAAAACCTTCATTTTACTATACATGGAGAGAGCGGATCAAGTATACAGATGTGCCACATGCACCAATTTATTTTATATTAAATTTGTAATTTGAGAAAAATTAATAAAAAAATAAAAAAATAAATATACTACATAATATAAATTTAAATATAATACATAATATAAAGTTAAAACTTGGCCTGTAGCAGCCATGTTGTGCATCAAACTCCTACGTGTTGAAGTTAAAACATGGCAACAATAACCAGCTTGCCATAGGGCATTTAATGTGCCTATGGTAGGCCTCTTCACAAATGATGCCCATATATGGTTGAGCACATCTGTTGCCACGCTGGCTTGCCAAACTACAACTAATTGAGCGCATCCATTGCCATTCTAACCACCAATTCATGTACTCCAAGCACTAACATAAGCAGCAAGCGTGGTATTGTTAGCAACCTTCTTTGTATGTGTGTGTATACTAAATAAATGGGGACCCTTAATTAAAAAATCCAAAAAATCAATTAGGATTTGTTTTCCTTTTCAAATAAAACTTTCTATCATAAACTTATAGAAATCCCTCAGAAAGAACATTAAGAAACACTTAAGTTTATGATAAATTACAATAAAATTTCTCTTTAAACAAAATAGCGCATCCATAGCAAAATGATATATATCTTTTATAAAACTGAAAATGCGATTTTGCGCTTTTGCGATAATGCGACCCCAAAAGCCTATACAATAAATGTATTGGTCGTGGATCGCATAGCGCAGAAAACAGAAGTGATTAATGAATACCTTTTGCGCTATTTTCAATTTTGCGCTTTTGCGAGATTTGCGATGTGCGCTTTGTCATTTATTGCGCAATTTTTACTTTAGCTCTTTTATATTACGATAGCTTCATTTTATATTATTAAAATATTATATTTCATCCGCTTTCACATTTAAAACAGTCTCATCACCTTTCTTATGCCATTACAATCATTTACTCATAAAACGCAGGGATGAAGGAGAAAACGTCTATACAAAGCTTTCACTAAACACTATGGGTAAGAAGGAGAAGAGCTCAAGTTCTGAAAACAAAGAAATGGTTGCGCTGTATGCAGACACCGCTTGTAATAAGGATGCCGGTATATCCACTTGGGAAGGAATGTATAATCTGTTAGAGGAAGAAAATCCTATGGTGATGAAAGTTGTGGCTACAGCAGGTTCTAGTAATACGTCTGAAGCAACCCTCAAAGAAATGGCTTTTTCATTTCTTCATAGGATAGCGGCAAGACCAAGGATTCTCCCATATACGGACATGGTGAAGTGGGTGCTGGACAACACCGATATTTCAGACAGATAATTCAGAACTCCATCTGAAGAGCTAATCGGGTCATTCACCATAGAAGATCTGAGATTAATGTATAAGTTTCCAGAACCTCAAGTGACTTACAACAAACAATTTATGGAAGATTTTGCCAGAGAACATGCAAATTTGGTAGAATGCACAAAGGATTGGACCAAAAGAAGTGAATCGTTGAAGAAAAACAAACAAGGTATGTACAACACGGGTTCACTTACCTCTCCTTATTGTTTCACTGCTGCCATGTTATGCAGGATTTTTGGAAAGCCTGACATAAATATGATATTACCCGAATGGCTTCCTTTGTTGAATGCGGCTGTTAATTCTACAATTGTAGACTGGGCCAAAATCCTATCTAATAATTTGACCACTGCTATTTTTCACTACCAGTCCAAACGAAATGTTTCTCAGCGGGTTTATCCGCCTTTTTATTTATCTGCTTATGTCATGGACACTATTTGTTATATCTCTAAATTCCCTGTGATGGGTTGGCAATGTACTATCCACGATCCTTTGCCTATTCATGTGTACCATAAAGAACTATGGGAGTCTAAATTTGTCCCCCATTTTTACCAAATTTGTCATGGAATAATGCTGCCATTGTATAGAACATTGTATAATAAGGATGCACCAAGGTTATCCCCAGAAACAGAGGTTGATATTCTCCCCGTCGCGAGATGGTTTGGAGAAGAATTTTTCACTTATATTAGGGTTTTTGGAAGTTATGCTTCTCCCCATGTTTTACCCCTATACGTTCCAGATAGACTTGTAGCTCGGGAAATTGCTTATCAGACCTGTGGCCAGGGAGGTATAACAAAAGATTTAAAAGAGAAGAAAAAGGGCATTTGGCCACAATTTCCCGTAAAATGTGGAACATTTTCACTGTTTGATATTGGTCATGCATTTCAAGAGATAGGCAACATTACATGCCTACAGCTGTTCAAATTTTCGAGAAGGTTATTCGACCCAAATGATATTGTTAAGAATTTTACCAATGCAATCAAAGTAAGGGAATTTTCTGGGGAACAGGATATTTTTGATGATATGTTCCAAGCAAGAAATTCATTCAAAGAAGTTTTGAATTCAGCTCAAGCTCAGCTATCTCCAGAGGAATTTCAGGAATTCAAGCTTTACAGAGAAAGAATACTAATTCCTATTCCTTTGGATAATCTACGCTTAGAGCCCGCAAGGGAGCAAACTCCTAGTGTTAGTCTTAACAGCAGTTCAAGTACAGGTAAATCTAAATCAAAATATGACAGAGATTCTGAACATTCCAATAATTCTAATGAAAAGGAAGATAAAATGGAAGAATCCATTAAAGATTCTGCACAATCAAAAGAACTTACTCAACAACAAATTTTGACTTCTCAACAGACAAATCCTCCTCCAACCAATGTACAGCAACAACCAGTCATTATTGAATTAGACAAAGAATGGGAAACCTTCAACCAATTGATTAATGTAGAAGGACAGAATGTACAGACCCCTGTCCAGACAACCAAAGTTTTGAACACGGGAACAAGCAGCACAGTCACAGTGACAGAGCACATAGCAATCACACCCTCCTCTGAAATTGTACTTAATGTAGAGGAAATTCCTCCTCTAGATGTATTCTACAGCCCAAAATACAAAGCAGTAGTGAAGAGACAGAGGAAAAAGAGAAAGTTAGAAGGTGCAATTGCTACTGAAGCAGAACAAGTAGATGTTTTGTGGAAAGATCCTGCCACAAAACCTACTCATAATCTCGCTAAGTTATCTCAAATGACAGGAGCTTATGCTTTTGCAACAATTGAAAAATCATTTGAGATACAACTTTTGTTGAATGAAAAAGAAGAATAGATAAAAGTTCTACAACAGCAATTGCAACAGGATCCTTTTGATGATATGTTCCAAGCAAGAAATTCATTAAAAGAAGTTTTGAATTCAGCTCAAGCGCAGTTATCTCCAGATAAATTTCAGGAATTCAAGCTTTACAGAGAAAGAAGACTAACTCCTATTCCTTTGGATAATCTACGCTTAGAGCCCGCAAGGGAGAAAAATCCTAGTGTTAGTCTTAACGACAGTTCAAGTACAGATAAATCTAAATCAAAATCTAACAGATATTCTGAACATTCCAATAATTCTAATGAAAAGGAAGATAAAATGGAAGAATCCATTAAGGATTCTGCACAATCAAAAGAACTTGCTCAACAGCAAATTTTGACTTCTCAACAGAAAAATCCTCCTCTAACCAATGTACATCAACAACCATTCATTATTGAATTAGACAAAGAATGGGAAACCTTCAACCAATTGATTAATGTAGAAGGACAGAATGTACAGACCCTTGTCTAGACAACCAAAGTTTTGAACACAGGAACAAGCAGCACAGTCGCAGTAACAGAGCACATACCAATCACACCATCCTCCGAAATTGTACTTAATGTATAAGACATTCCTCCTCTAGATGTATTCTACAGCCCAAAATACAAAGCAGTAGTGAAGAGACAGAGGAAAAATAGAAAGTTAGAGGGTGCAATTGCTACTGAAGCAGAACAAGTAGATGTTTTGTGGAAAGATCCTGCCACAAAACCTACTCATAATCTCGCTAAGTTATCTCAAATGACAGGAGCTTATGCTTTTGCAACAATTGAAAAAGCATTTGAGATACAACTTTTGTTGAATGAAAAAGAAGAATAGATAAAAGTTCTACAACAGCAATTGCAACAGGTACAGGCCGATAAGGAAGCACATTTGAAACTTGAAGAGTTACAACAACAACTTCAAGAAATGCAAATAGGACATCAAAAAAGCTTGGCTGATAAAGAAAAAAAAATACAGATTATCCAAGATCAGCATAAAGATGATCGTAAGCTTCCAGAATTAATTTCAGAAACTATCTCTTTGAACAATCAACTACTGCAACAAGAGGAAGTTTTCTGCCAAAAAATCTTGCAATGGAATTCTTTGTGCCAAGAGAGCGATAAAATCACAAATCATGTCGTAGATTTACGAAATGATTATCTGGCATGGCAAAAGACAGAAGAAGGAAGAAAAGCTGGTGCACCCATTGTTAATGAAAACCATAAAGAAATACTATTCAAAAACTGGGATGCACAAATCAGAAGGGCAGAAAAGGCAGCAAAGGAGGCAGCTACAGTAGCAAACATTCTTACTGATTGTGTAAATGATAATTTACACAAAGCTGACTTGATTCCAGAAACTGTTCCAGGATATCTCCCACAGGCACATCAATTGCAAATAGAATGGAGGCAAAAGGCAGAAGAAAGAGCAAAATCAATTCTAGGGCTGACAAGATTAAATTGGGACTCATACTGGGCATACTTAGTGAAGCCACACAGTCAGCACAACGCACTTAATTGTATCATCAATGCTACAGAGAAGATTGCGCCTATGCTTGCCGACTCTGTCTTTTCAAGACAGTTGAATTCTGAAGTCGGCCAACCGCATCCTCTCAAAACTATGCTAGATGCCTGCAAGTTTAAAGATCAAGTTCATAGATAGTTAGATTTAGTTATAATTTTACTGTATTTTAGCCTAGGAAAAGGACAGTCATTGAACCGAATCCTTAATTTTTGTAATAATACTATTTTTAGATTTAGATAAGTAGTATTTAAACCCTTCTCATGCATTTAGAGAGGGGTCCTGGATCTTAATATTTTTGACTTGGAGATTGCATTTCTGTACTCCATTTTCTTATATATTTTTAAAAAGGATCACATCTGCTGATTTTCATGTGGAGTTATCTTTGAAGTGTTGCATTTATGTACCTTGGAATTTGATTTTGCATCAGAGTTACTGGATTAGAATATCACATTGCATTTGAAAGTCTTTGAGATGAATGAGGTATTTCTATCCTTTCACTGTTGATTTCTTTTGTCTTATGATATTCGCTTTAAAATTGCTATCATTTATATATATTTGTTTTCACAATGCTTCCTTTTATATATCATTTCTGAGTATAATTGAAACGTTATCTTTCATAACTATATATAGATGGTATACAATGATGAATGCAATATGCTAATACAGCTCTGTTTAATTTATTAAACAGAGTTATCTTTATTTGTTTCTGCATATTTCAATTTAAATAATAATACATTTTCATGGTTATTGTTAAATTGGAACAATCTTAAGTTGTATTCACATATAATTACCCGGGTTAGTGTTAGAATTTCTTTATCAGTATTTAGTTTAGATTAGATAGTTTTATTTCAGTTAATTTAGTCCCATTTCCACCCATCCAAACCAATCCATTTATTTATAAGGAGACTGTTCCTTTAAATCCAGTTAGAGCCACCATACCAAACGGAAAAGGAGCTGTCTTAAGGTCCTGACTGGGTGGTTTTCCCCGATGTTTGAAGCAGAGATTTTCTAGGCTTCAACATTTTTGGCGCTAGAAGGAGGGCATGAGCTATGAATGGCAAGTAAATCTTTATCCACAAGCCATTCTAAGAGCAAAACACCCTCATTAACTTCTTCAATTTCTTCTGAAATTCAAAATCCTAGAGAAGAAATTGCAGAAAATATTCAGACACCCACTACCAAAATCTCAAAACATTCAGACAATCAAAATCCTGAGTCTCCTGAAGTTCAAGATTTAATTCATAAATTGAAAGGATTCTAATTATCTCTAGAAGAGTCTGAAATATCTGAAGGTAGTGTAACTTCAAAAAAAATTTCTTCGAAACCTATTACTAGGCTTCAAAGTGAAAAATTTGGTATTTCTCCGAAAGAATTCCCTTTACCTAGTAGAGTCAAGACAAGAAAAACTCAATTGGAATCAGTAAGTGATATAAGTTCAACATCTAATATTCAAATACCTGTTTCCGAAATCCCTTCTCAACAAAGTACAGTTGTTTCCACATCATCTCCTCAATCATCATCTCCACAAACATCATCCGCTCAATCATCATCAATCTCAACATCATCTATTCCAACAACTTCTATTCAAACACCACCAGTTTCTACCACCCCTCCAATAGTTGTTCCAATAATGGCTAGACCATGGGCTACTCCAGGGGCAGTCAACATGGCTGCACCTTTACATGATTTACCAGACAATCCTGGAAAATGGCTTCCAAATTTTAGCCCAGATCTTAACATTCAAGCTGAAGAACATATCAATAACTTTATGCTGGCTATTAATTTTAATGGAGTCACACATGAAGATGTTGTAGTTAGACTATTCCCTTATACTTTTCAGGGAGTAGTAGGATCATGGTACTTTTCATTACCATCAGGATCCATAACAAGTTGGGACATTTTTGCAGATCCTTTTTTAACCAAATTTGGAGATGATCGATCAATAGCAACTTTACTCAATGACCTCTCAAATTTGAAGATAGAACCCAAGGAACCCATTAAAGAATTCAACGTTAGATTCAACAAACTCTTGAACAAAATTCACACAGATTCACAGCCCAGTGAACAAGTCAGAATTGAATGGTACATAGTTTCCTTACCCTCAAACATAGCAATTTTCGTAGACAGAGCTGCAAAGCCTACATTAGCTGAGAATATGAAAGAAGCTATTGCAGTGGAAAAATGAATTACTTCTCTGGAAAAGAAAAATGCTGTCAAGGAAAGGAAATCAAAGAAAGTCAGCTTCAAAGATGATTCAAAGAAAAAGGCCAAAGATCCATACGACATGGAAGGTTTACAGAAAGTTCTTAAAACCATGTCAAATGAAATGGTTGAAATTAAAAAACAAGTGGCTGAAACTTCTACCAAGAAACCATTCCAAAATTTCAGAAGAAACCAAGTTGAATCTAAACCTCCTAATGCAATCTCTAATGCAGAATCAGAGGAAGAGGAAGAAGAAGAAGATACATCTCTAGTATCAGATGAAGAAAATGAAAATGAAGAAATAGCTGAATTTAATGGAATGTGGGATTTTATTCTCCCTAATTCTGATAGTGAAGAAGCTATGCCTGTAAGTACTAGGAGTAAATCTATATCGGAACCAGTGCAAACAGTTCCTAAAAAGAAAATTACGACTCTTAGTACCAAATACAAATCCCCTGTAAAGAAAACTTCTCCATTACCTACTCAAAATCAGCCATCCTCTTCTAATCCTCCTACATCAACAGCGAAAACTTTAGTAGTGTCAGATCCTATGGAATACAACATTGTAGAGGACGTGAAAAAGATCAAAGCTAACATTTCCTTACATGAACTCAGCGAACTAAAACACCAGAAAAATTTGTTATTGAAAGAATTAAACGCTACACCAATTGCTCCTTTACCAAGTGGTGTAGTTGCAAAAGCAGCGAGAGGAGCTGGTAAACCACCAGATAAGGTAGATGCTACTGATACTATGCTGATTGGGTAAAAGTCAACTTCTCAAACTCCTCCTTTTCTTTTGACTTATGAGATGTACAATAAAAATCTGCACTATTGTTTGATTGATTCTGGAGCTTCCTCCAATATAATGCCTACTTCTGTCTGTGCTAAATTGAATATCGAACCATAGAAATCAGCAGTTCATATCGTTCAATTGGATCTCTCTAAAGTTCAAATTGTAGGAGAAATCAATTCAGTTACTATCAGATTAGCCTCTGATCCTAGGATTGTCCAAAGAATTGATATTTTGATTGCTGATATTCTTGAATTCTATGGATTAATCTTGAGAAGGGACTGGTCTGCGAAACTTAATGGTTATATCTCAACTGATTATTCGCATATGTGGCTTCCCTACAAAGGGAAACCAAATCAAATTAAAATTGAACGAGAAAAACATATGACGCACACTGTCACTGAATTCGAACAACCTAATGAGCCTGTGGCATTCAACAACAATATTCTTGGAGGTTATTCTGCTGAATCATTTCTTGGAAATTTCAAAGCTCCTCAATCACCTTTTTCTGTAAATACTTTTGTTTCTCAGATAGAAAATTTTTCACAATCTGATTCTTCCAGAATTGTAAATATTTCTGATATAATTGTAGATAAGCCAATAGACAAATCTTTATTTTGGTCGTTATATTTTGATGGATCGAAGTCTAGTGATGGAGCTAGAGCTGGATGCATCTTAATTGATCCAGATGGGGAGAAAACCATGCTGTCATGTAGGTTAGAATTTGAGTGTACTAACAATACCGCAGAATATGAAGCCTTGGTTCAAGGACTTTATAAAGCTATAGGGTTAGATGTTAAATACTTGAAAGTCTTTGGTGATTCCAAAATTTTCATAAAACAAGTTAGGAATACTATTCATTGCCTTTCAGGACATCTGAAACACTATCAAACCCTAGTACAAGATCTCACCACTCATTTTTTAGCATTCAATATTTCTCATATTCCTAGGAATCAGAATATGTCAGCTGACTTGTTAGCTAATGTTGCATCTAAACTCCTACCTACTGAAGATTGCAGTCCCGATAGGTTTTCTGTAGAATTGATTTTTCGTCCATCCGTCCCAGATAATGTTACAAATTGGAGAGTATTCTATCATGATCAAGATATTCTAAATTTCATGACTTCAGAGAAATCATATGATGAGAAAATTATTGACGAAGATGATCATGATTTACAAATTGCTTCAAAAGGTAATGAAAACCCCATTTCAAAATCTGTTGTTAAATTAGAGGATTTATATGACATTAAAGACAGATTCAAGAAAGTCACTAATGCTAAACTTCAAAGCTCTAACTTGAAGTTTGAATTAGTAAATCTTGGTTCTGATTCTAAACCTCAAAACGTTAGCTTAGGACGCAATTTAACACCAGAGGAAAGGAATGCATTCATTAAACTACTGAACAAGTATAAAAACGTTTTTGCTTGGAATTATGATGATTTAAAAATGTATGATACTTCGATTATTCAACATACAATTCCAATGCTTCCTGATATTAAACCTGTTCAACAGAAGTTGAGAAAGATCCATCCAAATCTCAAAAGTCAAATCAAATCAGAACTTAGTAAACTTTTAAAAGCCAAAATCATTTTTCCAGTCAGGCACTCCAATTGGGTTTCCAATATGGTACCTGTAAGGAAAAAGAATGGTGATATAAGAATCTCTATTGATTTCAGAAATTTAAATAAGGCATGTTTAAAAGACAATTTCCCATTGCCAACCATGGAACAGATACTTCAAAAGGTAGCTGGTTCTGAACTTATGTATTTTCTCGATGGATTTTCAGGCTATAATCAAGTTTTAGTTCATCCAGATGACAGATTGAAAACAAATTTCAGAACAAAATGGAGAACTTATGCTTATCAGAAAATGCCTTTTGGTATAATAAATGTAGGAGCAACTTTTCAAAGAGCCATGGACATAGAATTTAAAGGTCTGATCAATAAATCAGTTGTTGTTTATCTTGATGACATAACAATATTTTCAAAAAAGAGATCCAATCATCTACATGATTTAAAACAAATATTTGAAAGATGTAGAAAGTTTGGTATTTTCTTAAATCCG
This sequence comes from Pinus albicaulis, assembly GCA_034641835.2. Classification (NCBI taxonomy): domain Eukaryota; kingdom Viridiplantae; phylum Streptophyta; class Pinopsida; order Pinales; family Pinaceae; genus Pinus; species Pinus albicaulis. The sequence continues at coordinate 32,733,597 of MU968551.1, forward strand.
AAGAAATCTTTCTTTGCTTTAGATGAAGGAAAACTCTTAGGATTTGTTGTGTCAAAATATGGTATATATATTGATCCAGATAGAGTGAAAGAAATTTCTGATATTTCTTTACCTCATAACAAAAAATCCATGCAATCATTTCTTGGACAGATCAATTTTGTCAAAAGATTTATTCCTGATTTTTCTTTTATTGTTTTACCTATGCAAAATATGATCAAGAAGAATTCAATATTCAAATGGACGCATAAAGAAAAAGAAGCTTTTCAGGCAATCAAGCAAGCGATCATTAATGCACCAGCATTGAATACCCCGGATTTTTCTAAAGATTTAACTTTGTATACTCTGGCCACTGAAACATCCTATGTAGCCATTTTAACACAACTCAATGATCAAGAAATCGAAGCACCAATTTCTTTCTTTAGTTCAAATCTGCAAGGCGCTGAGCTTAATTATTACGATGTTGAAAAACAAGCCTTTGCTGTGTTTAAATCAATCAAACATTTTAGACCTTTTCTCTTGAAAACACATACAAAAATCATTGTTCCATTCTCTGTAGTGAGGCAATTATTAATTCAAAAAGAAGTAGGAGAAAAGAGAGCTAATTGGGTAACAACTTTGCAAGAATATGACATTGATATTAAACCAGCTAAGATTGTTAGAGGACAAGGTTTTTGCAGATTATTAGCAGGAGCTCATAATATACCAGAAAATCAAGATTCAAATCAAGATATTCAAGTAAGTCAAATAAGTATCACAGATTCCGAATCTCAATATGCTGATCTTATCTATTACTTGAAAAATGGGTATTCTCCTTCTAATCTCAGCTATAAGATTAAACATGCTTTAAGGTTAAAGGCTATTAAATATGAGATCATTGATAATGTGTTATTTAGAAAAAAATATGATTCAATTTTATTAAGATGTCTTGAAAAGACTGAAGCTGAAAAGGTTTTGCAGGAGTTGCATAATGGACCAGCAGGAGGTCATTTTGGAGGTGATACCACAGCTCACAAAATAATTCATGCTGGTTATTACTGGCCTACCCTTTTTAAAGATACACATGATTACATAAGGAAGTGCCAAATTTGTCAAACTACAAGTGGAAGACAAAGGAAACCAGCTTTTCCTTTGCAACCAGTGACTATTGAGCAACCATTCGAACAATGGGGGCTTGACATTATTGGTGAGATAGTACCTCATTCTTCCAAACAGCACAAGTACATCCTTACTGCAACTGATTATTTTACAAAATGGGTAGAGGAAATCCCGTTGAAGGTAGCCAATTCTGATGCAATTATTGATTTCATAGATCAATTCATCATAACCAGGTTTGTTGTACCTAACGCTCTAGTCTTTGATAATGCATCTTACTTCTTTGGAAATACTTTAATAGAATTTTCAGTCAAAAGAGGTTTTAAATTAAAATATTCAGCAAATTATTATCCACAAGGTAATGGTTTGGCTGAATCCACTAACAAAAACCTTATCAAAATCATTAAAAGGACCGTTGATAAAAATCAAAAGAATTGGCACAAATCTTTAATCTTTGCATTATGGGCTAATCGTATCACTGAAAAAGCTTCAATAGGGACTTCACCTTTCAATCTGGTTTATGGAAAAGAAGTTGTGATACCATCAAATTTAACTCTTCCATCGTTAGCCCTAGTGCAATTTATTGAAGAAAATCCTTCTTCATCCATTCAATTGAGATATGATCAAATCCTTAAACTAGAAGAAGATAGGGACAAAGAAAAAATTACTCATGAAAAACATCAACAGCTTGTAAAATCTTCTTTTGATGCAAGTTCTACCGGCTCAAAAATTTTGTCAATTGGTGATCTCGTTTTGAAATGGGATAAAGCACACGAAGAAAAAGGTAAACATACCAAATTTCAGAAAATGTGGCTTGGACCATTTCGGATCGTTGAGAAGATAAGCTCAAATACATTCATACTCCAAGATCTAACAGGTAAGAGAGAATCTCTTCCTGTAAATGGGCTTATCTTGAAGAAATTCTTTTCATAAGGAGGTAACCCCTTCTTAACTGTACATATTCCTTTCTGCAGAATTTTGATTGTTTTTTTTTTTGCAAATAAAGGTTGTTAATGAGTCTCTGATTGACTGTTTACTATTTAAGAAAATTTCTTTGGAAGAATATTATAAATATTTATTTTGTGTAAATAAGAATTTTTAAAGTAATAATCACAGTTTTTGAATAGTTTAAAATAAGATGTTAAACTTTGAAAGATTATTTCAATCATTTGCATGATCTTTTGAAAACTTGAGAAAAATGTAAATCATCATAAGTTTATTAAGCAGAGAAAGGTTATCTATCAAAGTAAATATTTTTTCAAAGTTTTGGAACTCAAAAAACTCTGAAAATTGTCATCCATTGATTCTTAAGGATAAAACTATTTCACCCCATCCATTTAAGTTGTGATTTTTTAGAATGTAATTCTAAGAAATTTGAAAATTTAAAGAGATAAGAGGTCTCATTATGAGCTGACTTACCATGTTCATAAGGAGTAATAAAACTGACATTACCAATACTGCATACCAAAACAGGGTAATGGCTTATAAATATAAGACAAGGGGTCTCATCACGAGCCAGCTTGTTCAGTTTAATTATAACTAGTGAATGGCATTATTATTAACTGGCTACCAAACCAGAACAATGGCTCTTAAAATAAAAAATAAGTAAAAGACAAAAACATGAGATAATAGGTCTTATGAATTTATCTTTTAAAAAGTCATAATTTTAGTTGGATGGGACAATGAATGGTTAATGGTTTAAAGGTAACCCTGTCGAGACTATGAACGTTTGCTGGCAGCAGAGGTAATACCTATGGCAATAGAGTATATTATAAAACCAAAACTTGGAGAGAACCACTTACTTCATTATTAACACCAATCAAAGCTTGAAATAACCCAAAATGTTTTTATTCTTAAGGAATTAGAAAGAAATTATGAAATGATTTTTATCTTTTTCATAGTTACATTTTATTTGAATTATCCTAAGATAGTTTTCATTATCTTTAAAAATCTTTACTTACTCAAGATATAGTGTTCATTTTATTTTTTCAGAGATAATTGTTTCTTTCAGTGAATCGCCAATTGTTGTGACCAGCAACAACCCCCCTTTTTATTTAATATTAGTAATAATACTAAATAAATGGGGACCCTTAGTTAAAAAATCCAAAAAATCAATTAGGATTTGTTTTCTTTTTCAAATAAAACTTTCTATCATAAACTTATAGAAATCCCTCAGAAAGAACATTAAGAAACACTTAATTTTATGATAAATTACAATAAAATTGCTCTTTAAACAAAATAGCGCATCCATAGCAAAATCATATATATCTTTTATAAAACTGAAAATGCGATTTTGCGCTTTTGCGATAATGCGACCCCAAAAGCCTATACAATAAACGTATTGTTTGTAGATCACATAGCGTAGAAAACAGAAGTGATTAATGAATACCTTTTGCACTAGTTTCAATTTTGCACTTTTGCGAGATTTGCGATGTGCACTTTTGCGCTATTGCGCAATTTTCACTTTTGCGCTATTTTACATAACTGCGATGGCTTCATTTTGCGATATTACGATATTGCGATATTGCGATATTGCACAGCAAATCGCAGATCGCAATGTTGCAGATTCATGTAGGCGCGTTGTCCAAAGGCAATCTTCCCACATATCAAATCTGTTATGCGCTTTAATGATTAAATTAAATGATTGGATTGAAAATTAATGGTAAATGAGATTGTGTTCGGATTGAAAGTCGTTTCATGATTAAAATATTATATTTCATCCGCTTTCACATTTAAAACAGTCTCATCACCTTTCTTATGCCATTACTCTCATTTACTCGTAAGACGTAGGCACGAAGGAGCAAACGTCTATACAAAGCTTTCACTAAACACTATGGGTAAGAAGGAGAAGAGCTCGAGTTCTGAAAACAAAGAAATGGCTGCGCTGTATGCTGACACCGCTTGTAATAAGGATGCTGGTATATCCACTTGGGAAGGAATGTATAATATGTTAGAGGAAGAAAATCATGTGGTGATGAAAGTTGTGGCTACAGCAGGTTCTAGTAATACGTCTGAAGCAACCCTCAAAGAACTGGCTTATTCATTTCTGCATAGGATAGTGGCAAGACCAAGGATTCTCTCATATATGGACATGGTGAAGTGGGTGCTGGACAGCACCGATATTTCAGACAGAAAATTCAGAACTCCATCTGAAGAGCTAATCGGGTCATTCACCACAGAAGATCTGAGATTAATGTATAAGTTTCCAGAACCTTAGGCGACTTACAAAAAACAATTTATGGAATATTTTGCCAGAGAACATGCAAATTTGGCAGAATACACAAAGGAGTGGACCAAAAGAAGTGAATCGTTGAAGAAAAACAAACAAGGTATGTACAACACAGGTTCACTTACCTCTCCTTATTGTTTCACTGCTACCATGTTATGCAGGCTTTTTGGAAAGCCTGACATAAATATGATCTTACTCGAATGGCTTCCTTTGTTGAATGCGGCCGTTAATTCTACAATTTTAGACAGGGCCAAAATCCTATCTGATAATTTGACCACTGCTATTTTTCACTACCGGTCCAAATGAAATGTTTCTCAGCGGGTTTATCCGCCTTTTTATTTATCTGCTTATGTCATGGACGCTATTTGTTATATCTATATATTCCCTGTGATGGGTTGGCAATGGACTATCCACGAGCCTTTGCCTATTCATGTGTACCATAAAGAAATCTGGGAGTCTAAATTTGTCCCCCATTTTCACCAAATTTGTCATGAAATAATGCTGCCATTGTACAGAACATTGTATAATAAGGATGCACCAAGGTTATCCCCAAAAACAGAGGTTGATATTCTCCCCATCATGAGATGGTTTGGAGAAGAATTGTTCACTTATATTAGGGTTTTTGGAAGTTATGCTTCTCCCCATGTTTTACCCCTATATGTTCTAGATAGACTTGTTGCTCGGGAAATCGCTTATCAGACCTGTGGCCAGGGAGGTATAACAAAAGATTTAAAAGAGAAGAAAAAGAGCATTTGGCCACAATTTCCCATAAAATGTGGAACATTTTCACTGTTCGATATTGGTCATGCATTTCAAGAGATAGGCAACATTACATGCCTACAACTGTTCAAATTTTCGAGAAGATTATTCGACCCAAATGATATTATTAAGAATTTTACCAATGCAATCAGGGTAAGGGAATTTTCCGGGGAATAGGATCCTTTTGATGATATGTTCCAAGCAAGAAATTCATTCAAAGAAGTTTTTAATTCAACTCAAGCGTAGTTATCTCCAGAGCAATTTCATGAATTCAAGCTTTACAGAGAAAGAAGACTAACTCCTATTCCTTTGAATAATCTACGCAAGGGAGCAAACTCCTAGTGTTAGTCTTAACGGCAGTTCAAGTACAGATAAATCTAAATCAAAATCTGACAGAGATTCTGAACATTCCAATAATTCTAATGAAAAGGAAGATAAAATGGAAGAATCCATTAAGGATTCTGCACAATCAAAATAACTTGCTCAACAACAAATTTTGACTTCTCAACAGACAAATCCTCCTCCAACCAATGTACAACAACAACGAGTCATTATTGAATTAGACAAAGAATGGGAAACCTTCAACCAATTGATTAATGTAGAAGGAAAGAATGTACAGACCCCTGTCCAGACAACCAAAGTTTTGAACATAGGAACAAGCAGCACAGTCGCAGTAACAGAGCACATACCAATCACACCATCCTCCGAAATTGTACTTAATGTAGAAGACATTCCTCCTCTGGATGTATTCTACAGCCCAAAATACAAAGCAGTAGTGAAGAGACATAGGAAAAAGAGAAAGTTAGAAGGTGCAATTGCTACTGAAGCAGAACAAGTAGATGTTTTGTGGAAAGGTCCTGCCACAGAACCTACTCATAATCTCGCTAAGTTATCTCAAATGACAGGAGCTTATGCTTCAGCAGCAATTGACAAAGCATTTGAGATACAACTTTTTTTGAATGAAAAAGAAGAACATATAAAAGTTCTACAATAGCAATTGCAACAGGTACAGGCCGATAAGGAAGCACATTTGAAACTTGAAGAGTTACAACAACAACTTCAAGAAATGAAAATAGGACATCAAAAAAGCTTGGCTCATAAAGACAAACAAATAAAAATTATCCAAGATCAGCATAAAGATGATCCTAAGCTTCCAGAATTCATTTCAGAAACTATCTCTTTGGACAATCAACTACTGCAACAAGAGGAAGTTTTCTGCCAAAAAATCTTGCAATGGAATTCTTTGTGCCAAGAGAGCGATAAAATCACAAATCATGTCGTAGATTTACGAAAGGATTATGATTTGATTAATGAAAAGATCAATGATTATCTGGCATGGCAAAAGACAGAAGAAGGCAGAAAAGCTGGTACACCCATTGTTAATGAAAACCATAAAGAAATATTGTTCAAAAACTGGGATGCACAAATCAGAAGGGCAGAAAAGGCAGCAGAGGAGGCAGCTACAGCGGCAAACATTCTTACTGATTGTGTAAATGATAATTTACACAAAGCTAACTTGATTCTAGAAACTGTTGTAGGATATCTCCCACAGGCACATCAATTGCAAACAGAATGGAGGCAAAAGGCAGAAGAAAGAGAAAAATCAATTCTAGGGCTGACAATATTAAATTGGGACTCATACTGGGCGTACTTTGTGAAGCCACACAGTCATCATAGCGCACTTAAGTGTATAATCAATGCTACAGAGAAGATTGCGCCTATGCTTGCCGACTCTGTCTTTTCAGGATAGTTGAATTCTGAAGTCGGCCAACCGCATCCTCTCAAAACTATGCTAGATGCCTGCAAGTTTAAAGATCAAGTTCATAGATCGTTAGATTTAGTTTTAATTTTACTGTATTTTAGCCTAGGAAAAGGACGGTCATTGAACCGAATCCTTAATTTTTGTAATAAGACTATTTTTAGATTTAGATAAGTAGTATTTAAACCCTTCTCATGCATTTAGAGAGGGGTCCTGGATCTTAATATTTTTGACTTGGAGATTGTATTTTTGTACTCCATTGTCTTATATATTTTTAAAAAGGTTTACATTTGGTGATTTTCATGCGGAATTATCTTTGAAGTGTTGCATTTTTGTACCTTAGAATTTGATTTTGCATCAGAGTTACTGGATTAGAATATCACATTGCATTTGAAAGTCTTCGAGATGAATGAGGTATTTCTATCCTTTCACTGTTGATTTCTTTTGTCTTGTGATATTCGCTTTAAAATTGCTATCATTTATATATATTTTTTTTTTCACAACGCTTCCTTTTATATATCATTTCTGAGTATAATTGAAACGTTATCTTTCATAAGTATATATAGATGGTATACAATGATGAATGCAATATGCTAATACAACTCTGTTTAATTTCTTAAATAGAGTTATCTTTATTTGTTTCTACATATTTCAATTTAAATAATAATACATTTTCATGGTTATTGTTAAATTGGAACAATCTTAAGTTGTATTCACATATAATTACCCGGGTTAGTGTTATAATTTCTTTATCAGTATTTAGTTTAAATTAGATAGTTTTATTTCAGTTAATTTAGTCCCATTTCCACCCATCCAAACCAATCCATTTAGTTATAAGGAAGCTGGTCCTTTAAATCCAGTCGGAGCCACCATACCAAACGGAAAAGGAGCTGTCTTAAGGTCCCGACCGGGTGGTTTTCCCTGATGTTTGAAGCAGAGATTTTCTAGGCTTCAACAAAACTGCAAACATAAACCACAAAAAACTACGCCTCAAACCGCAGGTTATGGGCGCGCACGCCTAAATTCCTAAATTCCTAATGGAAAAAATTCCTAAAATTCCTATGGCAATTTTCTGCTTATGATTTATGCATTTCTTCCATGCTCATTTCTTAGCTCTGCCATCCATGGCATGGTGATCAATTCGTGTGGAAAATTTTCATAACTACCCTGCTCACTCACAGAACCTTTGAAGATTTGACAGTTTATTTCAAAATAGAGCCGCTCAAAGGTAAATCCTCACTGTAGAATTGGTAATTTTTTCTTTGATACTTCGATCGTTGATGCTAGATTGTTGGATCAGGATCATGTTCAAGTTAATATTTTGCGATCATTCTTGTCTTCTTGGAGAGATTTTTCTTCCATATCCTACTCTCAAAGGAAAAAAACAATAACAGTTCCCATCCAATTTATCACAATGCTAAATTTATCCCACGATTCAGTGCCCCTCATCTCTTATTTGCATGCAAATTTAGGCTCAAAAAGACACTGTTGATATCATGCATGAACAGGGATGTTTTCGAGGATGACGACAATGTATAAATCAAGATAAAATCAGCACTTACCCCCATGCAAATCACTCCAAAAGAAACAATCAAATGTTGATAAGAAGGGCATAAAAATAGTTCTAAAGCAAATATGGAGCAACACCCATCACATGCAAAAGTTAGAACAAGGCCAGCACCCCCATCCTCATGCATACTAGCCCAAAGGTGGTGCCTCCACATAAAATTCCTCAAAATTAAATTAATAACAGCAGAAGCACCCCCTCATCTAGGGCTGAAGTATCTCTCCTCAAATATTGAGAAGAGCACTAAGAATAGATCATATACATGCTCGTCCTCCAATCAAAGTCCCAACTGATCTCTAGGTAGGTGTTTGATTTAGCACATTGAGCGAGAAACCTTTGTACATCACTCCTCCCCCATTAAAATGTAGCCATAACTTATTTTACCACATAAAATATTTCATCACACAAAAGAAAACACTCTGATTTGAGTCTGCAAGGTAGCAAACAGTAGGCAATACCTCTCCTTAGAAGATATGCCCACTATGCCCTCATGAAAGCACCCTCCTCCAGAACGATCCAAGGGTGGGATCTCCCTAAAAATGGTTGAATTGTCCTATTGATTCTGAATGCAGGTGCAAGAGTTAACCTTGGCTCCAACTTGATGGCAGTGTCCCCTTGCAGGATGTTAAGAATCCTGGAACTCCATCTGTAGCAATAGAAAATGAGAAATCTGCAAAATAAGAAACCAGACATTCACTCTAACCTCTTTGAATCAATTAAAAACTAATAATAATAGATTCTAGATTCTCATATTAAACCCATAAACCCTAAGAATTGTTTAGGACCAAATTTCCATGCCCCTTTGATAATTCAAGGCTATCCTAGATAAAATTTTTCACCTTACAAAAAATTTTAATCAAGAAACCAGACTCTGATTTCTCAGTGCATGTACAAAACAATATAATATTCCTCTGGACATGAATCAATAACTTTGATTACAAAGAGTGTGTCATTATGATACTTATTTTAACTCAATAATAAACATAAATATTCACAAAAGAAACCAAAACAAACCAGAAAACTAACCTAGTGTTAACCGAAAACCACACCACCTTGCAAAATCCTGAAAACTTGATGAGCCCCTACTTGCTACAACTAGAGTTCCTAATTATAAATATTTAGATAGAAAATTCTTAATTTTTGAACCTCATCTATCTGATGTTATGGAAACTAACCATGATTTCGTAATTTTTGAACTTTGCCTATTTGATATTTTGGCAACTAAGCACCATTTCTTAGGGGAACAAGATATTCATCAAAACTTGTTAATGTGAAACAAAACTTATTTCCTTTGTGCCTATTTGTTTTCGTTTTATGGTCCTGAAACCGCTTATGGAACAACCAAATACACAAAGCTTGATGGACCTATATAATTCTGAGATAAAAATCTCCCAGTGCCTCTCTAGATTACCATCGAGTCCTAGATCAGCATAACTCAACCAACAGAAAGGGGCATTGACATATTCAGGGATATACGAAGTATGAGGAACATAAACAGTTGCCATGGAGGAGGAAATTTATAGCACATGTTAATTTGAGACAGCAGAGAGAGTGGGAATAACAGAGGAGGAGGAAGATATGAGTATGAATAAAGAGCTAAATGAACTTGATTCAAGCATCCTTGCGAAGACGTCCATGTTCCACATATCCTTCATTATTTCTTTTGGTTCCAATCCGAGATAATATATCTACAAAATCAACTACAATTCCAGTCTAGTTCAACCAAGTCAAAAGCATTTGTTTTTAACACTGCTTCTTCTTAATGTTATGCTTCATATCATGTGCAATTTACTCATAACAATTAACAAGTTAATCATCAATATATACTAGTACTGTTGTGATCCAAATGCTTCGGTACTGCAGTACTGGTAGATGGTAGATTTAATGAAAAACATATATACCAGTATTGTTGTGATCCAAATGTCAAATTGATGGAATATTTTAAAGATGTCAGTGGTCCAGCATGTGATTTCCATAGACTGGCTATAAATATTCACACAAAATAACAAATTATTTTGGAATCTTGTTGGTGGAATGGAGCTTATGGCCTCCTAGATAGTTAACCAATCAATGTCCAGCAAACATTCAAATGTACAAACTATATGCATGTCTCTGAAATAAAATTGTATAAGGCTTCAAATGCTCCTTTCACAGGAGAGCCCTTGGACATTTGTATTCTGTATAGCCAAAGGAAGGAAGAATTTTGTGATTCTCTAATTCCTTCACATTAATTTTGTAGAAATAATTTTTTATATATGACATACACACCTGAAATCCTTCGCTAGTCTTCCACTGTCATAAAAGACACCCTCAGAAAATTGCAACCAAACAACAAACTTGCAATATCTATCACTGGACTCCCAATATGTGATTTACATGCTTCTGTTAGTCTTCTACATTAGAATGCCAGTGGATTTGGAAATGCTTTTGTACCTGGGAATACTGGGTTTTGTGCACTTTAATTATTTTTTAAAATGATAATGGATGGAAATTATATTAAAAGAGGTTCGGCCATTTATGCACTTCAATTTCAGAAAAGGAGTTAGATCATCATTATTTTCTTCTCTATAATTGTTTCTTTGTCTACAAGTCAATAGACAATGGCAAAGACGAATAAAATAATACAAGAATATAGAAAGGGGCATAGGTAATTCCCCAATCTCTCATAAATGATGTAGAAGTACCTTGAGAAGGAACATATTCCCGTTACAACCCATTATAGCATCAACCCCAATTCTCACTTGTGTCCTATCACCCGCACATCAAACAAAATAAGATCATATTACAGGATAAGCCATTGTTGTGTAACCAACTCCAAAAATAGAAGAAAAAATATATCAACGCCTTAGAAATAAGCCACTTCAAGGGGGCAACCTCCAATAAATTACATAAATGAAAAATTCTTGGATGATACAATTTACCAAACCTCCTTTCTATATATAGGAATTACATCTTTACATGTGGCCCATAATTTTCAAGATTCTTAGTGAGCCTGATGTAATGCTGATCAAACTAACAATAATAATTTAAGGGCACAATAATAACAAAATGGGGGTTACGAGGGTACAATAATAACAATAAGGGGTTTACACTAACAATAATAAGGGGCTATACTAGTGATATAGGGACCTAACATGCCCCTCTCCTTCAAAAAAGTGTTGTCCTCGACACTTGAGTAGCTCCGGGTGCTTCTGTATAAAATTCTCATCCTCCCATGTAGAATCTTCAGTGGGTAAGTTCTTCCACTTGATGAGATACTCTGAAATTGATCGATTCCGTAGCTGTCGAGTTCTTGTTTCCATGACCGCTTCAGGTTCCAATATGATTTTCCTTCCTCATCAAGTTCTGGTAATATTGTTTGAACTGGAAGATTTTCACCTATAACCTTCTTTAAGCATGAAACATGGAAAACTGGATGCACTCGCGAAGAAGTAGGAAGCTCCAATTTGTATGCCATAGTACCAATCTTTTGCAGCACCTTGTAAGGACCATAGTACTTTGGCGATAATTTATTATCCTTCTTAGCTTGCTTGAGGGACATTTGTTTGTATGGTTGTAGCCATAAAAATACCCAATATCCTACATCAAAACTTCTCTCGCTGCGATGTTGATCTGCCTGTTGTTTCATTCGATTTTGTGCCAAATTCAGGTTATCCTTTAAGAGTTGGAGAACTTCTTGTTGATGCTCGATGTGATCTTCCACTACTTGAACCTTTGAATTTTCCCTCAAAGATGATGTGATGGATGGTGGATGATATCCATAAAGTGCCATAAATGGGGTCATTTTTGCTGCAGTATGGAAGGAAGTGTTATACCACCATTCGGCGAGAGGTAACCACTTGACCCATTGTGTTTGTTTATCAGATACAAAACAACGAAGATATCCTTCCAAACATTTATTTACTATCTCGGTTTGACCATTAGATTGAGGATGATAAGATGAGCTATGAGCTAATTGAGTACCCAAACAAGAAAATAACTCCGTCCAAAAATTTCCAGTAAAAATGGGATCTCTGTCGCTCACAATAACCCTTGAGCTTCCATGTAGCTTTTGAATTCTATCCATAAATGTAGTAGCAACTGTACTTGCTTTAAATGGATGAGATAATGCACAAAAGTGTGCATACTTGGTAAGTCTATCAGCTACCACCATGATGACACTCTTTCCTTCGGACTTAGGTAAACCTGTGATAAAATCCATTGAAATCTCCTCCCAACGTTGACTTGGAATGGATAAAGGTTGTAGAAGTCCTAGGGTCTTAATTGTTTCCACTTTATTCTGCTGGCAAACCAAACAGTCCGCCACAAACTTTTGAATATCAGATTTAAGGCCATCCCAAAAAAATTCTTTCTTCACCTTGTGGTAAGTTTTTAAAAATCCTGAGTGTCCTCCTAAAGGAGAAGTATGCAATTCCAGAAGAATATTTTGTTTTAGTTGGGAATTCTTACAAAGATATAAGCAATCTTTGTACCATAAGGAATCATTTTTCCAACTAAATGTATTAGATGTACTAGGATCTTGCTGCAAATTTTGAATGAGTGTCCATACATCTTTTTCCTTCTTTCATTCCTCTCTTGCTTCGGTTATCCAATCTGGTTGGATAATAGAAATGGCACAAAGCAATGCTTCCACCTCTTCATTCTTTCTTGAGAGTGCATCTGCAACAACATTAAGCTTTCCTTTTTTGTAGATTATTTCAAACTCATAACCCAACATCTTTGTCACCCACTTTTGCTGCTCTTCTGAAGATAGTCTTTGTTCCAAAAAGTGTTTAAGACTATCATGATCATTTTTTACCTTTAAGTGTCTTCCCATTAGGTAAGTTCTCCATTTCTTTAGTGCATTCAGTATTGCTAACATTTCCTTCTCATAAATAGGTTTCTATAAATACCTTCCTTTGATTGGAAAACTTTCAAAAGCAATATGTCTTCCTTCCTGCATTAAAACAAAACCAATTCCATTTCCTGAGGCATCACATTCCACAATAAAGGTTTTTGTGAAGTCTGGCGTAGCTAAGACTGGTGCTAGGCACATTGCCTCTTTAAGATTTTCAAACGCCTTAGTTGCTTCAAGAGTCCATGAAAATGAATCTTTCTTCAATAATGTTGTTAGAGGTGCTGCTATTCTCCCATAATTCTTAACAAACTTGCAATAATACCTTGTTAGCCTAAGAAATCCTTGCAACTTTTTTATGGTTGTGGGGACTTTCCATTCCTTAATGGCTTTAATTTTGTTAGGGTCTACTTTAACACCCTCGTGAGATACAATATGACCCAGATATTCCACCTCTTGTACTCCAAAGAAAATTTTTGATGTTTTTGCATATAATTGTTTCTCCTGCAATAGTTTGAGCACCCTGTCAACATGTTCAACATGATCCTTCCAAGACTTGCTATAGATTAGTATATCATCAAAAAATACTAGCACAAATTTTCTAAGGAAGGGTTTGAAAATGGAATTCATCAAGCCTTGAAATGTAGAAGGTGCATTGATAAGGCCAAAAGGCATGACCAAAAATTCATAATGACCCTCATGAGTTCGAAATGTTGTTTTTGGAATATCTTCAGTCTTCATTCTAATTTGATGATATCCTGAACAAAGATCCAACTTGGTAAAATAAATTGTTCCATGTAATTCATCCAATAATTCATTAATCATAGGAATGGAAAATTTATCTTTAATGGTGAGCTTATTGAGCTCCCTATAATCCGGACACATTCACCATGATCCATCCTTCTTGTGTACCAATACTGCAAGAGAAGATAAAGAACTTTGACTAGGTTGAATTATACCCGCCTCTAACATTTCTGTAATCATATGTTCAACTTCACTCTTTTGGACGTAAGGATATCTATAAGGTCTGATTTTTGGAGGAACACTTCCTGGAATCAAATGAATATAATGATCATGATCAAAAATAGGTGGGAGTCCTTTGGGAGTTTCAAACACCTTGGAATGATTTTCCAAGACTTGTTGGAGATCTATAGAAATAGATGATTTTGATGTTGGAACTTCTAGTGAGCATAATTGTGCAATGATACCTCGTTGTTCTTTTTTTAGAAGATTTTTTATGACATTAGAGCTTATTATCTTTCCCGGATTCCCCGCAATACCCCGTAATTCAACTTCCTTTCCTTCTGAAAAAAAATTCAAGAAAATTTCTTGAAAATTAAAAACTACCGTCCCCAAAGATTGTAACCATTGTACTCCTAGTAAAACATCAGCACCTCCCATAGGAATGGAAAGCATTGGACTATTCAATACATATTCCCCCATGGTTAGCTTGATATTATGGAATTTCCATAGGGGTATAGTTCCTCCATTTATGGCTCATCACTTGACTATTTTCGGGTTGGTTCCTGGTGTATATCCTCTTCTTGTTCATTTTCTTCTTCCTCTTCACAATCTATGTAAATAATTTCTTCTCAGCACACTTATGACCTTTAGTGTATTTGCTATCACAACTGTAGCAAAGCCCTTTTGCTCTTTTTTCTTCCAATTGTTTTGGTGTCAACCTTGTAGGTTGTGGAAATCTAGGCGTAGCAACACTTCCTTCTTTATAGAAGTGAGTGGTAGGCTTCCTTGTCGCCATAATTTTACATTCAATTTTTCTTGCCAGCCTAAATGCCTTCTCCAATGAATCAGGTTCCAAAACGCGAACTTCATGTTGGATGTTATCCTTTAAAGTACCTATGAAGAGATCAATCATGTGTTCCTCTGGAATATTAGTTACCCTTATATTCAATTTTTGGAAGTCCTCAATGTGCTCCCCCACTAAACCCTTTTGTTGAGATTTATCAATTGGCTAAAGAAGGTGTTGCTCTTTGTATCCTCATAATGTGCTATCATTTCCTCCGTAAAAATTGACCAAGTGACAATTTTTTTACGGGAGCAAAGCCATTGATACCATACAAATGTATTTTGTTCTAAATGTAAAGTTGCAATGCGTGCCTTTTGTGTGTTTTGCACGTTATGGAGATCAAAATATTGCTCCATCTGTAGTATCCATGTTACAGGATCCTTTCCATCAAACTTCCTCATATCCATCTTTGGAATATGGTGGTTCTTCCCGCCAACATTAGAGTTTATGAAATCACAATTAACATTTATTTTATTCTCATCATGAGGTTCTTCTACTATCTTTTCACCATTAGGAAACATTTCTTGTATCAACTTTGTCAAACCTTCTATGTCTGCTTTTAGATCATTCTTCATGTTTGCCATGTTGTCTTTCATGTCATCCATCTTAGCTTCTATGCTATCCATCTTAACTTCCACGCCAACTTCCATGCCATCCATCTTAGCTTCCACGCCTTTCTTCAAAACTTCCATTTCATTTTTTTTTGCTCTTTGCGAGAGTGAAATTTGTTGCACTTGCTCTTGTAATTTTGATAGATCATGTTGCAATTATTCATCTTCATGAGTCATAGTAGAGCCTTCTGAAGGCTTAATGGGTGTTGAATTATTTTTACGAGACATATTTTAGAACCCAATACTGATATCTATTCTACAATATGCCCTTGGAATCAATTCAAATTGATTCCTCAAACAAAACTTATGCAATTCGGAAAAAAGAAACACACCTTTTTCTTGCATTTGAGGAGCTCGATATTGAACGTGGATTATCTCTGTGATTGTGGCCCTTCCATATTTGAAATTCAAAAATGAAGTAGCCCTATGAATTCTCTTTTGAATTCCATACTTCTGACCTGATTTTGATTCTCCAAGACAAATTTATATCCAATCTCCCACAATGACCTAATTATGGACTGGTTCAGTAGAGCGAACTTGTACGACTTGCCACGTGTCATTGTTTCATCCTTCACTTCTAAAATTGATAGCCAAGAAACTACAGTCCGTGTACTTGCGAAAAAATTTTACGGCGCTACAATCAGATGCTCAGAGAGAGAGTTAATGAAATTTTCCCACGATCACCTCTTTGTGATGAAATTCAGGAGCCTAAAAACGCACTACCTTCCATAGATCATATCTCCAAAAATATTGCGAACCAAGCTCTGAAACTTTCTTACGATTTTCCTCAGGATTTCAGCTTCGCACCCTAAAAATTTCAGATTCTGAACCTTCGTAGAAACAAAGTTATAGCGAAAATGCCACGATGACCTATTTAGGAGCCTGAAAAAATACCTAACTTCCACAGATCATATCTCCGAAAATTTTGTGAAACAAGCTCTAAAATTTTTAGAAAATTTTCCTCAGGATCTCAGTTTTGCACCCTAAAAATTCTAGCTTCTGAAACTTCGTAGAAAAAACGTTATAGTGAAAATTCCACGATGACCTGTTTGGAGCAGCGAAACCCTAGAATCCAAACCTCTGATACCAAATTTTGTGTAACCAGCTCCAAAAATAGAAGAAATGAGATATCAACGCCTTAGAAATAAGCCACTTCGAGGGGGCAACCTCCAATACATTACATAAATGAAGAATTCTTGGATGATACAATTTACAAAACCTCCTTTCTCTATATAGGAGTCCATGTGGCCATAACGTAATTCTAGTGGGCCACAATGTAATCCTAGCCGACCTAACAATAATAATTTAAGGGCACAATAATAAAAAAATGGGGGTTACAAGGGTGCAATAATAACAATAAGGGGGTTACACTAATAACAATAAGGGACTATACTAGTAATATAGGGACCTAACATCCAGTGACAGATCCTTCCATTGATTAGAGTCTAGACACATTATGGATCGATTTATGATCTTTTGTGATTTAGTCAACCAACGAATAAGGGGCTATATACTTTTGAACTAAGATCCTACTCCAGAGACTATACTTTGTGAGTATAGTCATGTTAACCCTTTTTCTAGTAGGGGTACCTGAAGCAAATATTTTCACTTGCATTTGGTGAACAAGGCTAGATATGACAACTTACAATTTTACAAAAGAGTTGAGGATCCTATCTGTTGGGAACTCTCTGAGTTTGGTAGGCTTGTTACTATCTGATATCTTTTAATAGTACTAAACTTTAATAAAGAGTGAACAAGCCAGGAGACAGAGCTCCAACAATAGATTTACCTTCTTATCCATCTTAATAATGATGATGGTAACGAGGTGTTCTGTAACAAATTTGTAGCAACAAGGTTCCTCGAGATCATCATTTGGGAATATGCTTCAAGCTGAACTTTATAAGGAATTGAGTGTCCTTAGCATCGCATATATGGTTCCTGCACTTTTATGGTTCTTAAAAAAGCATAAGAATGTCTGCCAACAACATCTAATTGCCCAAAAGGTGATTAGATTGCTTTAGTGAATATGTCGTCTATGAAAATATATGCACTTATATCAAGAAACAAAGTATACCCACAAAGGCAATTATCTTTTTTTCATTTCTATGCTACCTGTGAAAGATTGTGTTCCAACATTTTCAAAGACAACATTTCGATTATCAACAACCAGAACAAAGAAATTGCATGGAAACCTCTTTGCACAGTAGCTAGCGAGTGAGCTTGAGGACATGAAACATGGATAACCAAATACTATCATACATTTCTACATTGCAAAGAGAAGTCTCTTTAAGACTGAATTCCATAATCTTAACGCTTCAGAGTATTAGAAAAATTTCACTTACCCTAAGCCATGGTTCTTTCTTTTTCCCACAATTAGTTTTGTGGCCTTGTACAGATTTGCTTCATCTTCCAAAACCTTTCATATTGGGTAACCATAGGAAACTTTCACTCGAAGACTCACCTAAGAAACGTACTCCAAAATTCAACTGTCAAGCCTTCTTTACAAATAAATAAAGTGAAAACCCAATGTCAAAACTGTGCAAGAATAGTTACCTGATTCAATTTGCAGAAACTCTCGTATACATCTAAAGTGTTGACATCAAAGGGACTCGCAAGGAAATCCACCGCAAGTTTTTTTCCACGGATCAGTGTTGCCAAAACATGAAAATTACAGAGATCAAAACATAATTCTATCTAAAATCCCTACAAACACTGAAGTTGTATAAACTTTCTATCCTAGTTTGTCTGTATGTGCCGTAGATTGAAAATATCTTCGTTATCATCTCTTTTTCTGACATTACAGAGCCTTTGCACCTTTTTAAGAAATGGGTACGTGATATCTCTTTGTCGTGGCTTTCAGGAGACAAAGCAGAGCAATTCTTATTATATCTACTCAAGGATTAGTGTATTATAGCTTGAGAGGATGCACAATGATGAAATGACCAGGAAATTAAGGACCAGTTTTCCCCCACAACCATTTCGAAGGAAAATTCAATTTGAATTTGCATTGACAAAATGAGTCTAGGCGAAAGCTAATTTTGGCTCCAAAGTAAATTCTAGTGATCACCCAACTGAAACTCATTAATTCTTGATCACCAGAAATCTATAATTCTTGAAATTGATCGAGAATGTGATGATATCTAATGCTATTGAATTCTTAAATAAACATTATTAAAATCCAAATAAAGTTTCGAGATGTTGTTGAGTTCTACAGTGATCTCTATAAAAGACAAATGAAGATCTCTTAAGCTATTGAATTTTGCAATAAATAGTTTAAAACCGTAAGAACGTTTCTAATGTCATTTCGATATCATGGGATTCTACAAGGAAACTCAATAAAACCAATTGATACTTGCATAAACATTTTCAATTGTTTGAGAACATGAATCTAGCTAATTCCATTGAATCTGATCACGTGCAGACACAGAAAGAAAATCACTTGAACAACAAACAACAACCGAACATCTAGATCTCATTTGATAAAAGTGGGTTTCACCGTTCATTCATACATGCAAATGTTGTGACTACATGAGAAACTATCACATGATCTCCTTCCTGAGCCACCTTAATCAACACCCATGTCAACGGCTCCCTGCTACATGAACCAACATTTACACCCACCAATAAAGTGATTTTTTTCTCTTTTCTCTCCACCCCACTACCATCCTCATGGAAAAAATTCTCACCAGTAATCTGCTACTCACAGCCAATTCTAAGACCTTATTCACAGCCAACTCTAAGCCTTCATATTACTCCCATAAACATAAAAATAATCTAGGAAGTCTCAGCCCTCAAATCAAATTCAGTATTAATGTGTATTTGGGATTGATCAGGTGGAAAATGGATGGACGGATGGAATTTCAGTTTCCCTACCTGCTAATGGGTTTTCGAGGGAATCTTAATGTTATCACCAAACATGTGAATGGAAATGTGGTGGTTTTATGTGCTGACATGAGTGCCACTATTTTTTATTCGACATCAATTTTTTCATCTTCAACACCTCCACATACAACACACTCTAATTCTAATCCCAATGTACTGGGCTAGAAATGCATTGCCAATCAGAATTTTGGATCAGTTGAGTCAGTGACTTGTGAGGTTCTTATTATCTAACAAATAACATGCCTATAGTTTACTTCTCCGTCCTATTTATAATATTCAAGAATAACTGTGTAGCAAATTATAGGGTAGAATTATTGGTTACAAGCCAATACACATATTGTTTGACTCCCTTCCATACTTGGATGCATGTATTTCTGAGTCGAGCCATTGGGATTTAACTCAAAATTCAATGGTTCATTGTTGGATAACATTAATCTAGTGGTCTCAATAATTGTTTGGCTGCTAATTTGGAGTTGTGCATTGTGTCGCACACTGAATATACTTACATTGGCATGACTATTTTGTAGGCCTCTGCACATGGAAGCAATGTTGAACTTTCAAACTCCATATTGAGAGCTAGTGAAAAAGTTGAATGTATAACATATCATATTTTAGGCATTTTTAAGATAAAATACATCTTCATTTCCTATTTTTTAAGCCGTGGCAACATGCCTATATTTGTATAGAATGTTTCGGTTGTACGAAAGTATTAATCCAAAATTTTGAGTTGAAGATGTTTTATATCTAGTACGACCTGAAGTGTTATTTTTGTCTTTTGAGATAATGATGTTGTTAACTTCATTGGATATTATAGACATGGAACCTTATACAAGACAGTTGTGTGGAGAAAAGGACTCGAAAAGTTTCATTTAATTGCTTAAGAGTATGGAGGTGGCTGACAAGGCCTGTATCAGAGGTACTATCCATCCTGGCTAATTTATTATCGTGACTGCTCTTGGTATGAATTGGAATTTATCAAATAACTATGGTGGTAAAATAAAATTTTGGAAAACCCAAAATGGGGGATATACGGTGACCACAACTGTTAGTACGCAGTAGGTGTCTGAAGCTGCCACCGGATATATAACTATTACAAGCCTTTAATAATGCACTGCAATTATTGGTTGTTTCAGTGTGATGTCTGTTTATAAATTCCAAAATGATTAATGTATTACAACAATGTGCCAATGGAATTTAATCATTGGCAGCTCCAGTGTGATGATTGTATAAAAAATTGAAAATGATTAATGGATAATAGCAACATGCCTATGCTATTTAAGAATTCCATCTAGGAATATTCACTAATTTGTTGTCAATGAGTATGAAACACCACATTCATCCATGAAACAAAATCATGATTCATGCACTCGAATGTCAAGTTAAACTAATATGTTGATAAATTTAAATATTAAATATCAATACAAAATCAAAATATTACGAGTTAAAAAAGACATAAATAAACAAATTAGAATGTACATCACCAGATCATTTGCATTGAGTGCCTTAAAGTTCTTGACCTTTGTCAAATTTCCCAGGTTAGGGTAATTTTAATTTTCATGGCATATCATCTTCGTTGCACTACTAGTTGTATAAGAATTAATGTCATGTTCTACTGGTCGTTATCTAATATCTCTCTTCATACTTTATGTTTTTGCAATAACCAACCTGCTATTTTTCTTCATAATTATTACTGAAATTGTCAGAATCCTTGTTATTTGTCCTCCTTTATCTCACAACTTGTTTGCCAAATTTTCTTATATGTATAGGGATTTGAAGAATGAAGAAGTGGGACCTAATTAATGAGTTGCAGGTTGAGGAACCAGAAGGAATGACAGAGTTTTTAGTCGAATATTTGACATGGAATGAAATACAGGGATACCAAGTTGCAATTATTCTGTATTGTTGACTTGAGGATTTTATAAGTGGAGAGGGAATGAGGGAAAGTGCACCTACTCAATTTGTTGCTAAAACTCGTCGAAGTAAAGATGTTAAGGATATTAGGATGACAAATTCTTCAACATATATGGAATATGTTTTGTGAGTCTCTCTCTCTCTGTCTCTCTCTTAGAATTTTGAAGTTCACTATGTCAAACATGCATAAATAATTTGATGAAGTTGTTGTTTATGTTTGATGTATAGATATTGATGTGCCTATGGTATGAATCATGTACAAGCCAGAAATGTAACTGAACTTGAATCTACAACTAAAAACGTCTTCCACATCAAAGCATTAAATTTGGTTGCCAATGTCACTTCATTATGCGATGACTTGCCCTTAGACCAAATGATGTTGTTCTAATATACACAGCATGCAGACATGTTGATGAGAAAAATGTTGTTTTTCATGGAAATGAGGCAAATTACATACCAAAGAAATTCAATTTTGTGCCGCATTTAACAGAGAATATAGGAACCATTGTTGAAGAGTTGATTCGTGATGTTTTTAATGCTACGATGATATGGGACAAGTTTATCTCTGATGTAAGGTATGGATATGGTGATTTGTTCATAGGGGCACCTCAAGATTATTTTATGACAAGACAAGATGTGTTAAACATCTACAATAATATCAAAAGGATAGAATATGTGAGGCATTAAAGTGATTCAATGAGTGTGGATTGTTGGGTTCATGAATGCCCGCAGAGCCTTTTCTTCTACCAACAACAAGATGTTGTTAAAAACATCCTTTCTATTATAGGAATACAAACAAATGGATAAGCAATGATGGTCAAACACTCACACAATAATGTGACATCAATGGACTCCACCTTCAACACTAATAAATATGGGGTAAGATATTTAACAAAACTTCATTTATTCAACTTCATTTCGATGTTAGTCCATTATATACTTATAAGTTTATATTCCTTTGTAATTTATTATCAACTATACAACTTGTTTGTTTTTTATGATCATCGAAATGATTCCAATAGCTTGGCAATATCATCATGAAATAGTACTCTCGATATTTGTATATGGATATCACCATTATTTTCAAATGGGAAAAAGAAAATATGAATTGACATGTTTGGAGATTTCATCACAGATGCTATGAGGAAGAAATCAAGGCATTAAGGTGAAATTTTTATTATGTTTAGAATATAAAAGATGCTACAATATTTATAGATATTTCCCTTTAATGTTATGTTATTTCTGTGGACTTGTACAAATTTCACACTATTATAATGTGTACACATGTTCGCCTAGTGTGGTTGAAGAATGTTGGGAATAAAGTCAAGGGGAAGGAACAAAGTTCGTATCTTTCAGCATTAGGAGAATCACGTATTCATGTAAAGACAATGAGTCCTGGTATAACAAGTAGCTGAAAGTTTTTTTTGTTGACTTTGAAGAAGAAACTAAGTTTCTAGATTATTTCACAAAACCAAAATTATAAGCAGTGACAATGAAGAACATGTAAGTTTTTTTAAGTTGTTTTATCACGTATTTCGTAATGGACCATTTTCAATTGTTTCTTCTGCACATCTATAATATATTTATCTTCTTTTTCCATATGTAAGCAAAGCATATAGGAACATCCTAATATTCTAATCAAGACACAAATAATGTTAATATTTAATCTATCACATGTATTTAAAGAAAAGGTACCTTCTGCAGAGAAGAATAATGCATCACATAGAAGGTGAATACATGGTCGATGTCAGAAAAAGGTTGAATTGTAATACATTCACATGCAAGTTTAAAAAATTTTTTCATTTTGTACGAGCTAAAAAAATAGAGCACCAATTAAATGTAAGTAAATGCAAAGCAAAGATCTTAGACAGCATGTGGTTGATGGAAATTGTAAATATGATTATTTGGTTTGTAGCCAAACCATGGAGACTCATGGTACATGGTATAATGTCATATATAAAGGACCCACTCTACACTTTTCTAATTGCAAATGGGCCTAATGAAATATTTGTGATGTTTTTAAAAGTTGAAATGTTATGACTAGTAATGCTTTGGGGGGCAAATGTAATGTTTAATGTATTGTCTAATTGTTTGAAACATGTTTTCCAATATTCTCCTTCCAATTTTATTTCGTATAATGAAACCACATTTATGATGTTGCGGATTTATCATACCATACTAATTCATCCATTGTAAACCTCGTATCGTGCTCCTGACCACCGATGATGAAATTAAACGTGTTATTTCATCAAATCATAAGAAATTGTGGGGTTTATTACAACAATATCCACAATATTGGAGCAAGCATATGCACTGAACAACTTGTAGCAACAAGCAAGAGAAATAAAAAAATTCAGCCAGGACCCATCCAAGATCACTACCAAGAGAAAGCATAGTTTTTTTGAGCCTAACAAAGGTGTACAAAAGGAAATATGTTAGTGTGTTGAAATCAAGAAAAGATGAATTGCGTTTATAAAGGTTAAGAGGGGTTCATGGAAAGAAAAAAGCATGAATGAACAATTGGAGAAAGCTTCTAAAAAAAGAAATAAATCCACTCACTGCGTATCCATAAGGGCACAACAACTATCCCACAAAATTTTTGATAGGGAAATTTCAATTTGCGTACTTACTTGTAAAATCCAAAATATCATTATCTTCTTCGTATTTCAAGCAATCAAGAATTTATGAAATTTATTGCTACAATCGAAGATTCAACACATCACAATACTTCAAGTCGTCAAATCTTCGATTATTTGATGACAATATTATGGAGAGTAACTCTGTGAATACAAACATGGGGAGTACACTCATTCCTTTTCCATTTGGTTCATTGCATCCACCTCTACCCTTTGATCGAACCTTTGTTGTTTCAAGATACACCACCTTCATCTTTGGGCACTTACCTTCAACCCTACAATAATTTGGTTCCACACTCCTAGGTGTTGCCCCTCTCATACAACCGCTGATTTGTATCACCTCCCCCACCCTATACCTAGTTCATTTATGACATCCAACATGCCTCCATCCATTCAGTAATCTCAACCATATTATAGACACTTGTAATAAACCAATTATTTACAGATACACCATTCATCAGGGAAGACAATCTTCCGGGAATGCCTCTGAACTTTGTGGTGAGAATCTCATTGTTGATGAAAATGGAATGAAAGTTTCTATTTACATTTTAAGTGAACTCAGTTTTGTACTTGTTTTCTAATGAATGAACCATAAACACCGAACAACATTATTCTTATTTTGTTTTACAGAACAACGGGTGAAATAACCGCCATGCCAACAAATTAAATGGAAATAGCATTATTCAGCAATAATAATTTTGTTTCAACGGTTGTTGGAGGATGTTGTGTTGAGACAAACATCTTGTTGACACTATTGAGATTTAAAGAAAGACATGCCTAATATTTGCACATTTATTTTGGTTCCATTCTGTTTTAATTTCATATCTCATTTTGTGGTACTTCTCCTATTGTATCTCCATCTCTACATTCAATCCATGTACTTGATAAGCATCCATTATGCCCAGAATTTTCTATTTGGTCACTTGTATTAGACTCAGAGATGATAGGTATTCCTACTTTTTTTCTTTAATATTGGTATATGAAGTGAACTATTGTTTCCTCAACTTGTGATTGTAGAGTATGATTTTTTCTCATGCACCGAGAAAGTTTAATGGTTGTTTAACTGCTGATTATTATACAGTGTTAAATGCCACCCCTTGATTTTTCTGCGTTTGTGAAACTTTATCCCATTTGGATATTGTTTACATATTTCACTATAATTGAAGTACTTATATTTTGTATTGAGATAGGTCTTTCTGCATGTGGCCATTGACATGATCTTGTGTCTTTATGTTGTGTTTGCATATAATGAATGTTTGCATGATTTTTATGGCAATTAATGATGTAAGACTTGTTTGAATGTGTCCATAATGACATTAGAAAGTTGCAATGGGAGAAAATAAATTAAATTTAACATTGAAGATGGAAAACTAACTTATGATCCGTGAGAATATATAGCACCATCGCACTATACTAACCTTATTACATAATCATGGTTTTTCATTTAGCACTTAAATATATATTTTTTTCTAAAAAATTAATTTCATGTTGCTAGAGACATAAAAATAAAGAAAATATTAAAAATATCACTATTTAAAATTCCTACCGAAAAATTCGCTTAGAGTGTGATCAATATTGTTGTTTTTTTCCCCACGTGCTAGAGATAGTTAAGCCACATGGTTGCAGCATGGCTCTCGTCCGATCAAAAAGCAAGCGATATAGTTGTTCACCAAATACGCATCAATCTATCTACCTTGAGTTTACTTGTTCGGCATGACAGCCTCTTGGTATTTCAGTGGTGCCGTAGCCTTCTTCTCGGCAGTTTTCACTATGCCTCCTTAGTTTTCCGTCCACGCCGGTTTAGTTCAAATCTCCCTGTCCATTCCCCACCACCTCCACTTTCTGAGCGTCTTCACAACTTTCTGCTTCTCCTTGCTACCCCACATCTTCCGGCACAACAACATGCCTTAGTAACGTTGATGCGTTGCAGAGGCTGAAGATGCCACCGCCCTTCAATTCTCGCCATGATGAAATTTCTTTCTTCCATGAGGAAAATTCGATCGCGAACAGGTTTAATTTACATTCTCTTCCGTTCTTCAGACCATCCTCGCCCACAACTTTAACCGTGGATTTTTCTTGGACAAACCTATCCACCAATGGCTCGCGCTCAAAAAACGTTCGAGAAAATCTACCGTTATCCTCGGCTCAACGTCAACATTCCAGCTCAAGGCTCCGCCAACCAAAAAGGCATGCTGCTCCGGCTAGCCGGGCGGGAGTTGCACTTATGGATGCAGGTATGTGTTCGCTACAATGCTTGAGCCCATGGTGGTCATCGAAGAAAGAAGAGGACTCTCCGACGCATCAAGGGTGCTTCATAGCGAAAGAGCTTCCTCCATATGCGACCAGTAGCATGTATCGTCGTAATCTATTTCTAGAGGCTACATAACTTCATACAGGTTTTCCATGTTCTCATGCTTTTCTCGTTCTCGCACAACCTCGACACCTTTTTGACAATTTTTCGAAATGTTGGTTCTACCCTTAGGCAAACAATCTTGTTGAGTCATGAAATGGGTATGTATTTTCATCAATAACCACCATTTTTCTCTCCATAATTTTATTCTTTCATATCCCAATATTCTAATATGCTAGAACTATTAAGGATAATGAAGCAATCATGTGCTTCTATACGCCTTAACTAACTTCTATCTTTCTTTATATTGGTGAAATGGTAGGACAATTATTGTTCCCTAACGTTGGAACAAAGGAACCTTACAAAACAATAATTAGAATAGCAGCATCCGACCAATGGAGAAAGAAGCTTATTCGGGCTATGCCCGCAGTTAAGAATACAAGGGAAGAAGATCGCAGTGAGATATGTCCAAGTTAGAATAGAAAGTTACGAATCCCCTGTGACCGCAGATCCCGAGGGATCATATTCACCGATTAATTTTTATCTTCCGCTCTCGTGGGATCATATTCACCGATTAATTTTTGTCTCCTACCGACTATAAAAAGCAAGTGATGATAGAAATGATAGAGAGAAATCTTTCCGTTATTTTCTGATTTGTAAAACATAATTACGTAATCGTGTTTTTGAGAGCACGACTTATTGTATTGCGTTTCCGCCCACGGATTAATACACACTGAGTTTCTATTATCTCGCCGTATTTGAAGTAATGTGGCAGTACCTCATTGTAAGCAGGCCCATCCTCTCGGTGGAGTTTTTCCGCTTCCTTGCAATGTTATTGTTTTGATATTTTCATTAATCGGTTTGATACCCTTTTTTCCCCTCGCATCTATTTTATTTAATTTGTTCCTTATTTTTGATTATATTCTTTCACAGTTATTGTTATTGATTGATCATATTCTCCTTAATGGTTGTTATACTTAGATTCTTAAATACTGTAATATATCAGAAGAATCTGATTACCACTTTCGACTATACGGACATTACCCTTGGTTCCCTAATTTTTTTGTTCAAAATAGATTTAATAGAATCGACTAATCACCAAAGTAGAGGTGAGTTATTACCATCGTGCTCTCGTACCGATGATATTTTTATCCGGATTGATGTAAGCTTTGATTTCAATTGAAGACCACACTTTGATGTTTTTTTAATAATTTTATTGTTTGTTATATTCTCATTTACATTTGTGTTACTATCTACATAAAAAAACATTGATTTTTAAATAATAGTGCAGGACATCGTGGTACACTTTTCGAAAGTAGAGGACTTACCCAAATTAATGATTAATGTGACACTAGGGAGTTTTAAGCACACCTTATCGGGTCAAAATTTGGTGCTATTTGTGTGAGTGGTGTAGCCATTTAGAACGAGTGATGCATATTTTATTTTTTTCTGCTAAGTAAGAACTGGGTATTAAAAACGGAAGGTAAGAACCTGTGTAACGAACGAGGAACATGCTCGTTCACCTGCCCACTTTATAGCATAACTGCGTAGAATTATAAGGTAGGAATATATGCTTGCATTTATTTTGAATGACTAGAAGATCTAAAAAAAAAAATTCCTCCTCCTAGACCTAAAAAACCTAAGGGACCGGTGACCCTTGGGCGAACGACCTTTATCGATGAAATCATAAGAAAAGCTAAGTCTCAACCATCTGTAGGACCCCGAATTGTTGCTGCCAGACGTCTTATTGACTTCCTTCAAGCCATAGGATCACCATCTGTAGCTAACGCTGAGATTCACAGTGAAACTGAAGGGATAGAACAAAGTTTTCAGGATACTGAAAATTTACAAACAAGCCCTTCACAAGAAAGAAATTCTAACAACCTCCATGAAGGAGAGGGAGAAACAGGTGATTTTGAAATTTATCTGTCAAAACTGAGATTTCCTAAAGAAGTAACTTAGCAGAGTTTCCTAGACATTGATAATTTACAAGCCGACCCTTTACAAGAAGGAAACTCTAGTACTCTCTGTGAAGGAGAAGGAGAAACAAGTAATCTCGAAATTGAACAATCAGAACCTGGATCTCCCGAAATAATATTTGAACAGAGGAAACCCAGTATTCCAGATCAAGGTAGTACTGTTAGGATTATTCCAGCCTCTCCTAGACATATTAGGAAAAACCTGCCAACTCCGGAGATCCCTGAAGGATATTGGCATATTTTTTATCAAATGGCTCAGAACCAGCTAGCTCAAACTTCTACATTACAATATCCTATCGTTGACATAACTGTCAAGGCTCCCATGAAATCTATTCCATTGAAAAATATTCCTACTTTCCATGGGCTAACTTCAGAAGATCCCGATGCATTTCTTTTTGAGTTTGATATCTTATGTAGAGGATATGATTACACTACCGACCCCCAAAAGCTGAAGCTATTCCCATCTACTTTGAAGGGAGCAACTCTGCGTTGGTTCATGGGACTTGGTGGAGGTACTATTAATGATTGGGACCAAATGAAAGCATTTTTTCTTAATAAATATCAAGATTATTGCCGAACGAGAGAATTAAAAGATGAAATTTTTCAGATGGTAGCCAAACCCAGCGAGACCTTGGAAGAATATGTAGAATGTTTTCAATATAATTTGAAAAGGTCCCCTTATGCAAATCTGCCTGATAATGTTCTGAAAACTACATTAATTAGAGGTATGAAGGATCAATGGGTGGAAACATTAAATATAATGGGAAAAGGTGATATTTATCAAGAAAATTATAACGATATTGTGGATTTGTGCATTAAATGTTCCAGGGGCAGTTCAAGGCTCAAACCAACTGGACGAGAGGTGAACTCTAGAGATAGCAAGGCTTCAGGAGAAAGCATTACATGAAGTGAAATCAGCAATTTTTTGGAGGACTTCAAAACTGATATCCTGGGAACTCTGACAACACAACTAGATGTTATGCAAGCCAAGAAAAAGCAGTCCATAGCAGAGCAGAACTTGGCTATCTTCTTCCCACGTTGCAAACAAAAGCAAAGTCATAAGGAATGCCCCCTAGATGCAAAAAGAACATGCGCCATATGCACCCAAGAACACACCACAGAAAGCTTCCCATCACTCCTAGGACTAAAAGCAGTTTTTAAGGAGGTAGAAGAAGAAGTGGAACCAGTGTATCAGTTAAACCAGCGTCGAAAATGGAAAGCACGCCAGACAGGTATGCCCACTGATCCATCTTCATTTTTTCCCCTTTCACAATATAATTCTCAACAATATTCAGGGGGATCATGGCAGAATCAACCACCTTTCTTTCTACCTCAAGCATTTTTTATGCCACCTTGGCCAAATCAATCAAATTTAAACAACAGTAATTGGCCAAATCAATAAAATTCAAACAATAATAGTTGGCCGAATTTTCCTTACCCACCAAAATTCTGGCATAATAACCCTTATTCATCCCAATGGTCCCCCTCCACTTCACAAAACTTAAATTGGCAATCAAACTGGCAAAGAGCCATAAACCATCCTATGGGAACAGGCCCTCCGCCTCAACCAACCTTAACGTTGCAACAAAATCCTCAAATGAACATACGACCACAACTCCCAGCTCAACCCAACCCAAACCCAAATAACAGACCAATTCAGTCAATACAAATCATAGAAGGTCTAACAGAGTTGAGAGAATGTAGCAAGCTTAAGTTAAGATCTGGACGTATAATTACTCCAGAGCAGGATAAAGACTTGCAACCTGAAGAACTTCTCACAAATAAGTCACTGACTATAGACAACCAACAAATAAAACAGGGGGAAGATTCAGTCAAACACAAAAATCCTGAACAAATTATAACCCACTTCCCCCCCATTCCTAGAAATATTGTTGATACCGCGTCCAATTGAAACCCCTAACTTTGATCTTCTAAGGGAATTGAAAAATATTTGTATAAAAATCCCCCTCCTCCAGGCTATCCAGAACATTCCAATATATGCTAAAACTATCAAAGAGATGTGTATAAAGAAGCCTATGAGGAAATCAAGAATAAACCCCACTGTCCATGTTGTTGTAACTCTGTCTGATTTATTATTAGGCAGAGAAACGCCGGTGAAATATGAAGATCCTAGAAACCCCATCGTTACAGTCCAGATAAATGGTTTTTATTTTCCCATTGCATTAGTCGATTTAGGATCAGCCATTAATATTCTCATGACAACAACCTGTCAAAACCTTGGCATCACAACCTTATATCCAACCACGACTCTACTAAAACTGGCTGACCGCTCGGTTTTCAAACCAGAGGGGATATTACAAGATGTAATGGTGTCTGTAGATTCTTGGGAATACCCAGCAGATTTCTTGATCATTAATCTCAAAATTCGGCTTGATGGGCATCCTTTAATATTAGGAAGACCTTGTCTAGCAACTGCTGATGCTTATATCAGCTGCCGGACAGGCAATATGACAATAACTAGGGGAACAGATGTAAAAAATTTAGCTTTATATCCCCCTGCTCAGCCAAGTCTGACTATTATACAAACCAGGAAACAACCCACAACATATTTCACAGAAAACATTCAATCACCATTAACTGTGGTAGATGCCCTTGAATTTAAAAATAAAACAGAAGATGATGTTATTAATATCTTTTTCAATCATCCTACCTCCACATCAAGCTTCAAATGTCACATGATTGAAGCAGTTCTTGATAACGAAATTGAAGAGGATCCCCTCAAAGAAATTAGTGACCACACAATACCAACAACCACTATTTATTACAGCAAACCTATAGAAATCGAGCCAAGGAAAACCCTAAACATTAACAGTAATCTGAGTCATGACCAATAGCAAAAACTTACTCAAGTTCTTTTAAAACATAAAAAATCTTTTGCTTGGGACTACTCATATATGAATGGGATTGATCCCCAACTATGCATGCACCATATCTACATTTAAAAAGATGAAAAAGCCATTCGAAAACCTCAGCGAAGATTAACATTGTTAAAGAAGAACTTCAAAAAAATTTAGATGTTAATTTTATTTATCCTATATCTGACAGTAAATGGGTCTCTCCATTTGTTGTAGTTCCTAAAAAGAATGGGAAATGGCGAATATGTGTTAACTATAGAGAACTCAACAAGGCCACGCAAAAATACCACTTTCCCCTTCCATTTATTGATCAGGTTTTGGACACACTAGCAAGAAAGAAATTTTTCTCTTTCCTCGATGGCTTCAGTGGCTACAATCAAATCCAGATTGCTCCGGAGGACCAGGACAAGACTAACTTTACCTGTCCCTAGGGAAAATTTTCCTATAGGGTATTACCTTTTGGATTGTGCAATGCACCCGCCACATTTCAACGAGCCATACTCAGTATTTTCACAGACCTGATAAATGAAGGATTAGAGGTATACATGGATGATTTTACACCCTATGGAGATGACTTTGACCAAGCATTACAGACATTAGAAAAATTTCTAGAACAGTGTATTACTACTAGCCTATGTTTAAGTCACGAAAGGTGCCATATGATAATGACATAAGGCCTGATCTTGGGACATTACATTTCAGCAGTTGGAATTCAGGTAGATCTGGCAAAGATACAGGTAATTATTTTATTAGCTACTCCCTGCACTCAAACAGAGGTACGTAGTTTTTTAGGAGTTGTTGGATATTATCATAGATTTATCAAGATTTTTTCACAGATTGCTACACCACTATATGCCTTAACAGGAAACATTGATTTCATATGGACTAACAAATGTGATACTGCTTTTACAGATTTGAAACAGCTTGTATCTACAGCACCAGTACTACGAGGACCAAACTGGGATATACCCTTCCAAATCTCATCAGATGCATTAGATACAACCATTGGAGCAGTTCTTGGCCAAGAGGAAGAAAAGAAACCATATGCTATATATTACATTAGCAATAACTTAACTCCTGCTGAGTTAAATTACACAGTAACAGAGAAGGAGTTTTTAGCATTCATTTATGCTATTAAAAAATTCAGAAACTATATAATTGGATACCCTGTAATTCTGTATATGGATCACTCTGTCATTAAATATTTAGCTAATAAACCAGTTATGAATGGAAGAGTGACACGTTGGTTGCTTCTTTTGCAGGAATTTGATATAACTATAAGGGATCGACCAGGGAAGGAAAACCTTGTAGCTGATTTCCTTTCCCGAGTACCAAGAACAGATGATGCAATAGCAGTGGAAGATCAGTTTCCAGATGAACACTTGTTCGTTGTTACCATAAAAACACCATGGTATGCAAATGTGGCAAACTTTTTAGCAGTAGGAAAGCTACCTAAACATCTGACATCCAGAGAAAGGAAATCCGTAGTACAGCGTAGCACTCGGTTCTCCTGGATTGGAGGATATATTTTTCACATAGGGGCTGATATGCACATCCGCAGGTGTATCAGGGAAGATGAAATCTATGACATCTTAAAAAGCTTGCCATGACGGACCATGCGGTGGACATTTTGGAGACCGTGGAACTGGACATAAAACCTTACAAATGGGCTATTATTGGCCCACGATCTTTAAGGATGCTAAGAAATTTGTCCAAGCCTGTGATAGTTGCCAATGGATGGGCCGCCCTGGCCAATTTGATGATATGCCCCTGCATCCACAGTTGATTATAGAAAATTTCAAGTGTTGGGCACTAGATTTTGTTGGTCTGATTAACCCATCATCCAATCATAAATCATACATATTGGTTGCAACAAAATATGTGACCAAGTGGGTGGAAGCGGTTGCATTATCTAGGGCCACAGAAGAAACCGTAATACATTTTATTTTTGAAATTTTTGTACGATATGGGTTACCCAGAGAAGTAATCACTGATGGAGAACCACAATTTGTGGGCCACAAGATTGCTGCTACATTGAAAAATCACCATGTTATTCATAGGATTACCTCTCCATATCACCCGCAAGCCAATGGGCAGGTAGAAAGCACCAACAAGGTAATTGAAGCTATCCTAACAAAGTTAGTCTCATCACACAGACAAGATTGGGCTACTCAACTGCCATAAGCCTTGTGGGCATATCGTACAACATGGAGGAACACTATTGGATACTCCCCATATCAACTGGTATTTGGTAAGGAACCTATCTTTCCTATTGAATTTGAGATACAAACGCTAAGGACAGCCTAGGCAGTAGGACTAGATTTAACTGAAGCCCGGATTAATCGATTACAGCAGATAAATGAATTAGATGAAATCTGGCTATCAACTCTTCAGCATAATGCATTGATCCAAAAACAAAGAGAAAAATGGCATGATGCGCTCATCAAGAAAAAAAATTTCCATGAAGGTGATTGGGTACTTTTGTATGATTCTAGGTTCCATGATTTTCCAGGCAAACTTCAGACCAGATGGTTAGGCCCCTATGAGATACAAGAGGTGCATGACAATGGTACCCTTACATTAACAACCATTGATGGGTCTAGCCACTCTTTTAAAGCAAACAGACATCGAGAACGCCTCTATCACAAACCGCTTACAAGGGAATCCTTTTGCCAGCAGCTACGGGAAGATTCCACAATACAAATTCTTGCTGAGGAGGGTAACCCTTCCACAACACTAGCCCAATGAGATGTATTCTTTTTTGAATTTTGTACATAAATTTGTTTTTTTGATTGATAGGATTTATTTGAAAATTTGTTAGTTTTGTTTTTCTTTTGTTTTTCCCTACAAGAAACAACAAATTTCCTTTACATACATTGAACATTTCCTAAAAAGAATATTACGTTTTTTATATTTCATTTTGTTGTTCCCTACAGGGAACAGCTGCTGTTCCCTCTAAGGAACATCAATTTTTTGTGTGTATATGTTTTTCCCTACAGGGAACAATTGTTGTTCCTTACAAGGAACAAAAAAAAAATTTCATGTGTGTTTTTGTTGTTCCCTACAAGAAACAACTGTTGTTCCTTACAGGGAACATCGATTTTTTTCGTATGCATTTTTTTTGTTCCCTATAGGAAACAACTGTTGTTCCTTACAAGGAACAACAATTTTTTCTGCGTGTATTTTTTTGTTGTTCCCTAGAGGGAACAACTGCTATTCATTCTAAGGAACAACACTTCTATGTGCATTCTTTTTTGTTGTTCCCTACAAGGAACAACTGCTATTCCCTCTAAGGAACAACACGCTTTGTGTGGATTTTTCTTTTGTAAAACAACATCTGGTGAATATTTTTGAGAACATAATGGCATGCAAGATACAATATGTATGGAAGATTAGTAGACCAGGAAAAATACCATGTATATTGTCATATTTAATAAGATTGTTTCATGATAATATAAACAAAAGAGAAAATGACATAATATCTATTTCATTTTACTATCCTCAGTTCCACTCTGAAACACATTGATTGATTATCTTTACCATGCTAGTTTCCCCTTGCTTATATAACTTTCTCTATATATTATCAATAATATGATGGGTATATTTCTTTATATATTGATATCTCAAAACTTCTTTCACCATACTTATTCTTAAGGAGTGGTGAATCACCCGCTATGTATAAATGGGGGACTGAATTTAAAAATAATAAAAATAAAAGAAGGGTTTGTTTCACTGATGAGTTTATGATTATTTTTCCACAGATGGAGGATAGGGGGGTCTCATCACGAGCCAGCCTACCATGATCATAAGGAAGGAGCGAAGTGGCATTCCCATTATTGCTACCACAACAGGGTTATGATCCAATAGATGTAATAATCATCCTTGGAAACAGGAGGTCTCATCACGATATGGCCTGACCACTTTCGATACTTCCCAGTGAATGGAAATGTGTTCACCTAGTCACCAAACCAACACATTGGTCTCTTTTATGGATATCATCAGACACTTCCCCAATTATACATCGAGGACCATGGTTCCCAAAGGTTAAAAGCAACTCTGTCGAGGCTATGGACTCCTATGGGTAGCAGAAGCTCTGCTGATGAAATTGAAGCTTTACTCTACATCAATAATATCTCATACCCTCTTCTTATAATTTTTTTTCTATGGAGAAAATGTAATCCCAACATACCTTTAACCTTTATGCATGAATATATTTTTAATCAATCCCAATGTTTTAGTGGAAAACCAACACTTATTTATAAATCACGGTACGAGCCTTGATATTATTTCTCCAATACAACTTATAATCTTTTCAGGACGGCGCATACCTCATTACTTCATTACCACTATACTTTGTCGCCTGCGCCTTACCTTTTCATCTATTTCGGTCGAGGATGACCTATCATTTTGAAGGGGGGCGAGGACCCCCAGTGTAGTTTTAAGTGCGTTGTCACTTTTTCATTTATTTTGCAAGAACGATATGATTTTCCATGATTACATAAGCATGTGGTATGATAACAATCTCAATAATGGTATTTACATTTATAAAATATCACATAACCATTTTATGTTCCATCATTCCGCTTTGTGTGTCTCTACGTTCTCCCTACTACTTTTATCAATTGCAGAGTTTCAGCACCATGGGAGGAAGATCTGTACATAAAGAATCGCTACTACTGGCTTTTTCTGATGTAGCCAGCGCAATTTTAGCTCAAGCTGGGTTGATAGTCTATTTCACACGATTTCAAGCACCCAACAAAGAAATTTCCATTGAGTTTCTACGGAACTTGCGGAATGAAAAAACTATGGTAAGTGGTAGACAAATCTCTGTATCGGACGCAGTGATAGAAGAATTATCTGGTTTACCAGAAGAAGGACCTATGTGGACTGGCAAGCGATTGAAGTTGCAGGATGTCATCGAAATCTTCAGAGATGAAGGACAGGAGATGGTCAAGAAAGGCAAAGGTGTTCGACCATATTCTCTTGGAGAGCCATGGGGAGAATTAGCAAGAATTTCCCAGAACTACATCACCTGTGATGGGCGAAAAGATGTGGTAAGGCCGCGCCAACTTAAACTTCTGGTAGTTTTAAAACAAAAATGATCTGTTAATTTACCATCATTTTTGAAATATTTATTGCATGACACTGTTGAGAGGTTGAGACGGTCCCAACATATGGAAATAGTGGTAAGCCACCACTGCCTGATTAGACTGATAGTTAGCCATAATCT
The DNA here is from genome assembly GCA_034641835.2 of Pinus albicaulis. NCBI lineage: Eukaryota > Viridiplantae > Streptophyta > Pinopsida > Pinales > Pinaceae > Pinus > Pinus albicaulis. Next base: position 32,770,119 of record MU968551.1, read on the forward strand.
CGCTCAATAGCAACTAAGTTGGGATGATTTAGTATCAGCTCGGGAAGAAGGCTTAACCTTTCCTGCCCCTATCCCAGTTCAGAAAAGGAAAAGAACTCCCCTTTTAAAAAATATACCTCTCAAACACAGACGGTCTGCAAGGATAAGGTCAAGGCTAGGGGTGGTAAAAAACCCTCAAGGTAGCACGAGCCAACCCATAGAGATATCAAGCCTAGTTAGAGAACAACCCTTGCAGCTAGATGGTGAAGGCTAGGATAACCCTAGTGAAGAAACAGGACAGTCTGGGGAGGAATAAAGGAATGAATTAGGACTCACCCCGACACCAAGTATGAGCCCCCAAGGTGATTTATTGCATGATTTTGAATTTGCCCAGGCTTTGGCTAATATGAGTGATTATATGCAGCAGGAAAAACCGCTTAACCTAAATGAAGAAACAATCCAATATCCCGAGAATACTGGCAATACTGAACATCTATCTCCTTTAAGGGAAGCAAACCTAGAAGCTGAAATAAATGAAGAAGCTAGTCAGGAAACAGTGCACCAATCTGGTGACATTCTTCTGGTGGAAAATAGCCAGATAGGCCTAACTACAGAAAGTATAGGCTACGAAGAAGAAGTAGAAACAGAGGTGCTTCAGGAATCTGAAACTTAGTTCGGAGACACAGTCCTATTAGGAAGAAGCCAGGATGACCAACTAGGATCATTGGAGGCAGAAGCTATTCATGAGACTGACAGTAGGATAGTGGCTCCGCCGAGAAACTATCGAGCTAATTTGAAAAAGCTTAGGAAGGAACGACAAAAGTTGTGTAAAACAGTGAAAAGACTTAGAATAAATATCAAGGAAATCACCATGGAAAAGGCACCAGATAGAACTTCAAAGACAGCCAACGTGGCAATCCAAATAGAAATATATGAAGAGAATACTACCAGGACTCAAACTAAGCCCATGTCCCCTCAACTTGCCATTATTCGAGAAGAATGGCATGTAATCTTCATAGATACAACAAATAAGACAGAGGCTTGGACCTCTAATAATAAGGAAACTCATACAAAGCACATTTTCTCCCATAATGTGGGCACCTAGACTAGTTTATTAGCTAAAGACATCATACTGTACAATGACCCCACTATTATGAATCTTCAAGAAGAATTAGCTCAAGCACAACTTGCGTTAGAACAGATGGAATAAGAAATTGTTCCACAGAAAAAATATCATGCATTGCAGAAACAAATCCAGGAAATGAATACAACAGAGAGTGAGACCTTCGACAGATGCAGGCAGGTAGAAGAGAAAATATAAAAAATCAAGCTCAGATTGGATAAGACCATAACTTAGACAGATTTTATCTGCTCGTTGTATACAGATGTTTTGACATGTAGGGATTTGGCCAATAATTATGCTTTGTTTCTGTTAGAGCGATATATTTTGTTGAAAATCAAAGCCGTAAGTGCTGGAAAATAGATTAAATTAAGCATTGCTGAATATTTTATCAGTTGTTACAAACAACATGGTATAAATGTTCAAAGATTACTCTGTGAATTCTACTTGCACAATTTTATATTAGCAGATGAGGTAGAGAAGAATCCCAGCTCTTTCATGGGAGACATCCAATTCCAAGCCTTTATCTCATTTGCAGTCAATCAAATCAAGTGGCTCAAAGCTCATAGTGCCTTCCAAAGGCAAGAGCATGGGTTGGACCTTTGGGTAAGAAGAGAACCCAAGCACCCTTTGCAAATGATTGCTAGTCAAAGGAGTTTGATGAAAAGAGTAGGGGTAATTCAAGTATTGGGGCCTATTCATAAAGGAATTATATAGAATGGAGTGTCATACTTCCAATCCATTCAAGAAAGTGTGATGACTGTGTCCAAACTATGGTTGGTGGTCTCTACTCGTAGTGTATAAGACAGGAAGCCATTTAATTACAGAAATTTTAAAGCAGCTGCAGCTCGTTTTATCACCTATAGAAATCTCATTTTGAGAGAAGGACCCTTTTGGTTAGGCTGTCGATTTCATAGCCCCATCATTTGGTACCCTCCTGAAGGTTACTGGGCCACCTATGAATTACTCTAGGGAGAGGAAAGAACTGCTTTTGCACTCTTAGCCCAGCACCATGGTTTCAAACCGATCTATGATATTCCTTCTCCAGCTTACTCTTTAACTGCACTTCATTAGAATTATTTGTTTTCATGAGGACATGAAACAGAGTAAGTAGGGAAGTATGTTGAGTCATAAAATGGGTATGTATTTACTGTTGAATTCACCATTGTTTTCCATAATTCTTATCTCTTTCATATCCGAATATCCTAATATGCTAGAACTATTAAGGATAATGAAGCAATCATGTGCTGCTATGGTTTAAATAACTTCTATCTTTATTTATACATGGAAATGGTAAGGGAAAATTGTTGTTCCCTAACGTTGGAACAAAGGAACCCGATAAAAGAGAATTAGAACAGCAGAATCCGACCAATGGAGAAAGAAGCGCGTCAGTTACAGCCAGAGTTAAGAATACATGAAGAAGATCAGAGTGGGATATGTCTTAAGTTAGGAATTTGTTACGAATCATATTTAATGTTTAATTTTTATCTCCACCTAACTATAAAAGCAAGTGATGATAGAAAGGATGGGGAGAATCTCTATTATTCTCTAATTTGTAAAACATAATTACAGACTGTGTTTTGGAGAGCACGACTTATTGTATTGTTACTTCAGTTCAATGATTAATACATAATTGAGTTTATGTTCTTCGTATTTGAAGTAACATAGAAGTACCTGTTGTTGGCTAAGGGCTCGGCCTCTGGTGGATTTTTTCTACTTCCTTGTATCATGTTCTGATATTTCCTAGCGCTTCATCGGTTTGATAATTTCTTGCCCGTGTGAATATATTTTATTTAAGCTATTTCTTATTTCTTGATTTACATTTTGTTCATGTTTTTCATTACTATTGGATTGATTACATTCTTCTTGTGATTCATATTTTTATGCTTTGTGAGATTCCTTAAATAAGCACATTATATTCTCCAAGAGTTTGATTGTTGCTTTCGGACTCTCGGAATGATATTACCCTTGTCTTGATTGCATTTCACAAAAGAATTTAGATTTAATCAGCTAAATTAGAGGTGAGTTATTTCTACTGTGCTCTCAGCTAATGATATTGTTATCTAGATTGATGTAAGCTTTGATTTCAATAGAAGATCGCACTTTTATGTTTCTTTAATAATTTCCATTAGAGTCTGTTAGATATTCTTATTTACATTTGTGTTAAGATCTATGCTACAAACCATTACTCTTTAAATAATAGCAGCCAAATACTGTGTACACTCTCCAAAGTAGAGGACTTACCTGGATTGATGATTAATGTGAGATAATTATGAGTTTTAAGAAGCACCTTTTATCAGTCTACATATGTAATATCCCCAAATGGGAACACTCAATAATACTTGTTGGAATAACGCACTTTTCAGAAGTATGTGCACTGAAATGAGTTTGCAGCCCTTGGATCCATTAGATCTGGAGATCTAGCATATAAATCCAAAAGGGGACAAAAAACTAATCAAACTAGGTGAGGTAAACAAACCTCCCACACCTAGTACGACTGAAAAACACCCAAGAATGGGGCTACAACAATATGCAACAATACTGCAGGAAAATAATGTAGTTTTTGAGAGCATGAGTAGGATACCAATAAGAGGGATCAAATTTCATATATAAAGCAATAAATAAGATCCATAATGAGGCCCGTACAATATACATCAGAATGTAGAAGACAAGAATAGAAGAAATTCCTCAAGAAAGAGGGCTACAACACATGTATTGACTAAAAATTGGCTTGACAACGTTATTTTTATTAGCTGCAGCAGTTGTATACTACAATCAAGATCTAGAGCATATATGTGTACAAATTATCAGATCTATTTCAGATCTGTACACTAGAAAAGCTCCTTTATAATATCCCCTTGGGGTTTTGAACAAAAAATGCAACACAGAGAGTAGATATGAGATCTAAAGTAGCAGATTTGCAGTAGTATTCAGAAATTTCTGAAGATTATTACAATAGAAGCAGATCAGATTTGTACAGAACATGGATAAAAAATATAATCCATGGATCACCATAGTGAAGGGCAGAACCCCAACACCAGAGATCTCTACTCAAAAAGTGTGTCAAAACACCCTGCAACTTCCTTCTTGCAAATAACGCAGTCCTGGAAGGAAAATTGCACTGTAGGTTGAAGCACTGGATTGGACTGATGCCAAGATCTGAAATATCAGCTCCAAAGGTCAATAAATCTCTTGCCAATTGGATAGAAGACTTTCCCAGTGAAAAGAGGCCCTAGAATGGCCTAGATCTGAGCAGATCTAGCCTCCACTTGTTGCAACTTACAAGGACAACCAAACACTCAACAGGATCTGTGTTGTAGTTGGAAGATGAGCTTAGCCAAATGCCTGATAGTGGATGAGATCAGCAAGACTCTTCTAAGAGTTGGGATTCCCGAATAGGAACACCCTAGTGCTAAACAACACTATCCTCATCTAAACAACAGAGAATGATATATGTCTAAGCAGAAAATATATTCAGAAATATACACAATCAACAACCTTCTTCTGCTATCCTCCTCTTCCTTTTATAGGATGAAATTCTTGTCAAACCCTAAACCATCTCAATGATTTAGATGCATTCACATGAGAAGCCTCCAACTGAAACTGCACTATGCCTCTAGGAGATTCACTGTATCTAGATAGCGCTGTTGATTTTGTCCTGGTTGACTTGGTCAAGTGCTCCAATATCTTTCACACCTAAGTGTGCTTATGTAAATAGCCCAAATTTTTCCATGTTCACATGTGGCATTGATTTATTTTTCTGATTAGGAGTTTTATTGATCCTCCTTTACATTTTTATTCATGAACAAAACATTGAAACAAAATTGTATATTCCCATTAGCTTGGGCTAATTGGGAATATTACAATCCTCCCCTCCAAAATGTTGCTTGTCCTCAAGAAACTGATAGGGTGAGTGCTGCAGCGCTTCTCCTTCTTCATTGGTGACACCATCAAATATCAAGCTCTCCTCATAAGCTAGGTGTTCACCAATCCAAGCCTCCATGAACTGTTCCTCCAAAATCATCATGAGATGTACAAAATCCATCCACAAGGAGTCAAGAACTCAATAGAAACAAACATGGTTGATCCAATACTCTCTCTAAATCATTTAGCATAAGGTACATAGAGGGTTTCCATCCCATGTGGTACATACAAACTGCCCATCCTCCCTCCATACGATCCCATGAAAAGTACAACTATATCATTCAAGTATGGAAGCATAATTACATATACACAAACAGAAATTTGAGCATGAGGAGGTGGGTCATAGTCCCACATATGGTGCCAGCGTAGTGAATCTCCTACTTGCATTAGACCAAGGTATGGTAAGTGGTTTCCCCACCACTTACTTGCTGCACAAGTTATCTCACCATGGCTGAAAATGTGAGATATGTTTGGTGCCTTTGGGAAGCACCCATCCTGAAAGAGAATCTCCCTTTGCACAATAAGGGAGTGGCCAGATTCTGAAATTGTAGTGGCCCAATGTTTGCCATGAGATTTACATGATACAACACTCCTCTTGGGAGACATGGCCTACAAAAACATGGTGAAAGAATATATCAAATCAGAAAATGAAGCTTGCATTACATGATCAGATTGTTCACCATCAATGTTTCTTCTATACATGGAATTGTGCACAATTTTTCCTCCCTTTTCAAGAGAAGGAAGAAATGACTAAAATTAATATTGCTTAGATTCCTTTGGCTACCCCAACTCCACATAGCTCTTGGATTCCAGAAAATTTTGATGTAGCTCTCCTCCAAAGCCTTCCCATTCAAAGCATCTCATGATAGTGTTGTAGATCTTCATAGAATAGGTAGGGCTGAAACATAACTCTTTCAAGGCCCTTTGTAGCATCCTCTCCTTGAGCTTGGAGGCTCTAGGTAAGAAGATCCTATCATGATGATAGATGACTCCCTCATGGACTAAATATCCCTCTTCATGCAGCTGGTCATCAAGCATCATACAAGTGTAGAGATATTTGGAATAATCCACCAACAACTGGGATTTCCAATATAGATCTACACTCCCCAAAAAAGACAGCGTTGATGATGCATCAATAGGAATGCCTTCCATGTTTCTAATCTCTTCTTTGACATTTCTTATGCCAAAGGTACAAGTAGGAAGGACATACCTTGCCTTATTCTCCTCCAACACCGTAGAATCATAAATGAAATAGGGTGAGGATGATGAGAGAGGAAAATATCCCTCCTTCTTGGGCTTGCCCAAGCCGTCCAGTGCTATAGCTATGTATTCTAATGCTCCCATCCCTCCTAGATCTTATTTTGGAGCATCAAGTAGTGAGATATCTCTCACCAAAACTAAATCAAGTGGCCTCCCAGGTGGTTTGCCACTAGATAAGAGTGCCCCTTGCAGAAATCTCATGAACATGAGAGAAGGGACAGTGAGGTCCTTGCTTCCACTGCGAAAATCCATCTCTATTTTCTGTGTGGAAGTCTTGTGTGAGGGGTAAGTATGCATGCCTTTTATTATTTTAATTTCACCACTCTTCTTGTCCACCCATTCTATTTGTAAATCCTCCCAATCAGTGGTGACTTTCCCCAATGTAATCAACCACTGACCACCCAAAATAACATTGGTGTCTGGTATTTCAACTACAAAGAAGTGATCCACCAAAGTATAGGATCCCATGGTGACTGAAAGTGATGGAACATAATGCATGCATTGCATTGTTCTATCTCATGGGACCAAAACAGAGAATCCCTCAAAAGTATCAGTGGGTATTGCCCTCCTTTGCACAAGATGGGCATCAATGAAATTGTGGGTAGCCCCACTGTCAATCAATAGAGAGACCCTCTGATTCATTATTGACCCTTGAACTCTTAAGGTCAAGTACTTAGGTACTCCCCTCAAGGATGCAAGAGTTCCTCCAATAGGAGCAAATTCTCCATTCTCATCTCCCGAAGGTTTTGGATCTCCTCCAACATTGTCAATGTTGTGAGCCCTCCTTGGATCATCATATTCATCTTCTTCAAGATCTGAGAAGACCTCTATATAATGTGCTTTACCAGCATCACATCTATGCCTAGGTACCCATGGTTCTTGGCAAGTGAAGCATAGCTTCCTCCTTCTTAGATCTTTCCAGACTTCATCATCAAGAGGCTTCTTGTATGAGCTCTCCTTTGAAGGAGCAACTTTCTCTTCCTTTCCTTTAGAAGGAAAAGAGGGCTTATTCTAAATGTTTTCCTTTGCTTTTGGCAAGGCATCTTGAAGGTATCTAGCCCTCTCAATGGCATCATGCAAGGTAATGGGCTTGGTAGATTTAACCAACCCATGCAAAGGTTCATCCAAGCCATTGATGAACATGTACACCCTCCTTGCTACAGACAGATTAGGAACCATAACAGATAATCTCAGAAATTCATAGATATAAGACTCTGCATTACCTAATTGCTTCAACTTTTCAAGGCTCATGAAAGGTGATTCTGGATCCTTTCTGTCAAACCTTTCCACCAATATTCTAGTTAACTCATAATAGGCAGTCCACATTGGCATGGCCCAATGTAGACAACCCATGGAACCACCAGTTGTGTGCTTCGCCTTCAAAGTGCAGTGCTGTAATCTTGATAACTTCCATCTCAGGGACTTTTTTCAACTGAAAGTAGATATCCAAATTTTCTACCCATGCTTTGGCAAAACTAGTGGCTGACCCATCAAACTTGGGTAAAAATAATCTGCCCATAGAGTGATGTCGATCATGATTCTGTGTGAATCCACCATCTCTATACTGATGCCTTGGTCTTCGCCTTGGTCTTCTTTTTTCATTGAGGTTACAAAACTCTTGAAAACTCAAGTGGTCCTTGAATCTCTTATTTTGAGACTCATATTATTCAAATTATTCTTAAGGTATGCTTGCTCATGAGGCCCTTCATTCTCCATAGCCAGAAAAGTAGGTATAGTAGAGCGTTTTGGAGCTTGTGGCTGCTTCACTGGTTGATCATTCCAGTGGTGAGACATGCCAGAGCTTTATCCAAGATGAAATCTCATAGGAGATTCCTTTATCCTGTACAATATCATCTCTTTGATCTCTCTAGCAAGATCTTGCATGGATTTTAGAAGGGTTTTTGCAAACTCCTTCCCATCTTCATCACTTCCAGATTTAGGGGCCTTTCCCTTTCCTTTATCATCATTGGTGTAATAAAAATTATTCTATATTCTTCTCAGATAATTCTTGTCTCTGTCGGTGAGGTGCCCCTCTTCTTTTGAAGACATCTTGGTTCTTCAAGAAAGAAACTCACAGGCTGTGCCAATATGGTTGCTCTGATACCGCTGTAATATCCCCAAATGGGAACACTCAGCAATACCTGCTGGAATAACACAGTTTGAAGAAGTATGTCCACTGAAATGAGTTTGCAGCCCTTTTGTTAGCCACCTATAATAATTTTTCAAAACAAACAGGTGGCTAAATATGTTTCTGAGTCTTCAAGAGAAACATTCCTTTGTAAATCTATCATTATTGAAGCCTCCATGTGTTTTCTATCCTTCAGAATTATCTTCACTACTGTTTCCATTAATGAACCCTGTTGTTTTGTGAAAGAGACTGTTTTCAAAAAGCCTCCATTTTCTCCTTTTCACTCCCACAAAATTCCCATTTTCATCCTTGATTCCTTCAAAAAAATCCCCTATAAAACATCCTCATTTAACCTCTAACCATCCCAAATCCCTTTTAAAACCTTGTATGTCCCTTTATTTGGTTTTAAAATCCTCCCTTTTACCTATTGGAACCCCTCCTTTGGCCTAAAAATCCCTGTTTTTTGGCCTAAAACACCCTTTTGCACTATAAAATTTTTTAGCCCCCAAGGGCTTATGGCTTTAAAAACCCCGTCTCATATAACCTTATCTCCGCAATCGGGTGCTAAAGAGCCAAAAAACCCTCAAAATCCCTTCAAAAAGCCTAAAAAATAGTCTTCCGCTCCATTAAAAGTATTAAGCCCCCGAGAGCTTAAGGTCACCCGCTAGCCCCGGTCCCTTTCCCTCCATGGGACCACACCTGAGCGCTTATCACCAAGCCCTCCTTTCCTCGTATTTCTTCGCGAATGTGCCCCTTCCCTTTGTTTTTTATTTTCCCCGACGATATGGTCTAGAGTGAATATAGACCGTTGATCTACACAGATCAACAACCATCGTGCCTTATCCCTCTACTCATTTTCATCCCTTCTCCCCATTTCAAATCTCCAATTTTCTTTTAATCTCAACCGTCCGATTGCATAATCCAACGATCAAGACGTAGCGCGATGAACCAATATCCATTCACTATGCGACAAGACAGAACACGTCATCCCCGACCCCACCACTTCGTCCGCCAACACATCTCTTCGCCCATCACGTGCGATCCGCACTGTTGGATCTACAGTCTCCAATCCAACGGTTGCCGATGCGTTTGGCGCAATTTTTACGCCCGAGAGTTAACGCTGAAAAATTACGCGAAATGGGCGATATTCAAAGGGACTCGTGTCAAAAGGTGTGTGGAATCTCGTTTTTTTTTTTGGGAAAACCATTTACCCCCTCAGAGCCTGTGCAAAAACCATTAATGGTTTTCTGCCATACAGCCTACCCCCCCGCAACGTCAATTTTACTTTTGATCACAGCCGTACATTATCCTGATCTAACGACCCACGTTATATCATGAGATCGTTTCATTGTTCCTCATATGTTCTCCCAAACGCTCCATTGAGAAATCTCCACCGTTGATTATTCTAATCTAATGGTCCACAAGGCACGTCGCACCCAAACTCCCATCAGACCTGTTTTCACCTTCCGCCATGATGTTAAGCCCATTTTCCGTTGAATCTAGTTTTTCCCCTCACTGCTCCTCCATCCCCACGAGCCTCTGAGGCAACCATCCTCACTCCCACATGTTTTTATAACGTGTTTATCGTGTTTTGCAGGGTTTATAGGTGGTGAATTCATTCTGCCTCCACAGTCACAGTTAGGGTGATATAGAGCAAAAAAAGCTAGCCCCAGAGCCAAAGATAGCAGAGGAAGACACTAGAGAGGGTTTAATAGCATGTTTTCATTGAAGATCGGATTATTAACCCTGACATAAAACCCTCTAGTGCCTCTATAGCCTGTATATACACAAACACAAGTCAGAAGAAGCAGCAAAGAGTATCAGAAGAAGAATTAAAGGATTAATGCCTAATGTTGAAGACTTAATGCTTATAATCCAATGTTTAAAAGGAAAAAGGACATATATGAAGAGATGAAGATGATCAAGAAGGCTTAATGAAGCCTAAAGTACACATCAAGCCACATCAGTGATCTGATATCAGCAAAATGTTCTTTTTTCCTGAGAAGGGCAAATTCCCACAGCATTCTCTATGCCTCATCGAGTCCATAATAGTTATTATTATGATAGAAAGCTCCTAGGACTGTCAGTGCATTCGTTATGGAAGTATGGAAGACCTGAAAGACAAAATCTTCACCTTACTTGTCACAGAAGATAAAACAGAGTATTACAGCCCGAGAGTACTTCAAGAGACATACATGAAGTTATTGTCAACCTAACAAAGACTTCTAAACCAGCCTAAAGGGTACCAACATGTTAATGCAGAGCCATTAAGTAGAGTGGGCATTCGAATACTTCCTCCCCTATGTCTTAATGAATCATTTAAGTTCATATATACTACTCCACCTCCTCATTCACCTATAAGTATTCATTGAAAATTCATTGTAAAGGGTTGTGATTTGATTGACTATTTGAACTGTTATTGAGGGGAAGTAGCTGAGTAGTTTGTAATATAGTAGGCTAGGAAGAGAAGTTTGGATTGTATAAAGCCACTTGGCTCAAAGTATGTGACTGGTTTTTCACATCAATTGAACATGCAGATTCACAAGATCCTGCTCTATATTATTGGTGATGTTTTCCTTACTGTAATTGTCTCCTTTCATGTTTTTCATACTGTCCATTATTCTCTGATAAAGAACAACAAGCATAGATTAGGACATATTGTTGGAAGTACCCTAAATCTCACTGTTAATCTTTATATCTATGTTTTCCTCTGATTGTGTATTTTAAGGATAATTCTATAGAGTATAACCAGTCAAGAAATGTTGGTGAGCCCATGTCTTGCTGAGTACAACTTGAAACATTGTCCTTGAAAGATATTTTCATTTCATGCTAAGTAAATATTGAACTAGGGAAGTCTATGGTTAGCCCTATCCTCTAGTTCTTTCTCCAACAGTTTGTCTTGAAAGTTTCCCTGTGAGTTTGTGTCAAAAGCAGTGAAGGTTAAAAGTCTTTCTCTGATCTTAGGCCTTACTCTGTGTTTAATCTTAAATGTTTTATACTTTCTAAAAGTGGTCTTGAGGACTGCTGGATTGTTTCCCTTGAGAGTATTCTGAAATCAGGCTGGGTTAAAAGTCCCTAATTGATCTTAAGCTACCCTTTGTGTCTTTACTGAGAGTTTCCTTTGAAGTATGTCAAAAGCAGGATAGGTTAAAAGTCCTTACCTGATCTTAGGTTGCACTTTGGTTTCTTTCTTTCACCTCACTTCTTAATGTTCCATCTCACCATCTATCTAAAAAGATCCTTTGGTATATATGACTTGCCCTATGGAAACCCTTGGATATTTTTTATGCAAGTAAACCCTTTTATGACTCCATAGCCCAACGGATTGGCACTTCTCTCGACCTATTTTCCCATGCTGAAACATCCTTCTATTTAGTTCCTTCTTCACTTCCATAACCTTCTCAGTTAATGATCTCCAACCAAAAAAACAAAACCAAGCCCTTATGCTTCATACCTAGCCTAATACCATAAACTGACCTTAAAGATATACATGTCTTTACCTTTATAGAGAGATCCCTCTCTGGATCCAAGAGGGCTAGATCCTGAGATCCCAAAGTGGTTTGATGTTGTCTTGTCATTTGGTATTGCCAAATCTGCCAAATCACAGGAACCACAACACCTTGGATCCCTTAGATATGGAGATATAGCATCTAAATCCAAAATGGGAGCAAAAAAAAATCAAATTAGGTGAGGTAAACAGACCTCCCACACCTAGTATGGCTGAAAAAACCCAAGAATGGGGCTGCAGCAATATGCAACAATATTGTAGGAAACTAACGTAGTTTTTGAGAGAATGAATAGGATACCAATAATAGGGATCAAATTTCATATATACAACAATAAATTAGATCCATAAGCATACAACAGAATGTAGAAGACAAGAATAGAAGAAATTCCTCAAGAAAGAGAGCTGCAACACATGTATTGACTGAAAATTGGCTTGACAGTGTTAGTTTTATTAGCTATAGCAGCTGTATATTAAAATCCAGATCTAGAGCAGATCTATGTACAAAATATTGGATCTATTTCAGATCTGTACACTAGAAAATCTCCTTTACAAGATCCCCTTGAGGTTTTGATCAAAACATGCAACACGGAGAGTAGATTTGAGATCTAAAGTAGCAGATCTGCAGTAGTATTTAGAAATTTCTGAAGATGATTACAATAGAAGTAGATCAGATCTGTACAGAACATGGATCAGAAATCTAATCCATGGATCACCATAGTGAAGGGCAGAACCCCAACACTAGAGATCTCTCCTCAAAAAGTGTGTCAAAACACCCTGCAACTTCCTTCTTGCAAATAATGCAGTCCTGGAAGGAAAACTACGTTGTAGGTGGAAGAACTAGATTGGCCTGATGCCAAGATCTAAAATTTCAGCTCCAAAGGTTCAAAACTCTCTTTCCAATGGGATAGAAGACTTTCCCAGTTAAAAGAGGCCTTAGAATGGCCTAGATCTGAGAAGATCTAGCCTTCACTTACTGCAGCTTACAAGGACAACCAAAACCTCAATAGGATCTGCATTGTAGTTCGAAGATGAGCTTGGCCAAATGCCTGATAGTGGATGAGATCAGCAAGAATCTTCCAAGATCTCCTCAATGGAAGAGGTGGGATTCCCAAACAGGGACACCCTAGTGCTAAACAACACTATCCTCAACTAAACAACAGAGAATGATATATGTCTAAACAGAAAATATATTAAAAAATATACACAATCAACAACCTTCTTCTGTTTTCCTCCTCTTCCTTTTATAGGATGAAAGTATTGTCAAATCCTAAACCATCTTAATGATTTAGCTGCATTCACATGAGAAGCCTCGAACTAAAACTGCACTGTGCCTCTAGGAGATTCACTGTATCTAGACATTGTTGTTGATTTGGTCCTGGTTGACTTGGTCAGGTGCTCCAATCTCTTTCACACCTAAGTGTGCTTATGTAGATATCCTAGATGTTTCCATGTTCACATGTGGCATTGATTTATTTTGCTGATTAGGATTTTTATTGATCCTCCTTTACATTTTTATTCATGAAACAAAACATTGAAACAAAATTTTATATTCCCATTAGCTTGGGCTAATTGGGAATATTACACAGTATTGGCTGCGACATATATTTAAAGTTGACTATTTCCGACGGTGAGGGTGCAGAGGGTGCCAACCCCACGGGCCAGCCCCCTCCCATGTGACTGTGCAATGAAAACCAAGGACATAAGGTGTATGTTAATAATCCATACTTATTGCATTAAGCCATGGGTTAAGGGCTAATAAAACATGTTTAACACTTATGGATAAGCACACAGTAAATCCATGCTTATCTATAGTTAAGTGCGGTTAGCTGCTAATTAAGCCATATGTTAATTAGTAGCACAATTAGCATATTTTCTATTTAATACAGATTTTCTAGGCTTCAACAGAAGCCTCTAACTAAAACTGCGTTGTACCTCTAGGAGATTCACTGTATCTAGATAGTGCTATTGATTTGGTGCTAGTTGACTTGGTCAAATGCTCCAGTCTCTTTCACACCTAATTGTGCTTATGTAAATAGCCCAGATTTTTCCATGTTGACATCTGGAATTGACTTATTTTGCTGATTAGGAGTTTTATTGATCCTCCTTTACAGTTTTATTCATGAAACAAAATATTGAGACAAAATTGTATATTCCCATTAGCTTGGGCTAATTGGGAATATTATATTCCTCCCCTCCAAAATGTTGCTTGTCCTCAAGTAAATGATGGGGTGAGTGCTGCAACACTTCTCCTTCTTCATTGGTGACACCATCAAGGATCAATATTCCATCATGAGCTAAGTGTTCACCAATCCAAGCCTCCATGAATTATTCCTCCAAATTCATCATGAGATGTACAAAATCCATCCCACAAGGAGTCAAGAACTCAACAAAAAAAAATATGGCTGGTCCGATACTCTCTCTAAAGCATGTAGCATAAGGTACATAGAGAGTTTCCATCCCATGTGGTACATACACACTGCCCATCCTCCCTCCATACAATCCCATGAAAAGTACAACTATATCATCCAAGTATGGAAGAATGATTACATATACACAAATAGAAATTTGGGCATGAGGAGGTGGGTCAAAGTCCCACATATGGTGCCAGCACAGTGCATCTCCTACCTGCATCAAATCAAGGTATGGTAAGTGGTTTCCCCACCACTCACTTGCTGCACAAGTTATCTCACAATGCCTGAAACTATGAGATATGTTTGGTGCCTTTGGGAAGCACCCATCATGAAAAGGAATATCCATTTGTATAGTAGGGGAGTCGCCAAGTTCAGAAATTGTAGTAGCCCAATGTTTTCCATGAGATTTACATGATGCAACACTCCTCTTGGGAGTCATGACCTGCAACAACATGGTGAAAGAATGTATCAGATCAGAAAATGAAGCTTGCATTACATGATCATATTTTCACCATCAATGTTTCTTCTATACATAGAATTGTGCATAAATTTTTCTCCCTTTTCAAGAGAATGAAGAAATAACTGAAATGACTCTTGCATAGAATCCTTTGGCTACCCCAACTCCACATAGCTCTTACATTCTAGAAAATTTTGATGTAGCTCTCCTCCAAAGCCTTCCCATTCAAAAAATATCATGATAGTGTTGTATATCTTCATAGAATATGTAGGGCTGAAACAGAACTCCTTAAGGGCCCTTTGTAGCATCCTCTCTGTAATATCCCACAAATGGGATTTTCTACAACAAATGGAATATCTTAAGATATTACAAAGTTGGAGCTTCAGAAAATCATGAACATGGCAATGTATAACATCTCATTAGGTGTAAAATAACATCTTACCAGTATATGTAATAACCTCAGCAAGAATATGGCTTATATCCTCCTTCACAAGTGGGGAAATGCAGTGATATAGGGCATAAAATAGTTGTCTTCAGAAAATCACACAATAAAAATGGATACTGGGACTTGGATCCCTTATTTTAGATGATATGAAACCCACTTGCAGAATTGGAGGTTAAAAAAATGAATCTAGCTACACTAAACAGATCTCCCTAGCTCAAGATAGCTTAAAAACACCCCGATCCCATGACTTCTATACAACAGAATTTCTGCAGACTGTGAGAGCGTAATTATCATGAGGGTTTACATAGAAAATGATGAAATAATACTGATATAGAGATTATATTAATCAAATATCTGATAAATGGAGTTTTAACCTCTTTTACACAAAGAATGAGACACCTGGAAAGGGTTTCCAGCATTATACATGAATAAAAAGCAGCACTGCAGAAAATAACATAGTTACTACATCTCTATATTAAACATGGATTAATATGACATAATATAGCTTATCAATACAGAAAAATGGCCCTAGGCCCTTCTTATTAGAACTCTCGGAGGGAAATAAGCACCTCCTCCTCAAAAACAAGCTCAACATCCAAGGGTGCAACACTGTTGCTGTTGCACCTGCATAAAGGATGCAGTTTTTGAATATGAATGTGCTGTAGGAGTTGATGGCTGATTGGCCCTAAGCCAGATGATGGAATTGAAGCTCAAACCCTTCCCTTTAGATCCCTTAAGCAAGCTTATGCAAAGAATAGGATGGAATTCCCGCATGAGAATTCTTTGCACTAAGAAGTGTTGCAACCACAGCTAAATAGATGGAGCATGCAAGTAGTCAAAAGACTAATGATAGATGAATAATGAATGATACCCTTTGTTGGGGTCCCGTGATTTGGCAGATTGGCATACCAAATGACAAGGCAACATCAGAACCACTTTGGAATCCTAGGATCTAGCCCTCTTGGATTCAGAGAAGGACCTCTCTATATGTGTTTTAGAATGATATGATTATAGGCCATTGATATGATATTAGGCTAGTTATGAAGCACAAGGGATTTGTTTTTTTTTTGGTTGGGGATCATTAATTGAGAAGTTCATGTGGAGTGAAGGAGGAAATAAGTAGAAGGATTTTTCAGCATGGGAAGATAGGTCAAGAAACAGTGCCAATCCATTGGGCTATGGAGTCATAAAAGGGTTTACTTGCACAATAACTATTCAAGGGTTTCCATAAGGCAATTCATCTATATAAAAATATCTCTTTAAGTTGATTTTGTGGTATGAAACATTAATAAGTTTGGTGAAAGAATCAAAGCTAATAACCAATTAAGAATCTATTAACTTCACTACACAAGAAAAACCTTTCAAAGTGATTGATTTGGGAGCAAGCCAAAGGACAAGGAAAACCATAGAATTTACTGGGAAAACTCCTACTAAAGCCAACTTCTAAGAAAAAAATCCAGTAATCCTCTTAACTACCTTCAGAAAGTAGAAAACATTTGAGATAAACATAAAAAGTAGCCTAAGATCAAGTAAGGACGTTGAACCTATCCTGCTTTCGGCATACTCGTAAGGGAAACAAGATAAACATAAAAAGTAGCCTAAGATCAAGTAAGGAATTTGAACCTATCCTCCTTTCGGCATACTCTTAAGGGAAAGAAGATAAACATAAAAAGTAGCCTAAGATCAAGTAAGGACTTTGAACCTATCCTTCTTTCGACATACTCTCAAGGGAAATCTTCAAAATAGATGTTTAAGACTAAACAAGGGACAGGGCTAACCATAAACTTCCTTGATTAGGACTCTACTTAGCATGCAGTGAAAATATCATTCGAGAATGACATCTCAAGTTCTACTCAGCAAGACATGGGCTCACCAACATTCCTTGACTGGTTATACTCTATTGAAATCATTCCCAAAGCAACAATTAGAAGAAAACATAGAGATAAAGCCTATCAGATATAAATAGGGTACTTTGCAGTAAGTCCTACTCTAAATTTTTTTTTCTTTATTAGAGAAAATGGATAGTATGGAAAAATAAGGAGAATAAAAAATACAGTAAGAAAACATCACCAATAATATAGACCAGGATCCTGTGAATCTGCTTGTTTATTTGATGTGCAAGACTAGTCACATACTTTAAGTCCAATGGATTTCTACAGTCCAATAATTCTCTTCCCATCCTACTATATTACAACTACTCAACTACTTCCACTTAATAACAATTCAAACAATAAAAAACTTTCCAACCCTTTACAATGAGCTCCTCATGGAGTCTTTATAGAAGAATGAGGAGGTGGAGTGAAAGAAAGGGTTCATTTGTTCAATTAATACAGAGTAAATGCTTCTCGACCTTTCAATGGCCTAATGGAGAAGATATCTAATGTCTTAACTCTGTTAATTGATTTCTACACTAAGTTTCATCTACTTCAGTCATTTTTTTTACTTTTGAGGCATTTGGCAGCTGGAAATTACTTTCTGAGTTGTTTACGGAAAAATATCTCTGACTGCAGTAACTCTGTCTTGGCTTCTGGGACAAGTTAGGTGAAACATTTATTTTTAAGGCCACCTATGCCTTTATAATAACTGCCCTGACAGTTTAAGAAGGTTCTTCAGCAATGTAACTGTCAAGTTGCCCCTTTGAGTGTACAATAGGCGGTAGGTGGCATTATGGGTTGTTGAGAAGTAATTAGCCTTGCTGATGGGTCCTTTGGAGGCATTCTTTGGCTGATTTATCTCTTTCATACTTCAAACACTGATATTAACTTTGATTTTTTCTTTAAAGCTTCCTTAAGCCTTCTCGGATCATCTTTAATTTATTCACTGTGCTTTTTGTCTTTAACTGCGGATTAACCTTTATTCTGCAGATTAATTTTTTAGTCTTCGAACTTTGTGCTTAACCTTTATCTTCAATTTTCATCGTTAATATCTATTCTTCACTATTCTTCTACTGTGCATGGGTGGCTTGGCTTCCTTCTGCGCTGGAGGGTTTTATTACTCGACCAGTTTTCATGAGGCACTGACCAAATAATGACAATAAAACCTTTGATCTCCCTTTACACACATGTTTCCTCGAGGATCGTCATCCTGGGCTCTATGCAACTCGGATTTTCTTTGGAAGGGCCTACAAACTATAGGCCGCATTAAACCTGCACAAAAATAAAATAATTATATAAAACCTGTGTTTGTGGATTTGACTTCTAACAGAGGCTTAGGGATGGGTTATGGAGCAATGCAGAGGTAGGGTGTTATTGCAGGGAAGGATTCCATATACGAAACTAGGAAGAAACGGGAAGATTTTCGAATAAAGGCACAGGAAATGAAAATTGGTTTTACGAAACTAGAGGTGGTTTCGCATGAGGATTGAGTGGTACATGGTATTGGTCCAGATGAACGTGATATGGTTGGATGGGTGACACCTGTCCCGAGAAAAACCGATTTTTTCACATTGAAATGGGTGGTTAAACGTCAGGAGCATATTTCGCGCGAAAACATTTCGGGACCGTCAGATTTGGGGGAGGCAGGTCGATGGTGGAGGATAAGTGCGATGGGAGGAGATGCGCGGTGGAAGGGGATGTAGGATTACAGGTGGTTCATGATGATTGGTTGGCAGGAGGAAAGTGGAAGGTGGGACCAGTAGCGAATGTCAACAACTTTGTCACGTTGTGTAAAGGTCGAGTGGCGGAGTGAAATGGTGAGGTTAAGCGGGAGTCGTTGGATCGTAAATATCAACGGTTGCGATCTATTCCAGGGGAAGATGGTAGATGGAGGGGGGAGAACAGGCAGGGACCCTGCTGGCCGTTGGATCGTTGGACGATCAACGACCAAGATTTAATCGGCAGAGCGCATATCGGCGGTGAAAAGGGTTGGGGAATGAGAAATTTGGGAAGTGCAATGCGTCGATGGAGTGAGGACTATGAGATTCGAAACAAGATCAACGGTGGAGATTAAAGCAAGAAAGCGCATTGGCAGGGAAAAGAGATGGGATGGAAAACTTTAGGAAAGGGTAAAAGTGCAATAGCCATCAGATCTGGGATAATGAACAGTCCAGATTCAATCACAACCTCGCAAATCGAGGGGAACAACGATGTGTGGGGTAAAGGAGGAAATAGCGGGAGCCGTCGAATCTGGGAGCATATTGACGGTTGGGATTAAATTGGAGGATTGACCATCGGAAGAAAAGGGAAAATGGGAAGTGGGAATAGGGAAGAGCGAAGCCCCGATTGCTGATGGGCTTAATGCTCGGTCACAGTGACTGGGTCATAAGACGGAAAAGGGGCTAGGGCTTAAGCTGAAAGGTGCTTAAGGCCTAAATACTAAAATGAAGGTTTTAGGCTGAAAATGGAGGTTTATGAAGGGTTTGTGGAGGTTTCGATAAGATATAAAAGGGGTTTTAAACCAGAATAAAGGGATTTCATCAGGTTTAAAGCGGATTTTTGATGAAATGAGGGATAAATGATGGATTTCCAGAGGGAAAATAATGGAGAATGAGTCTGAAAGAGTCTTTATTTGAGACAGCGGGGCTTCTTTGAGGACTTTGAGTGAAGACATCAATGAGATGGGTGTTATGAAGGAT
Organism: Pinus albicaulis; assembly: GCA_034641835.2. Lineage (NCBI taxonomy): Eukaryota > Viridiplantae > Streptophyta > Pinopsida > Pinales > Pinaceae > Pinus > Pinus albicaulis. Next base: position 32,789,924 of record MU968551.1, read on the forward strand.
ATTTGAACACACTAGACTTCAAGAAATCACATATTTTCTTCAAATTTGTTTCTTGAAGGCTAAAGACCTGTTTTAGCCATTTTTGAATATGTCAAAATTATGGATGGCTAACAGTGGCTCCACTTGGGGATGGAAGCTCCTTGGAGGTGTCAATAACCTTACAAATTTATCTCTGGAATGTAGACCCGTGCTTTGCATTTTGATAGCCTTTTATTCTCTGATCATCCAGCTTGAAAAGATGATCAACATTACATCATAACAAATCAATTTATTCCCAGACAACTACCTACACAACCTACTTTCCTAACATTTTTCTCTCATAAGGTGCACTTGGACTTGCAAACCTTTTGACATCAACATTTTATTCTTTTATTGAAAGAACGAAACTAATCTAGATATACCCATATTATTTCCATGAGTTCAGTTTAAACAGTTGAAATCATTAGCTTCCCTACCTAACTACTATTTATCAGGATTAAGCTGTCTGACAAATCTTATTCTCTATATTCTAAAATATAAATTTAAATATAGAAAAACCAGGATTAAACTATCTGATTTGGTGTAAGACTATGGCATAAAAACAAGCTGCACATAGATGAAAATTTACAAGAAATTGAAACAAAATTGTGAAGTCTTAAGATCTAAAAATGAAGAACATCCTTGTTTCTTCTTATGACTCAGATTTTGATCTGTTTAGAGTCATCCTTTTTCTTTTTATGTCTTGGTTCAAATTTTGAGCATGTTTGAACCATTTTCCTCTATCTTTGGCTCAATTTTTGGTCTGATTAGAGCCATTTCTTTCTATCCTAATATATTCTTGATAAGCCAATATTTCATTGTTTGGAAAATATTCTTCACTAACCTATTAGCAGTAAATTGAAATCTATCTAGTCATGATTAGGGTATATGACTAAATAGCAGTGCTCTTTCAAGTAGTGGAATTTAGGCTTGCACACTTTCAGATTTTTATTTCTTTTTTGGTATGGGGCTGTACCTTTCTTCTTTTTCTAATCTGCCCTCTTTTTCTTATCTATTGTTTTTGCATTTTTTCAATTTTTCTTTCAATGAAAAAAATAAAAAACTAACTAATTGCCCACAGGATGAGATTTATTGACATTCCTACCTACCCTAATCTAACTCTGAAACATTTACATGTTTAGCTGACAAATTCTCTTTTCCAATACATCCAGTCAATCAGATGGTTCCATGAATGGTCTATGCTCATCTGTAATGTTCCCATTTTAGCACATGGCTAAATGGAACATTAAATTTTTTATTTTATCACCTAGCAACTAAATAAATGGGTAAGGAGGCCCATGCTCATGAAAAACATGAATAAAATCCCTCATAATGTGAAAGGGATCATCAGAGTAGCTTGATCTTGCACCCTCAAGTGTGAAAAGGGGAAAATTCATGAAGACAAGGTTTGGTTTGACCAAGTCAACAACGCTGCCATAGGAGGAGTGGCTTACTTTAGAAGACAATGCAATTTGAATGAGGAAGAGGATATTTGGTGGAGGAAACCCTAAACAGATGGGGCCCATGGAGAGAGAGCTTTCACTTGTTTAAAAGGAGGGCAAGGAAACCATTGTTTCTCATGCTTTGGGTTATTCATTTCATGTCTATTCAAACATTATGCATTCTTGGTCGTTTAGCAAGAATTTCCGGGGAATTCCTGTTTAGGATTCCTTCTCCTTCTTGAGACGCCTCTTGAATGATTTTTCTTCATTCTCCATATCTCTTGGCTCAAGGCCAAAGCTTTTGCTTTTAGTTACTACGTTATTTCTGCTCAAGTATAATGCAGTGTTGTTGGGGTGTTGCAGTGGAGGACACCATATACCATTTCCTTGGCTCATCTGTCAGAGAGGGGAGTTTCTATTTCTCTGGGAGGTTAGTGAGGGAGATCCAGGAGCATATTGTAGATCATTGGCATCGGGCCAAGAATTTCTCTTCACCAACAGCACAGTCCCTTCTCTAGACTGCGTTATTTCTCAGTATATTTGCAGTGGAGACTTGCTCCACATGTTTGGAGGGTTAGATATTAGGTCAGAGGATGAGCCTCTTATTCTAGAGATCCATCAGAGGATATCTTTCATTGATTGCATCATATTCAGTCTTCTCCATTTATTTCCAGTTCTTGAGTTGCTGCAGCTACCCAACAACTCTGGCATTTTTCCGTTTTGTATATTTCAACCAACCCTTTGGAGGATTTTTGTATTATTGCTTTCAGGGGTTAGAGCCTTTCTCCCCCACTTTATTTGAGCCATATAATGTCACATATTTCTGTTATTATGTAACATAGAGTAGTACCTATTATAAATTGCATCCTCTTAGCCTGGGTTTATGCAGAAATAGCAGTGGTCTTGTATTTCACGTACATGTCTTGTTGAGGCTTGCATTGCCTTTCTTGAGTGGATGTTTCCTCAAGAACTTGTACTCTTTTGCTGCTATAACATAATTTCTTGGCTGATCAGATCTTCATGTGTTCATGGTTGTAAGATAACGTTGTCTTTCCATTTCTTGCTCAAGAATTGTTGCAGTCCCTCATCGGGCACTTTATGAGGACATCTAGTAGTGGGAGATCTATTTAACCACTGTAGAAGGATTTCTTTGGAGCCTCCTATTGGATTCAACACTTAGACACATTTTCCTAAGGGATCTAGGTCCTGGTTTCAAATTCGGTAGCAGCCATTACTAGAAAATGTATTTTCCAGTCATGCCATGCTAGTTGTCCCAATTTGGGAACATTACAGTTTGGCTCAGCCTTTGAGTCTTAGCCCAAGAATATCAGAATGATGAAGAATATGATATTACTCTCATCAGTATTTAGATATAGATAGAACCTCTCCAAGGAGGTCAAGAAGATTGAAGAAATAGAAGAGGAAGGACCATGCACTTCCTATTCTCACCAAGAAGAAGACAATGAGCATGGAAGATACTTGGATCATATGATACTAAGTAAGTACCTTGTTGAGTACAAATCTCAACCTAGAGCCTTCAAGGAAACTCTATATTTTTCACAATTCATCCAGTGAAGGAAGAGAAGAGACCCTATAGCAGAAGCGAAATCAAAGGCAATATATTTCTGTTATCTACCTTTGATAAGTTATCTACATCAAGAGCTTGGGTGAAAAAGTTGGAATAATTTTTCCTGCTACATCCTATAGGGGAGAAAGAGATTGTTGAGATCTCAGTGCTACACCTAGGAGGTGAAGCCCACAATTGGTGGTTCAGCCATTTGAGGCATGCAAGAGTGTCTACTCTTGCTAAATTTTCTCAAGAGCTGATCAAGAAGTTTGACAATAGGAGAACAAAGGAGGAGGAGCCCTCACCACCACTTGAGGAAATTGTTCCTAACGTTGTCACATTCATGGAGGAGTAGCCACTTGCATCAAAATTTGGGGTAGCCATTGCATTGGAGGATAAAACTATTGCAGCCCTACAAGAGATTCCTAAATCGCACCAAGGTATGAAAAGATTTCCACTATCTATTGTTGCAGCAAATTCTTTTGAAAGATGTGGAAATTTTCTTTTGCTTGACCAAGAGTCAAATCACACTGCTACCATAGAGAATCTTGATTGCACTGCATTGTGCAACATGGAAACATTCAAGGAGGACATAAGCCATCATCCTCATGAGCCATTGTTGGATTACATATCACATTGGAGGTTTGGGTTTGAAGACTTGGAGGAAGTCGGTAGACATCTTGAAGTGAGAAAATATTTCTCCTTTCTAGATGACCCTTTTTCAATGAGGTCCACTCAACTCAAAGAGAAACTTCTACTTTCAACAGATCCAAGACCTCATTGGTTTTGGAGGACTATTGTTGAGAGGGAGGTCTCATGGAGGGATCTCATTATAGGTGCAATTCAACACACCATGGAGTGCAAAGATGTTATTCCTTTCTCACAGGAACAGATAGAATATGGAGGACATCTTAGGATGGATAAAATCTCTCATGCTTGTGTTGGAAATTCCTTGAGCCATACACATCATGATGGGAGGTTTTTTCCTACCACCTATTTGGGTCCTTATAGGGTCTCATTTATCCTTGAGAAGATTGCATTTCAAAATCCCATGAAGTGCAAAAACAAAGATTTTATTTGGGAGGATGGTAGCCCCCATGAGAGGAGTACCGAGATGAAGAGAAGAAGAAGGCATCCACACGTGAGTGAGTGGATGTTGTGGATGAGAAAAGAGCTGGGAGGCTACTTACAAATTTATGATACTGGGCAGCAAGAGGCTTGGATGTGCTGGTTACTCTTGAAAAATTTTGTCCATCCCTTGGCAAACACTCTTCTTAAGAGTAGGAGGATGGAGGAGAGATGGTAGGATACTTACATCATTGGGAAGAATAGAGTATGGATGCATTATGTTGATGTGATACTCATATCATTCATTGTGTCTTCATCACAGGAGTTGTATGATGGAAGTATGGGGAGGCAACAAAACATTTTGTTTCTTTGCTTGTTCTTGGGAGAGCAAGAGTAGATTTTCTCTCACACTTTGCATGATGTTGCAGGAGGAGGAGATGGCATTATCTCCTTGTCTTTTGATGATCAAGAGGTACTTCCACCTTGGAGAGAACTTCTTATTTTCAGCAGCATCACTAGAGGAGTATTTGACAAGGATCATGTCATAGAACAGAGCTTTGTATTGACAAGAGCTTATTTGCATGAGCTCACAGCCTTGTCATTTTGGAGCAGAGATGTATGGATGGAGTGTCCCCAGGATCACTTCACTTTGGATGCACTTGGTGAACAAGGAGGAGGTGATGATGATAGAGTGGTAGATAGAGACATCTATCACTATGACATATTCTTCTTGACTTGGATTTCCAAGCATGAGAAGAACTATCTTCTTGTAGCACATGGATCTTTCTTCTTCATAACATGCCAAAACACTATGGAGGACTCACTCATGGATCCATATACCATCTTACTTACAGCATATGGCAAGAAGTTTTTTTTTATATGTATTGACTTCCATACTCTTACCATTACTTTGCAGTGCATTGCTCCACAAGAGGGCAAGCTTTTCACATTGCTCCATGTTCATAATTGGGCCAATCTATATGATGGAGACAACCATATTTTATATGGCCTTGGGAAAGTATTTTCTTCTGTGTATGATCAATTGATATACTCAGCCATTTTCTATATATCAGTAGATATCATGACATACATAACCATCCATGTAATATAGAACAACTTGCCATGTACTTTTCTGAAGCAGCAGTTTGGAAAACTATGCTATGACTACTGGGAAAGTTGTTGGTACCTTATTGCACCACATGAAACCTTCAAAATTTTCTTCATTTTGTTGATAATCATGACTTAATTTGCTGATATGGATCTGATTTGTATGGGAAGCATGATTATGAGAAAGACACATGAGTTGGGTATGTCCTTGAGTGGGGATAATTCCCACATTTTCTGCACTACATGTTCTAATGGGAGCATGGGAAGAGATATTGCCACCACAGCCACAGGTTTGTTCTCTTATGAGGTGGTACATGAGATTTATATTCATCCATTTTATAATCATGGGCAAGTATTTTATCATGTATCAATGACACATTCAGCCACTTACTATTCATTAGTAGATGTGATGAATTTTGTATGTTACTTGCCATGTTATTTTCTGATGTTGCAGTGGACGAAACTGCACTGTATCCTCTTGAGATATTGTTTGTATCATGCATAATCATGTAAAACTTTCAGAAAAATTCTCATTGGGATACTCTATGATGATCTTGTCCTATTCATCATGGATGAAACATTTTGGGGTAGCTTGTTCTTCAATGTTAGAGGAGAACTCTATGGAGGATTTTTCTTCACTTTTCAATTTGAGGGAAATACTTTTGTAGCCCAATATCAGCACACACTCTAAAATTATCATAACTGGGGACAAGGAAATCATGGGGTGAGCTATAATGCTTACCATGCTCAGATTTTCAGCCCACCTTCATTTCTGGAGCTTGAGGTGGAAGGAGATTTTCGGGAGTTTCCTTGTTGGGAGGTGGCTCATTTTGTTTGGATGATTTCGTGGGGATGGAGGATCCACATGGGGGAGATGTTCCTCATCATATTTAAGACTCCATGCCTTGGGTGGAGGTTCTTCAGTTCTATCCTTGCAGTTTCTTAAGGACAAGAAACATTTGGGAGGGGAGGACTGTAATGTTCCCATTTTAGCACATGGCTAAATGGAACATTAAAGTTTTGCTTGTATCACCTAGCAGCTAAATAAATGGTTAAGGAGGCCCATGCTCATGAAAATCATGAATAAAATCCCTCATAATGTGAAAGGGATCATCAGGGTAGCTTGATTTTTCACCCTCAAGTGTGAAAAGGGGAAAATTCATGAAGACAAGGTTTGGTTTGACCAAGTCAACAACGCTGCCATAGGAGGAGTGGCTTACTTTAGAAGACAACGTAGTGTGAATGAGGAAGAGGATATTTGGTGGAGGAAAACCTAAATGTATGGGGCCCATGGAGAGAGAGCTTTCACTTTTTTAAAAGGAGGGTAAGGCAAACATTGTTTCTCATGCTTTGGGTTATTCATTTCATGTCTATTCAGACATTGTGCATTCTTGGCTGTTTAGCAAGAATTGCCGGGGAATTCATGTTTAGGATTCCTTCTCCTTCTTGAGAGGCCTCTTGAAATATTGTTCTTAATTATCCATATCTCTTGGCTCAAGGCCAAAGCTTCTGCTTTCAGTTACTGCATTATTTCTACTCAAGTATAATGTAGTGTTGCTGGGATGTTGCAGTGGAGGACACCATATACCATTTCCTTGGCTCATCTGTTAGAGGGGGGAGTTTCTATTTCTTTGGGAGGTCAGTGAGGGAGATACAGGAGCATATTGTAGATCATTGGCATCGGGCCAAGAATTTATCTTCACCAACAACACATTCCCTTCTCTAGACTGCGTTATTTCTCAGTATATTTGCAGTGGAGACTTGCTCCACATGTTTGGAGGGTTATATATTAGGTCAGAGGATGAGCCTCTCATTCTAGAGATCCATCGGAGGATATCTTGTCATTAATTGCATCATCTTCAATGTTCTCCATTTTTTTCCAGTTCTTGAGTTGCTGCAGCTACCCAACAACTCTGGCATTTTGTCATTTTGTATATTTCAGCCAATCCTTTGGAGGATTGTTGTATTATTGTTTTCATGGGTTAGAGCCTTTCTCCCCCACTTTATTTGAGCCATATAATGTCACATATTTCTGTTATTATGTAACATGGAGCAGTACCTATTATAAATTGCATCCTTTTAGCTTGGGTTTATGCAGAAATAACAGTGGTCTTGTATTTCATGTACATGTCTTGTTGAGGCTTGCATTGCCTTTCTTGAGTGGATGTTTTCTCAAGATCTTGTACTCTTTTTCTGCTATAACATCATTTCTTGGATGATAAGATATTCATGTGTTCATGGTAGTAAGATAACATTGTCTTTCCATTTCTTGCTCAAGAATTGTTGCAGTCCCTCATCGAGCACTTTCTGAGGACATCTAGTAGTGGGAGATCTGTTTAACCACACTAGAAGGATTTCATTGGAGCCTCATCTTGGATTCAGCACTTAGACACATTGTTCTAATGGATCCAGGTCCTGGTTTCAAATTCAGTGGCAGCCATTACTAGAAAATGTGTTTTCCAGTCATGCCATGCTAGCTGTCCCAATTTGGGAACATTACATCATCTCTTTGGGCATGCCAGGCAGATAGGGCCACTCCCATCTCACTTGTTCTTTAGCAGCAGTGCTAAATTTTTTTTTTCATTTTGTGATACAATGCTCCTAACAATCTCTATCCCTTCTTCAACTGTCTTCAAAAAATGAGTGAAGGGGTCTTGAAATAATACCTGGTTGGGAGTATTTGACAAGTAAGTTTCAACCAGGGTTTTTTTTTTTTCCACTGGGTCAAAAACCAGATTCTTTTGAGAAGGAAAATCTTCCTCATCTTCATTGTGATCTAAACTGGAGGACTCATCATATTTGGCAGTGTTGTCCTCTTGTAGTCCCAGGGTATTTTGATTTAGTGAACTGAGCTTGGTGAAGTTGTCATTATATTCTTGAGTAGGGGTCTCTTTTATTACCACAACCCTTTCAGGAGAAGGTTCTTTAATTTCAACCAACTCAAGAAGTTCTTCATTTTTTTCCTCCTCAACCTTTGAGCTGAAAGACTGCTGATTCCAAATCACCTAAAAATTGTTACTGATGAGTTGTAATGAAGCAGATCAAATATTCAAATATTCTTCGCCCTCTTTTGCATTTTTAAATATTTCTTCATCAGTATCGTAAATAGCCCGCTTTGGCTCATTACTTTCTCAAATTTGGTGGAACTGATCTTCCTCCCACAAATATACTAATGACGGTCCTGCAATATCAACTTCTATTTGGAGAACATCATCATCAGACAGATCAAAATTAGGAAAATAATTAATGTAAGTAATGTCACCAATCAAACATACTGGATTATTAGTAGGTCTTTCTTTATTCTGATCTACAAGGGAACTTTCTAATTTTTTACAAAAAAGTTCATTAACTGAATGGGCAAGAGTGTTTGTTTTATAAAAAGTTTCAGAGGTTGGCTATTTGTTTATAATTTGATCAATTTCTTCTTCTATCAAAGGAGGAGATGTTTCTGTGTTTCTTTGAGAAGAAGTACAATAGTTCTCTAACTCTTGTGAAGACTGAATTTGAAGCTGGATGTCTTCTTGAGCCTCACCTAGAAGGGACGATGAATCATTATTTATGCTTGTAGGGATATCTTGAGGAATGTATTTTATTCCTTGATTGATTTCTTCCTCAACTGATTCATCTAGGTTCTTGTGATAGTTAGGATGTATATGAAATTCTTGAATGGACTTTAACAGATCTTCAGGATGCATATTAACCAAATCCTCATCAATATCTAATAGGTATTCTATGATGTTCTGAGATTGATCACAAAAATTTGCAGTCCATCATAAAGATGAAGGGTTATCTCTATATTTTTCATAAAATACTTGGTGCATGTCTCTTAAAGAAAACAAGCTCTTAGGTTCTAACCATTCATACCAATCCCTTGCCTTTCCTTCTAATGTTAACATGAACATTTTCATAAGGCAGTCTTCATGCCATTTAGTATTTATCTTCAATACATGTATATGAAATTTGATGAGATGTAACAATGGGTCATCAAAATTTTCACATTGAAAAACAGGAAGGTTATCATCCCAAAACACATGGGGAATCTTATGTGGGAACCCAGGGATATGATCTCTACTCATTGGGGCATATCTTCATTGTATCCTTGGAATCATGTTTCTAAATCAGAAAATAGGTCACTGTGTCTATTCAACCAGTTCAGAGTCTTCTACCAGTGGAGTCATTTGATCTTTCGGGAGTTATGGAGTCGCCAGGTGGAGGATTTCAAAATTTTTTACATGAGTTGCTATCCACCATCAGCAATTGAATACCAATCTAAGAAGGTTTTTGGGTCTTCTAAGGTCTTAAGGATGTATAAGATGTAATTCACTCAGAATTCCACGGTATGGTTGCCATTATGTTGGGGTCCTATGATTTGGCAGATTGGCATACCAAATGACAAGGCAACATCAGAACCACTTTGGAATCCTAGGATCTAGCCCTCCTGGATTCAAAGATGGATCTCTCTATATGTGTTTTAGAATGATATGATTATAGGCTCATGATATGATATTAGGCTAGTTATGAAGCACAAGGGATTTGTTTGTTTTTAGTTGGGGATAATTAATTGAGAAGGTCATGTGGAGTGAAGGAAGAAATAAGTAGAAGGATGTTTCAGCATGGGAAGATAGGTCAAGAAACAGTGCCAATCCATTGGGCTATGGATTCATAAAAGGGTTTACTTGCATAAAAACTATTCAAGGTTTTCCATAGGGCAAGTCATCTATATCAAAAGATCTCTTTAAGTTGAGTTTTTGGTATGAAACATTAAGAAGTGTGGTGAAAAAAGAAAAGCTAATAACAAATTAAGAATCTATTAACTTCACTACACAAGAAAATCCTTTCAAATTGACTGATTTGGGAGCAAGCCAATGGACAGGGAAAACCATAGACTTCTCTGGGAAAACTCCTACTAAAACCAACTTCTAAGACAAAAATCCAGTAATCCTCTTAACTACCTTCAGAAAGTAGAAAACATTTGAGATAAACATAAAAATTAGCCTAAAATCAAGTAAGGACTTTGAACCTATCCTGCTTTCGGAACTCTTAAGGGAAACAAGATAAACATAAAAATTAGCCTAAGATCAAGTAAGGACTTTGAACCTATCCTGCTTTCAGCATACTCTTAACGGAAACAAGATAAAAATAAAAATTAGCCTAATATCAAGTAAGGACTTTGAACCTATCCTGCTTTCGACATACTCTTAAGGGAAATTTTCAAAACAGCTATTTAAGACTAAAAAAGGGACAGGGCTAACCATAAACTTCCTTGATTAGGAATCTACTTAGCATGCAATGAAAAGATCATTCGAGAATGACATCTCAAGTTCTACTTAGCAAGACATGGGCTCAACAACATTCCTTGATTGGTTGTACTCTATTGAAATCATTCCCAAAGCAACAATTAGAAGAAAACATAGAGATAAAGATTATCAGATAGAAATAGGGTACTTTGCAGTAAATCCTTCTCTAAATTTGTTGTTCTTTATCAGAGAAAATGGACAGTATGGAAACATAAAGAGAATAAAAATTACAGTAAGAAAAACATCACCAATAATATATAACGGGATCCTCTGAATCTGCTTGTTTATTTGATGTGCAAGAGTAGTCACATACTTTAAGTCCAATGGCTTTCTACAGTCCAGTGCTTCTCTTCCAAGCCTACTATATTACAACTACTCAGCTAATTCCACTTAATAACAGTTCAAAAAATCAATAACTTTCCAACCCTTAACAATGAGCTCCTCATGGAGTCTTTATAGAGGAATGAGGAGGTGGAGTGAAAGAAAGGGTTCATTTGTTCAATTAATACAGAGTAAATGCTTCTTGACCTTTGGGAGGCCTAATGGAGAAGATATCTAATGTCTTAACTTTGTTAATTTATTTTTACACTAACTTTCATCTACTTCAGTTATTTTTGTTGACTTTTGAGGCTTTTAGTAGCTGGCAATTACTTTCTGAGATGTTTTTGGAAAAATATCTCTGACTGCAGTAACTCTGTCTTGGCTTGTGGGACAAGTTAGGTGAAACATTTAGTTTTAAGGCCATTCATTCCTTTATAATAACTGCCCTAATAGTTTAAGAAGGTTCGTCAGCAATGTAACTGTCAAGTTGCCCCTTTGAGTGTACAATAGCTGGTAGGCAGCATTATGGTTTGTTGAGAAGTAATTAGCCTCGCTGATGTGTCCTTTGGAGGCTCTCTTTGGTTGATTTGTCTCTTTCATACTTCAAACGCTGATATTAACTTTGATTTGTGCTTTAAAGCTTCATTAAGCCTTCTCGGATCATATTTACTTTAGTCACTGTGCTTTTTGTCTTTAACTGTGGATTAAAATTTTTTTCTGTAGATTAATTTTTTAGTCTTCGAACTTTATGCTTAACCTTTATCTTAAATTTTCATCGTTAATCTATGTTCTTCACTGTTCTTCTACTATGCATGGGTGGCTCGGCTTCCTTTTGCACTAGAGGGTTTTATTACTCGACCATTGTTCATGAGGCACTGACCAAATAATGACAATCAAACCTTTGATATCCCTTTACGCACCTTTTTCCTTGAGGATTGTCATCCTGGGCTCTATGCAACTCGTATTTTCTTTGGAAGGGCCTGTGAACTATAGGTTGCCATTAAACTTGTACAAAACTAAAATAATTAGATAAAACCTATGTTTGTGGATTTGACTGCTAGCAAAGGCTCGAGGATGGGTTATGGAGCGATGTAGAGGTAGGGGGTTATTGCAGGGAAGGATTCCATATACGAAACCAGGAAGAAACAGGAATATTTTTGAATAAAGGCACAGGAAATGAAAAGTGGTTTTGTGAAACCGGAGACAGTTTTCACATGAGGATTGAGCAGTAAATGGTATTGGTCCAAGTGAATGTGATATGGTTCGATGGGCGACACCTGTCCCAAGAAAAACCACTTTTTCGCGTTGAAATGGGTGGTTAAACCCCAGGAGTAGATTTCACGCGAAAACGTTTTGGGACTGTCAGATCTGGGGGAGCTAGATCGACAATGGAAGATAAGCATGACGGGGGAAGTAGGAGTATAGGTGGCGTGTGACGATTGGTTGGTGGGAGGAAAGTGGAAGGTGAGATCAGTAGCAGATGTTAGCAACCTTGTCGCATTGTGAAAAGGTTGAGCGGTGAGTTGAAATGGTGAGGTTAAGCGGGAGCCGTTGGATCGTAAAGATCAATGGTTGTGATCTATTCCAGGGGAAGATGGTCGATGGAGAGGGGATAAAAAGGAGGGACTCCGCTGGTCGTTGGATCGTTGGAGGATCAACGGCCAAGATTTAATCGACGGAGCACATATTGGAAGTGAAAAGGGCTGGGGAATGAGGAATTTGGGAAGTTCGATGCACCGATGAAGTGAGAACCGTTAGGTCAGAAATGAGATCAACGGTGGAGATTAAAGCAGGAAAGCGCATTGGCAGGGAAAATAAATGGGACGTGAAACTTGTGCACTGGCGGGGAAAAGAAATGGGACGCGAAACTTTAGGAAAGGGCGAAAGTGCGATAGCTGTCGGATCTGGGAGAATGAACGATCCAAATTCAATCGGGACCTCGCAAATTGGGGGGAACAACGATGTGTGGGGTAAAGGAGGAAACAGTGGGAGCTATCACATCTGGGAGAATATCGAAGGTTGGGATTAAATCGGAGGATCGGCCATCAGCGGAATAGGAAAAATGGGAAGTGGGAATATGGAAGAGAAAAGCCCCGATTGTTGATGGGCTTAGCGCTCGGTCACAGCGACTGGGTCATAAGACAAAAAATTCTTTAGGGCTTATGCTGAAAGGTGCTTAAGGTCTAAATACTAAAATGAAGGTTTTAGGTTGAAAATGGAGGTTTATGAAGGGTTTTTGGAGGTTCCGATAGGATATAAAAGGGGTTTTAAACCAGAATAAAGGGATTTCATCAGGTTTAAAGGGGATTTTTGATGAAATGAGGGATAAATGATGGACTTCCAGAGGGAAAATAATGGAAAATGAGTCTGAAATAGTATTTCTTTGAGACAACAGGGCTTCTTTGAGGATTTTTAGTGAAGACATCAATGAGATGAGTGCTATGAAGGATATTTGAACACAGTAGACTTCAAGGACTCACAGATTTGCTTCAAATGTGTTTCTTGAAGGCTAAAGACCTATTTTAGCCATCTTTGAATATGTCAAAATTATGGATGGCTAACACCCTTGATGCTATGCCCTCCTTTTTATCTTTTGTGAGCCTCCTCACCCTGGACCTCACACATTGTTGAGGTGACTTCCTAGTGAAGATTCCTCCTTCAATACTGCGCTATCCTTGTTGGCTTCCCTCCCCCTGTAGCAAAGCTGTTGACTTGGTCAACTAGGACTAATTCATCTGCTATGCCTCTTTTCATACTAAGGGGTTTTCAATCCAACTCTTATATGTGTGTATAGGCTGATCCTTGTTCACATTGAGCTAGTTTACTTGGGTGATCTCTTGTTCCTCAAGAATGCATGTTGACTTAGTCAAACTTGACTCTGTCCACATCTATTTTTCCCTTGTTGACACTTGAAAGTGTAAAATCTAGCTCCTAAGGTGATCACCTTCCTTATTAAGGTGGAAATTATTATTTTTATTGTTCATGGGCCTCCTTACCCATTTATTCCTCTCCTAGGTGAAAGCAGTAAAATCTAATATTCCAAATTGTTGTGTGAAAATTTTGGAATATTACACTCTCCTTAAGCTTGAAGCCTCTAGGTAAGAAGATCTTATCATGATGATAGATGACTCCCTCATGGACTAGATAGCCCTCTTCATGCACCTAGTCATCAAGCATCATACAAGTGTAGATATCGTTGGAATAATCCACCAACAACTGGGATTTCCCATATAGATCTACACTCCCTAGCAAAGACAGCGTTGATGATGCATAAAAGGGAGTGCCTGCCATGTTGCTGATTTATCCTTTGACATTCCTTATGCCAAAGGTACAAGTAGGAAGGACATACCTTCCCTTTTCCTCCCCCAATAGCGCAAAATCAGAGATGAAGGATGGTGAGGATTATGAGAGAGGAAAATCTCCCCCCTTATTGTGCTTGCTCAAGCCTTCCAGTGTTGCAGTTGTGTCTCCTAATGCTCCCTTCCCTCCTAGATCTGATTTTGGAGCATCGATTAGGGAGATATCTCCCACTAAAACTAAATCAGGTGGCCTCCTTGGTGATTTTCCACTAGATGAGAGTGTCCCTTGCAAGAATCTCATGAACATGAGAGAAGGGATAGTGAGGTCTTTGATTCCACTGCGCAAATCCATCTCTGTTTTCTGTGTGGAAGTGTTATGTGAGGGGTAAGAATGCATGCCTTTGATCATTTGAGGTGCACCACTCTTCTTGTCTACCCATTCCATTTTCAAAGCCTCCCAATCAGTGGTGACTTTCCCCTATGTAATCAACTTTTGAACACCCAAAATAACATTGGTGTCTGGTATGCCAACTACAAAGAAGTGATCCACCAAAGTGTAGGATCCCATGGTGACTGAAAGGGATGGGACATAATGCATGCATTGCATTGTTCTATCTCTTGGGACCAGAATAGAAAATCCCTCAAAGGTATCAGTGGGTATGGCCCTCCTTTGCACAAGATGAGCATCATAAAGTTGTGGGTGGCCCCACTATCAATAAGAATAGATAACCTCTGATTCATGATTGAACCATGGACTCTTAGGGTCAATTACTTAGGTACTCCCCTCAAATATGTAAGAGTTCCTCCAATAGGAGAAAAATCTCCACTCCCACCTCCCAATGGTGTTGGATCTCCCTCAACATGATTAGCGCTATGACCTCTCCTTGGTTCATCATCTTCTTCTTCCTCCTCAACATCTGAGAAGACTTCTATGTAGTGTTCTTTTCCAGTGGCATATCTATGTCCAGGTACCCATGATTCTTGGCAAGTGAAACATATCTTCTTCTTCCTTAGCTCCCTCCAGAATTCAATATCAAGAGGCTTCTTGAATGAGCTCTCCTTGGGAGGAGCAACTTTCTCTTCCTTCCCTTTAGAAAGGTAAGAGGGATTGTTCTGAAAGGTGGCCTTTGCTTTTGGAAAGGCATATTGAAGGTCTCTAGCCCTCTAAATGCCATCATGCAATGTAATGGGCTTGGTAGATTTAACCAACCCATGCAGAGTTTCATCCAAGCCATCGATTAACATGTACACCCTCCTTGTTGCAGACAGATCAGGAACCATAACAGATAATATTAGAAACTAAGAGATATAATATTTTGCATTACCTGACTACTTCAACTTTGCAAGGCTCATGAAAGGTGCTTCTGGATCCTTTCTATCAAACCTCTCCACCAGTCTTCTATTAAATTTAGAATAGGCAGTCACATTGGCATGGCTCAATGTAGACAACCCATGGAACCACCACTTGTGTGCTTCACCTTCAAAGTGCAGCACTGTAATCTTGATAGCTTCCATCTCAGGGAATTTCTTCAACTGAAAATAGATATCCAACTTTTCTATCCATGCTTTGGTAGAACTAGTTGATGACACATCAAACTTGGGTAAAAATAATCTGCACATAGAGTGATGTCGATCATGATTCTGAGTGAATCCACGATCTCTATAGTGATGCCTTGGTCTTCTTTTGTCCTTGAGGTGACAAAACTCTTGAAAACTTACGTGGTCATTGAATCTTTGATTCTGGGACTCATATTCTTCAAAATAGTCTTCAAGGGATGCTTTCTCATGAGGTCCTTCGTTCTCCACAGCCAAGAAAGTAGGCATAGTAGAGCGTTGTGGAGTTTGTGGCTGGTTCACTGGTTGATCATTCCAGTGGCAAGACATGCTAGATCTTTCACCAGGATGGAACCTCCTAGGAGATTCCTTGAGCCTTTCTAGTCTCATCTCTTTGATATCTCTAGCAATATCTTGCATGGCCACCAAAAGAGTTCTTGCAAACTCTTCTCCTTCTTTATCACTTCCATTTTCACGGGCTTTACCCTTGTCTTGATCATCATTGGTCTAATCAAATTTCTTTTGGATTCTATTATGTTACCTCTTTTCTCTATCAATAAGAGGAAAATATTCTTCTAAGGTCATATTGGCTTTGGATATTCAATGAAAGAACAGGCTGTGCCAAGATAGATGCTCTGATACCACTGTAATATCCCAAAAATGGGAATGCACAACAAAGCTTGCTGAAATAACACACTTCTTAGGAATTTGTGCATTGAAATGAGTTTGTAGCTCTTGGATCCCTTAGATCTATGGATCTAGTGTCTATATCCAAAAGGAGAGCAAAAAAAAATCAAAATAGGTGAGGTAAACAGACCTCCCACCACCTAGTATAGCTGGAAAACACCCAAAGAGAGGGGATGCAGCTATATGCGACAAACTACTTCAGAAATAATGCAATTTTAAGAGCATGAGAAGGTGACCAATAAGAGCAATCAAATTTATATATATAGCAAGAAATCAGATCCATAATGAGGTCCTTACAGTACACAACAGAATGTAGAAGACAAGAATAGAAGAAATTCCTCAAGAAAGAGGGCTGCAACACATGTATTGACTGTAAAATAGCTTGAAAAAATTATTTATAAGAGCTGCAGTAGATGTATATTACAATCTATATCTAGAGCAGATATGTGTACAAAATATTACATCAATTTCAGATCCGTACACTAGAAAGGCTCCTTTACAAGATCCCCTTGGGGTTTTGATCAAATCATACAACACAGAGAGTAGATCTAAGATCTAAAGTAGTATTCATAAATTTCTAAAGATGTTTACAATAGTAGTAGATCAGATATGTACAGAACATGGATCAGCAAGCTAATCCATGGATCACCATATTCTATGGCAAAACCCCAGCACCATAGATCTCTCCTCAAAAAGTGGGTCAAAACACCCTGCAACCTCCTCCTTGAAAATAATGCAGTCCTGGAAGGGAAACTATGTTGTAGATTGAAGAACTGGGTTGGCCTGATGCCAATGTCTAAAATATCAGCTCCAAAGGTTTAGAACTCTCTTTCACATGGGATAGAGACTTTCCCTATGAAAAGAGGCCCTGGAATGGCCTAGATCTGAGCAGATCTAGCCTCCACTTGCTGCAGCTTGCAAGGACAACCAAACCCTCAACATGATCTGCATTGTAGTTGGAAGATGAGCTTGGCAAAATGCCTGATAGTGAATGAGATCAGAAAGACTCTTCCAAGAGCTCCTCAATTGAAGAGGTGGGATTCTCGCATAGGAACACCCTAGTGCTAAACAACACTATCCTCGCTAAACAACAGAGAATGATATATGTATGAAATATGCACAATCAAAAACCTTCCTCTGTTGTCCTCCTCTTCCTCTTATAGGATGAAAGTCTTGTCAAACTCTAAACCATCTCAATGATTTAGCTACATTCACATGAGAAGCCTCCAACTAAAACTACGTTGTACCTCTAGGAGATTCAATCTATCTAAAAAACGTTGTTGATTTGGTCTTGGTCGACTTGGTCAAATGCTCCAGTCTCTTTCACACCTAAGTGTGCTTATGTAAATAGCCCAGATTTGTCCATGTGCACGTGTTGCATTGATTTATTTTGCTGATTAGGAGTTTTATTGATCCTCCTTTACAGTTTTATTCATGAAACAAAATATTGAGACAAAATTGTATATTCCCATTAACTTGGGCTAATTGGGAATATTACATGATGCTGCTACTTTTTTGTTTATATTTTCATGCATATTATTGAAGTATGCCCATTTAGAGCTAATGAGAGGGAAGGAAGATCTTCTGAGATGGATCATCCAGTAGTGGGATGACCAGCAACATGTCTTTCACATCGGGGTAATGAACTCACAATTGAGAAAGATGAAATATAATGCTTAACTGGCCTATCATGCAGAGGACCAAGGCCCAATATGATAGGTTCCAGGGCTGATCCTTGCACTATTGTGGATTTTTTCCAAACTCACTGGATAAAAAATATTGCGGTAGTAAGTAACCGGGTGCCTATTGCACTGGTGGCAGTGAGATTGAGGAGGCCTCTCTTGTGGATGATATTTCTCTTGGCAAGAGCCAAGATTCAGCACATGGCCACTAAGGCCCAAGTATTTCTGGTGCTGGATTACATGCAACCTCAGGTTTTCGACTAGTGTGAAGCTTTTGTCTGCTAGTTTTGAGAAGAACTAATGGAATGTAAGACCCGGACCCAAAGATAGTTTGGCTATGGGACATTGATTGTGTCCTTTATACTAGAACGGGTGCCTCCAACGAGGCCAAGGATGATCACAGATGCATTGGGACCACGAGAGCCAAGACAGGCTCATTGTTCAGCTTTGATACCACAGACTAGAGAGGGTCCAATCCGTGAATGTTTTGATGATGCATTCTTTGAGTGGCTAGAGGACCAGATCTTGATGATTGAACATTATCCCTATGCATGGATGAACTACACAGGAGATCTAGAATTGATACTACCACTAGGCACTCAGTGGGGTCTAGATGGTATGAAGGAATATGATCGGTGTTGAAGTATTTTTTATCTTTTGAATGTTTATCTAACTTTTTTGTTTAAAGGGTGAAAATTTTTCGACATGAAGCTTATTACTTAATAGAGATGTGGCGCATGCTCGTCCAACCATAGCCCCTCGCTATGCAAGGCGAGGAATCCAGCTACCCGGGGTCAGTGCAACAGCAGAGGTTGTAGCAGCTATCGAAGAGGGTGATGATGCACATAGTTTGCACGAGATTGGAGGAACCTTGAGGGTCTAAGCATGGGCATACCGCCTCTTCCCATGAGGGAGATCCCGGTTCACCTACAGTGGCACACAGTGGGTGTGCCAAAGAGGTTTTTGGTGCCTCTTAGGAGGTTAGCTAGAGTAGTTATCTGCTATCATGAGCAGCAGGATTAGAAGTAATAGTGGATAAATGTGTAAATGTCAAAGTGAGGCTTAGCAGAGTCAATTTTTTGTAAAACACCGAATTTTTTGGAATTTTTTTTATGTAACTTGATTGGACATCACACACACACACACACATATATATATACACACATATACATATTTTGGCAATTTTGATGCTTGTGTTTTTTATTTTTATGTATTTTTATGGTAAAGAAATATACACTCATGTATCACTCTTTCTATAATAAATACATCAAATGCCAGTATAACACATAATTTTCCAGTGAATCATCTAATGTATTAAATTCTCTAGGAATGTGCTCAAACACGATGGTTTGAAATTTACATTTTAGAAGTTGTACCCTTACATAATAACATAATAAGATTGGATGTCAGAAGCGATAACAATTGTTTAAATGCATAACGACAAGCTGGGAATCTAACCTCACCACCAGATTGGAGATGTCATGAGATGCAGCTTCCGTGAGGAGTTGTATCACTGACATGTACTCAACAATATTGTTGGTGGCATTGCCCAAGAAAATTACCCTGGAACCAAGGAGCTCTGACTCAGATGTGTAAAGGACCTAAGCAGCTGATGCAATGTGTCGAGTATGACAACTGGAACCATCTGTATGATAAGGATGACGAAGGAATCTATGTAAAATAAAAAGTGTTTATGAGAAAAACACTCAAAAACCCAAAATATCCAGACACATCAAACAAAGACAAAAATGATATTCATAAAATTACAAAGTATATGCCTAGTGTAACACTAGGAAAAAAATTTCTTCAGATAGAGTCCATTGTGGGGCTCCATGAGTGGAATTACATTACAGTCCTAAAGTTCATAATCTCTTTTTGAAAGGACTTTCGTGACGATGTAATGACCGAGCCATAATGGTTGAATTGTTCCTGCCCCCAAGAGGTCGTGTCTCTGATCATAGAGTAGAACGAGATCACCCTCTTGGAAAGAATGAGGCTTGACAGATTTGTCGTATTGAGCTTTTAGTCAGTGCTTGTGAGCTTTGAGTGCCATTGCACCATCTAGACAAGTTTCGTCCACTTGGTCGAGCGAGATCAAGCACTGTTCTTCGGTAGCGGTGCTGGGTAGGAGTTCAACGACGAGCTTGAGTGATGGAATATCACACTCGATTGGAAGTTTTGCTTCTAGGCCGAATGCTAATTGGAATGGCATGAAGCCTATAAAAGTTTTTACTGACGTTTGTTATGCACATAACATGTAATATAAATTATGATTCCATGTGGTTTTATGGTTTCTAACTAACTGATGAATCATGGTTTTGAGGATTCCATTTACGGCTTTGACTTGACCATTCACTTGCGGATAGTAGGATGAAGAATAATCTTGTCAAAAACCTAACATGGAAGTCAATTCAGTCATCATACGGTTCTAAATATGTGACCCATGATCTGTAAGGGTCAAGAGGGGTACACCAGAATGACAGATGACTTGATTGAAAAGGAACAGAGCGGTGGTTTCTTCATCCGCCTTAAAAGTGGGAATGGCTTCTGCCCATTGTGTGAAGTAGTCAATTGGAACTACAATGTAGTTGTGTCCATCCACAGAAGTGGGATTGTACATGATGAAGTCTATTCCACATTTAGCGAAAGGACCAATAGAAAAAAATTGGATGAAGAGGGGCAGGTGGGCATGCATTTTGTTCGTGAAAATATAACACAGATGGAACTTCTAGACCACTGAGATGCAATCTTTAAACAAAGTGGGCCAGTAGTATTCTACATGCAAGATTTTCTGGGTAGTAACTATGCCAGAAAGATGACCGCTAGATGCCCCTGCGTGACAGTCATTTAAAATGTGTTTTTCCTTGTTAAGAGTGAGACAACGCCAAAGAATAGTATCGACACCACAATAATATAGAGTATCGTTTAGCATGAGGTAGTGTTTTTCTTGGTGATGAATATGACAGTGGTCCTCTGACATGAGAGTTGGGCAGAATCGTTGAGTTTGGAGGTAGACCAAAATGTCTCCATACCAAGGATCAGAAGAATCGACTAGGTAGATAGATTAATGAGGAAATGGATCATGACTGACATCTTCCGGGTCAATTCTGGGAAGGTCCAATAGTAATTCGGTGAAGACTAGAGATTTTTTTGCTTTGCAACAGTGAAAACCGAATCAAACTGTTGGAGGATTACAATCCATTTGGAATATTTTCCTCCAATAATTTGTCGATACAAGATGTGTCGCATGGGATTCTCCAAAGCAATCATGGTAGTATGTCGTAACAATATATAATGTCAGAGGCGCGTGACAATGAAGACCACCACGAGAGATAGTTTCTCCACATGTGAATATATTAGTTCAGGTCTGATGAGACCTTTTGACAAATAATATATCACATGCTCACTATTATCATTTTGAACTTGAACCAAAACCATTACTAACAAGGATGGTGCGGTCACCAGGTGGAGGAGACATTCGCGTGAATATTTAGGGGCTCTAAGAAGTGGGGCAGAAATGAGTGCTCGTTTCAAGGGCATCAAATGACAATTGAGCCTCGTCATCCCACATATACGGTATCCCTTTTTTAAGAAAGCACATAAATCCTTTTTTCATCTCTGCATAGTTTATAATGAAACAACATAAGAATTTTTTCCTTCCCTTGCAAACGTCGGAGTTGAAGAATGGATTTTGGTGGAGATAATTCAATGATTGCCTTAAACTTATCGGGATCAACCCTAACCCCCTACTTGGAAACAATTAAACCTAGAAGGCATATAGAATCGAAAAAAATACACACTTATGTGGATTCAGATGTATATTATAGAACCTACACCGAGCGAAAATTTGGTTCAGATGTGCAAGGTGATGGGTTTGCTTCCTAGAGGGAGCCGGAAGGTCATCCAAATGAGCTTGTACAATCTAATGGATATCATGAAAGGCATAGTCCATAGCCCTTTGAAAAGTTTCTCCTGCATTCTTCAAACCGAAAGGGAGTTTACGATAAAGAAATGTACCCCAAGGACTGATGAAGGTGGTTTTATGCTGGTCACCATTTTTAATTACAATCTGGTTATAGCCCGAGAAGCCATCCATAAAGGAGAAAGATTCACATCTGGTGCAATCGTCTAGAATCTAATCTATAAATGACGAAATATAATTGTCTTTTATACAAGCGGCGTTCAGATCACGATAATCAACACAGACCCAGATGGTGCTTTTTTTTCTATCTATGGGAACCGGATTGGAAACCCATTCTATTAAAGGAACGGGATAGATGAAACTAGAATGTAAGAGATTTTTGACTTAAGTCTTAATGGCAGCGGCTTTGCGAGGGTGGATGGATCAGATTCTTTTCCAGACAGGCTTAGCATTGTCATAAATCTTGATTTTGTGGTCAATAATAGATGGATCTATGCTAGGAATTCTATCATAATACCAAGCAAACACATTGCAAAATTCCTTAAAAAGGGATGTAAAGCATGCAATTTCCTCTGGATTGCAATCGGCTCTAATCTAGATATTTTCCAGGATACCCGTTTTGACCGAGATATCTATAAGCATATTGTTGGAAATATTTCCCATGTTCCCTTTCGTATCAAAAGTTTGAACAGTCATGTAAAGAGAGGGAACAATCTCAAGTGGGTCAAAATATGGGATTTGAGTAGTGATCGCGTCCGAATTGAACATCAAAGCGCGATGCTGGAACTCTCCCCAAGGTCATTCTTCTAGAGACATGATCTCTCGAATAGCTTCGTCAGTAGACAGGAATTCATCAAAGAGATCCTTAGAATGAACTGTGATGGGTGAGAGGCTAGTACCAGTGGTCGAAACCAAAGTAGTGGAGGGTTCAGATGCTATTTGGATGGCTTGATAAGCCAACTCGGTCGGTGATAGAAGTATCTGATCTCCATAGGAATCAATGTATGAAGGCGCCGGTAGGATCCATGGATCGACAGAGCCATCTGAAATGGTGGATATCATTGCAATCATGTGTGCAACCTCAGGTTGCGAGAGAGGAAAGAAACCCATCAGGGAAGTGTTGGGGCCAGCAACAACCCCCTCCTTATTTAGTATTATTAATAATACCAAATAAGTGGGGACCCTTAGTTTAAAAATCGAAAAAATTAATTGATGTTTGTTTTCATTTTCAATAAAACTTACTATCATTAACTTAAGAAAATTCTTTGAAAAATATTTAAATAAACTTAATTTTATGACAGATTAGAATAAAATCTTTCTTTGAAGAAAATATCGCATTCATCGCAAAAAAGTAGAATATATCTTTTGCAAAGCAGAATCTTCTAAATTGCGATAGCGCAATCCAAAAACTATGCATTGAAATATTTATCACAAATCACATATCGCAAAAAATATATTAACGGATATTTTTCATATGATATATTTTGCGATATTGTGATTTTGCGATATTGTGATTTCACAATGTAGGAGATTGCGTTTTGTGAAAGTTGCGATTTGTCATATGGCGATGATGTGAATTTTGTGATTTTGCGATGATGCAAATATTGCGATTTTACAATATTGAAAAGAAAATCGCAGATTGCAGGATCACACATTCTTAAAGCTCATTGTACGAAGAAAATCTTTCCATAAATCGATATCCATTATGTGCTTTTATGTCAAATTAATTAATCGATTGTCAATTATTAATGAAAAGGATTTTGTTTTGATTGAAAGTTTATTTCACATTAAAATAATATATTTCATACGCCTTAAGCATTTAAAACTATCCTGTCACCTTTCTCATATCATTATTCTCACTTAATTCTTAAAACTGCAGGCGCGAAGAATAGGAGACTATACAAAGCAATATTCAGAGTATTATGGGAAAGAAAGAGAAAGCTCCAAGTTCTAAAATTAAAGAGATGGCATCCTTGTACGTAGACAGTACTTGCAACAAGGACGCTGGTATTACCACTTGGGAGGGTATGTTTAATTTGCTTGAAGAAGAGAACCCAAGGGTAATGGATGTTGCCGCTACTGCAGGCTCAAGTAATTCTTCTGAAGCATCTCTTATAGAGCTGGCTTGTTCATTTTTACACCGGGTAACAGCAAGACCAAGAATTCTTCCATATACAAACATGGTAAAATGGGTGCTGGATAGCAATGATATTACAGACAGACAGTTCAAAACTCAGGGTCAATAGCTCATCGAATCATTTACTCCAGAAGATTTGAGGCTTATCTATCATTTTCCGGAGCCTCAGGCAACTTACAACAAACAATTTATGGAGAAATTTGCCAAGGAAAATGCAAATTTGGTGGAATGCACCAAGGAATGGTTCAGAAGAGATGAACCACTGAAAAAAGATAAACACAGTATGTACAGTACTGGCTCACTCACTTCTCCATATTGTTTTGCTACCGCTATGCTATGTAGGCTTTTTGGAAAGCCTGACATTAATAATTTTTTTCCTGAATGGCTTCCCTTATTGAATGCTGCTGTTAACGCTACCATTGTGGACTGGGCTAAAATATTGTCTCATAATTTAGCCACGGCTATTTTCAATTAACGGTCTAAACAGACTGTCTCTCAGAGGATTTATCCTCCTTTTTATCTATTTTCCTATGTTATGGATTCAATCTTCTTTGTTTCTAAGTTCCCTTTAATGGGTTGGCAATGGACAATTTAGGATCCCCTACCCATTCATGTTTATCACAAAGAATTATGGGAATCAAAATTCATTCCTCATTTTTACAAGATTTGCCATGGCATAATGTTGCCACTGTATAGAGTGTTGTATAATAAGGATGCTCCAAGATTATCCCCTGAAGCAGAAGTAGACATTCTCCCTGTCGCAAGATGGTTTGGAGAAGAATTTTTTACTTATGTGAGGGTTTTTGGAAACTTTGCTTCTCCTCATGTTTTACCCTTGTATGTTCCGGATAAACTCATAGCTCGAGAAATTGCATATCAAACCTGTGGAGAGGGAGGCTTGACAAAAGAATTAAAGGATAAAAAGAAAGCCATCTGGCCACAATTCCCTATATCCTGCAGAGCATTTTCATTATTTGATGTCGGTCATGCGTTTAAGGAAGTAAACAATATTACATGTTTAAAATTGTTTAAGTTTCTGAGAAGGATATTTGATCCATATGGTGTTGTCAAGGATTTCACCACTGCAGTCACAGTAAGAGTATTTTCTAGAGAAGAAGATCTTTTTGATGATATGTTTCAAGAAAAATTTTCATTTAAAGAAATTTTTCATTTAGCTCAAACACGGTTCTCCCCGGAAGAATTTCAAGATTTTAAAGTATACAGAGAAAGAAGATTGACCACTATTCCTTTGGATAATTTGCGCTTGGAACCTGCAAGAGAACCAACTCCTAGTGTCAGTCTCAGTGGCAGCTCAGATACAGAAAGGTCTAAGTCAAAGTCTGGCAAAGAAACTTCTGAAAATTATAAAAAATCTAATAATGATAAAAGTGAAGGCTCAGTGAAGGATACAGCTCAATCAAAATATCTTTCAGAACAACAGACTTCCACCACTCCACAGTTGAATCTTCCACCTCTTAATGTACAAAAACCATCCATCAGCACTCAGTTAGATAAAGAATGGGAAACATTTAATGATTTGATTAATGTTGAAGGACATAACATACAAACTCCTGTACAGATAGCAAAAGGTTTGGTTACAGAAATAAGTGGAAATGTCACAGAAAAAGAACATATACCTATTACTCCCTCCTTTGAGCTTGTACTTAAAATAGAGGAAATTCCTCCTCTGGATATATTTTATAGCCCACAACATAAAGCAGTAGTAAGAAAGAAAAGTGTTAGGGTCCCGTGATTTGGCCAATTGGTGAGCCAAATGACGATGTAACATCAAACCAAGCTTTGCAGCCCAAGGACCTAGCCTTCCCGGACTCAGAGAGGGCTCTCTCTATTATATATAAAAGATATCGGTGTGTTTTCTTGTGGTGTTCTGATATTAGGCTAGTTATGAAGTATGATTTTTGTTTTTTGTTTTTAAGTTTGTGAGGGATAAAACTGATCAAAGATATAAAATGGGTAACAAGAAGTTAGATCAACTGGGCTATGGGGTCAAAAAGGTCGAGGAAGCTATGAGATGATGATGCAAGGCTATTGTAGGGCCGATTTGATTCAAGGTAGAAAGGATCTTTGGGAAAAATGGAGTAAATGGACATCAAGTTTGTGAATAACAAAGAGTTTCAAGCATCACTGGTTTAATAGATAACATAAACATGGTAAAGAAAACCCTTAATCATGCAACATGTAACTATAAACTAATCAACACATCGAAACAAACATTCCAGCCATGCATAGAAGTATAAGACCCTCTAACTTTGGGAAATGGCTATCAGACTTTGGGGAAAACACTTAAGATGGACTAAAAACTCAAAATACTATGCCGGAATGCCTAAACATAGTCTTTAAGTTATTGGGCACTTTGACAAACAAGCTTTCATAGTTTTAGGCAAAGGGCTAGATCGGGACTAGGCCTCCTTGGTTCAACAAGATGATAGGCTAATCAGTCAAAGAGATATTTTTATGGACAGAAATATGGACAGTCATAGGTAAGCAGGGCACACCATACATCCTACTCAATATGCATAGAACTTATAAATAAAACTAGCAACAATATCCTTAAGTTACTAAAGAGCAGTTAAGAATTCTTTAGTACAACTAAGGAAGAAGAAAACACAAAGCTATGAAGATTCAAGAATTTTGAGGTGCCTCCATGGGCATATCTCAAACTTAATCTCTACTGATCTATAGTAGCAAGAAGCATGTATCATGAATGAAAACTAGAAGACAACAACAAAGCAAGAAACACTATACCATTCTACCATGTCATGGAATCCATCAACAATCCTTCATCATTCATCAAAAGCATCCAAGAGGCAGTACAAAATCATAACACAAGTATGTTCTTCAAAGCTCATATGACCAATATATTGATTCTTCTCTCAATTTCAGCCTTGTTTTACAATGAAGCCTTGTGGAATAAATAGGCTCAAGTGAGGAAAACCTCATGGTGCAACTAGATATCCCATTGGCCAAATCAAAATATCTAAACTTGTCCTTGAGGCTTTGCAAAGCCCAAGGCACAAAATATCCCATAAAATATCTAAAAAAATGCTAAAAATGGGAATTATATTGACTTTGCATCATTTTCCAAGTGTAAAAATAGCTAAACGCACATTTGGAAAAAGCAGATTTTTGAGGTTCAAAAATTGCAAAAATACTTCAAATTTATATTAGAAAAAGGTCCCCTAACTTGCTGGAGACAATTGGCAGCCTTCCCGGTGTCGAAACGAGGCTCATGATAGCTCGTTGGAAATATTTCTATGTCTACTTTCCGGCGCAACTGAAATCACCTCAATCTGATGCCTGGAAGTCCTCCAAATCTGTACCTGTGTGTAAAAAGCCAGGAAATAGCAGACTGCTGATATGACGGGCAGAATGTGCAAAAAGTGAGCATTTTTTGCCGTTTTGAGGGGGCGAATGATCTCCAAATGCTCTGAAAATCGCTGAGGACCTGCTCATAGAATTATGGCATCAAATGGTATCATCCTTCTCCCTTGACAAATCCTCAAACTGAAATGGCGAAATTATGAGTTTTCGACCAAAAACCCAAAAAATGCCAAAAAACAAAAAGTTGTCGAAATGGGCCCAAAATTGGCACGCATGACCCTCAAGGGTCCCTAGCAACATGCTCCGAAGCTGAGGCCAAAATATCAAGTGCTGATGTGCTTTTCTCTTCTTTCCGTGCCGGGCGCTTCCCCTTTGCTTTCTTCAATTTCTCTTGGGCTGCCTTTAGTTTGCGCCGGGCAAACTGATTCAACTTTTGAAAGTGATGTGTCCTCTTCCTTTGCAGCTCTAGATCTCTGTTTTCTCTTTCAAGCTTCATCTCCAAGTGTTTGTTGGCTCTTTCAAGCCATGCCTCTTTATTTTCTTCAATTTCCTGCTCAAGGAGTGCAGTGAGAGGAAAGGCTTGGAGATGGGCTTGTTCTTCTTCTTTCTGCTTTTCCAAGGCTCTTTTAAGCCCTATGGTCCTAGGCCTCTTCTGCCTAGGCTGGTCTCTCTCTTCTTCCTCATCAAAATCACCAATGAGTTCTTCTATCCTTGCTTGCGCCTTAGCTATTTCATTTTTGTATTTGATCGCCCGTGGTTCCTGAACAGTTGTGTGAACACTCATCTGTTTGTTTTGGGTTTCCAAGAAATAGTTAAAGTTCCTCGCCCATTGAAGATCATTCTCCAATGTCTCAATTTGCCCCTCTTTATGGATTAGGAGGTTTTCAAGAAGGCGGGCTTCATTATCGCTGTCATCACTCTGGATTGGAATGACAGCTGATGCTCCTTCATGTTCTTGACTCTTTCCAACCTTGCTTTTCCCTTTGAAGGCCAATCTTGCACTTTTCCTCCTTGGCATGCTAGTGGGTGTCCTCTTGGGCGATTTTCTTTTGCTAGGGACAATTTTTGTCATTTTTGGAGTGGCAGCCTTAGGCCCTTTCTTGCTTGTTGTGCTGAGCTTTGTTCTTTTGGGAGGAGGAGACACAACTGATTTACCCTTGACATCTTCTTGAAACTGCTGCTCTCCTTGAGGCTGCTGGATGTATTCTTCTTGCTGTTCAATTTGCTGCCCCTGTTCGCCAACATTAACTTGCTGTTCTACTTCAATGCCTTGTTCAATTTGTTTTTCAACTTGCTGCCCTTTTTCACCAAAATCAAGCTGCTGATGTGCTTGGATTTTCTGCTCATTTTGTGGCTCAAGATGTGGCTCAATTTCCTGCCCAAGTTGTTGTTCCTGTTCTTCAACAACAAGTTGCTGCTCTTCCTCTTGTACCTGTTGTTCATCATCTTCTCTTCGCTGTTGTTCCTCATCTTATGTTTGCTGCTGCTCATCCTTTTCCTCTCGCTCATGTCCTTTCTCTTCTTGTTGTCTACTCCCTTCTCCTTCTTCCTGCTGTCTTGACTGTTCAGTGGTAACTTTGAGCCTTCTAGGAGTAGGCCTGCTGCACAGAGGTATAGGGCGATGAATAGGCTGAGTGGGAGACACATGGACAGGAGGAACAGTAGATAAATCTGGGTGACTGATGAATACATCCCATGGAACTTCTTTCTTCTCTAGCTGGTGTAGGATGATAATTTTGATCAGAGAATGATGGAAAAGAGAAGGTATTTGCAGAGGTGGGGCCTTCTTCTGGACTGTGGATGCCATCTTCTCAATGCTTTTGTATAAAAAGTAAGGAAGATTTAGTTGCCTGTTTCTAGTGAAATGCATCAATAGTCGGACATGGTAGGCATAAACTCGATCAAACCTCCCTTCACAAGTAAAATATTTCATTATGACTTTCATAAGAGGAGCATAGCTATCAAGAAGATATGAAAAAGGGAAAATAGCAGTGAAAGCATCTCTATGCTCAGGCTTGATGAAAAGCTTGTAATCTTCTAAGTCAAGATGGGCCTGTTTGAACCATTTTTCGCCATGATATGGAATCTTGGTGGCCTTGGACACTGATCTTGGAGAAAACTTGAAATCAAGGTCTGCTACCCTGAAATGCTTGTTCTGGAACCTCAGGGCGCATAGGTGTGTTAATGGCGAAAAAATTTTGACCTCCTGTATCTTCTAGCAGAAGTCTAGACAACCTACTTCATGGAAGTTGAAAAGGATGGATGGATGAGCATTAACCTCCTCTGTAGAGATTGGCTCATATATTTTGTGCGGACCACTTCTGCTGTCTTTCCTTGGAGGCATTTTGACCTAAATGGGCTTTTGAAGAAACAAACTGCCTCACTATGTGTAAACTACCTTCTTGGAGTCAAATTGTGTCAATTTACTGTTTTGATAGTGAAGAATGTCTTTGGATGACTGCACACTGTTCCCTCACAATATAAAGAACCCCTGCTCCCTTTAAAAAGTGGCCTTCTACCTTAAAAGTATCTCTGTCAGTAGATTTCTCAATAAGAGACCATACAGTGAAAAGGAGACAATAGTTAGGTGAATTGTTTGTTCAAAGTGTCAAGAAATCACCTTGTTCTTGTGAAGTTTAGAGGTAAATCAACACATCTATATCTTTGTCTTAAGGTAGACTTTCCAATCATTAAAAACCTGCTCTTCATCTGTGTGCCAATCACTTAGCAAACTTACATATGGTGCAATCAACCTTTAGTATGATCAGACAATCAATATCACAGTCTTGGAACAAAGATAACAGAGTTTAAAAAACTTCAAAAGTTTCAACAAAGGGTGTATAAGCTTATCCCTTTCAAAAGCCAAGACTCTCCTTCCAATATAGAATGCCTCTATAACCTCTGAAAATCAACTTGATAGTGAGCTTTGACGAACAGAGAAAAAAAAAACCAGCCAGTTAGAATGCTCAGTGAATAACTACCCTTTCTGTGGTTGGTGGAGTAACCTTGCCTTTGTGGAAAAATCCTTATTTTTATATGAACATCCACTTATTAAAGAAGCTCAAAGAACAAAAGACAGTCAAGCAACATGCACAGTGAAAACTGTCTTTTCTATGAGAAGTAGGAGCAACTTTACCCTGTAGCTTTCAACCTATAAACTGCACTTTGACAAAACCCTTTTTTCTGATTACACTTCACTATTTGATAATGTAGCAATGTTTTGAAGATAGTGTGAAATTCTTTCCTTCATAGATAAAGCCCTGTCTCTCTATAACACAACCTTCTTCTTGCCTTTGTATATGAATCAGCACGTACTCACAATGTCATACACAGTCAAGTCAAAGAAAACATGGTGAAGACACTTTCCTATGGGTGGACAAAGGTAAAAAATATAATCACTCGACCCAAATCCTTTATTCTTAGGACTAGGTGACAGAAATTGAGAGGTTACTTTAAGGTGGCAGTCAAGGCCTTGCAACATTCATATTACCAACAAACTTCCTTTGAACAAAACTCTGCTCCCTTTGGTGTTTTTCTCCACTAGTGGTTTTAGCAATCATAAACACAGTCAAACAACAACAAGTATCTCTCACAGTTAGAGGCTATTATGTCTTAGGATCTGGTAGCAGAGCCTTCTAGTACGTGGTCAACCCTTAACTCTTTTTCAACAAAAATTGTTCTTTATGCTCTACCTTTCCTTAAATTCAGTTTTAATAATACATACTGCTTTCACCCTTTGAGCACATTATTGTTCTTCAAACAGTTTTGCAAAAGGAGCACCTCCAACTGCAATGGTGGTATTATTGACTCTTTTTTACAGAAATGAAAACCAAACACTGTCCTTTTCCCCTTTGATATACAGAGGATTTTTCAGAAGAACACAAGTGTTCATCTCATGATCATTTTGTTTCAGATAGTGGCAGACTATTTTCACCTTCAGAAACACCTCATTTTTCCTTTGTGCTTACACAACTAACAGATTTTGACCTTGTTCTATCTCAATTTTTAGGGAAAATTGCAATGGTTACTCGTGATAGAGCTCAATTCAACCCTTTGGTGTATTGCTCCTAACCTTGAGAATATGGTGAAAAATCTCATTGATGCATTTAGGCCAGCTTCGGTGGTGTTTTGAATAACTTATAAGGGTCATACAGATGCGCAACATGCTGGGCTTTCAGAGTGCCGCGCCAAAACAGACTATCGGGTGGCTCTGTCGGGTCGGCCGGGCGCCGTGTACAGGCTCGTCGCGCACATGTACAGGCACTTCGCGCGACAGTTGAGCGCCCGTGCAAATCTGCTCCTGGGCGCATCGCGCGGTGAAAAAAGTGGCAAACTCCTGCAAATCGACCCGAAACTCCTTTGTTTGATGCTGTGAAAACCTTGCTTGTAATTTTGAAAATGAAATTTCACTCTTCGATTTTACTCTTATGTCATTTCAAACTCTCAACGGTCATCTTTATCATTTATTTGAAATGCAAAAAGAACTTTTGGTTTAGCAGATATAGCTTGAAAAGTCAGAACTCTGTTTCACTCATACACATGACTCTGAAGGGTGGTTCCTGTCAGTTTTGCCTCTTTGGTGACCATTTAACACATCAACTTCAAATTTGAAAAATAACCTAATGACCTTTAGACCATCTCTGCCACTGTGTTAATAATGCTGTTGATGACACTTGTTATGTAATCTGTCAATAAAATACTGAAGACCGCTTTGTTATTGGAAAGAGTAGGGTTTGTATTTTCAACTTGTTTTGACAGTTTCTATCTCCAAAAGCTTCTTCAACTTCTTCCCCACTGCAGGTATCAAGCATTTGCTGTACTTATTTGGATTTTCCATGGCCCCTTTTTCAATTACTTCTCTGCTCAAAACATTTTATATGATATCTCTGTTCTTTTGAATAATGAAAAACTGTGTTTGTTTCAAACCATCCAAACAATGACAATATGTCAAATGACCCTATTTTGGACATGATGAACAATAATTCCAAAGGTGATGTCTCTTGGTGATAAAACTCAAATTTCCCTTTCCAGCTTATTTTCTTTCCATGCTTTTCAAAGTTTTCAAAACTCAGATGATAACTTGTGGATAAAATGTCTTTTGAAACTTTGACTGTTATCTACTTAGAGGAGGAAATGTCTCTTTTTGGAGCAGTGGCACTTAGATTTTGCCTTTGATGATTTCCAGAACCTGAAATACTGTGCCAAAACTCTTTTTGAACTTGATGAGCTTGTATACCTGTTTGTAAGAGACAAACTAGATCAAACACATTTTTGCTCTGGGTATTATGCCAGAATCTTGCCTGCAATGTAAATCTAATTAAGTGACAAGTTTTGCTTGACTGTATATACAAGTGCTAGGTCTCTTTGAGCTTTCTTCTTTGACTGTGGGTAGAAAACAAAATAGGGGATGATGCATGAGAGTTAGAAAGTGAAACAAGGAGAACTGATCTTTATGTTTCCTGTGAGGGAGTTCTTCACTGTCTCATTGCACTGCTCTTTGCTGAGGGGAACTGAAATGTCACCATTTACCTTGGTCAACTTATGACAAGTCATTTGAAAGATAATCTCTGTGATTAGGGAGGTTATCACCCTTGAAAAAAAACCATCTTTTCTTCTGCCTGTGTAATGACATGACTTGTCAACTTTTCTTCAATTTGGTCTTGTTGGAACAGCAGGCTGCTTATGATTAGAACTGTTTTCACTAATGATATGTCTCTCCAAGGTTTTAATAATTCATATGATTTGAAAACTTCAAATGACTTCCTTTACAAGACCAAAACTCTGTTTTCCCTTTTCTTGAACACTTCAGATCCTAGCCCTGTTATGATCATCACTTATACTCAGAAAACCTAGAGTCATTGTTTCTCTGTTTAGTAAAAAGCAAACCTGGGCTTTTGCAATCCTTAAAGTCAATATTGGTCGGCGCCCTCTGCTTGTAGATGAAGGAGGCGCCCTAACCCTCAGCTTGTAAATGAAGGAGGTTCTTGGCCATGACAAATTACCAGTTTGCTGTGACAGTGGTGTCTTTCTCTTACTGTGATTTTCATGCTGAAAGGAAGATGCAAGGTCTTGATGAGTAACTCTCTGTCTTGAAGATATATCTCAGGCTCATGTTTACATTGAGAAGCAACTGTTCTTCTAAATTTAGATTCAAGAATTTTCTCCTGAGATGAAGTTATATTTCCTGTGTTTGTAGAATCCATAAAACACTGTGAAACACCTAATAATCAGCTTGAGACTGTGGTTTATGCAGTGCTGAGACCTAGGGGTGTGTAAGTGGCGCGACTTAGAGCTGTGATCAACTTGATTTGTAGAGTGGGAGGTATGTCATGAATGGTCTGTGTCAGATGGAGGTTTTTGGCTTTTTGATGTTTTCCAAAGGTAAAATGCCTTAAAGCACCACTTCCTAACTTAGGGGAGGCTTTTGAAACAGACTTGGATTTGCTTTTTAGAGCTGATGGGCAGACCAGTAGGGCTGAAGCTAGATAGGATAGTGATAATGATTTTTGACTTTGACATGGGCAGATTGAGAAGTAGGAGGGTGAAAAAAAGTTTTATGAGGGTTTTCTAGATGACAAATTGACATATGAAAATTAGCTTCTAGAAAACTCAGCTATGGATATAGTCATCACTAACATGTGAAAAATACTGATGAATAACAGTGGCTCCATTTGGGGAGGGTAGCTCCTCGTCAGGAGGTGTCCAGAATTCAGATTTTTGGCTTATGAAGACCAGTGCCTTATCTATTGGCGCAAAAATTCACCCTTCTTTGATGTTATTTCTGAAAAGTGACAGCATGGTTAACATCAATGATACTTCTACCTACCCCACTATCTTTCCTAACATTTTTTCTTCTCTTTAGCGCATTTGAACTAGCAGCCCTTTGACAATGTATATTTTTCTTTTTGCAAAATGAACCTATCTATTTCTACTCTTATATCTGCCAGGAGTTCAGATTAAACTGATGAACTCCTTCATTACTCTACCTATGCTAGATCGACTGTCAAGATTAAGTAGTTTGACAGGATTTTGTTCTCTAATCTAAAACATGAAATTTAAAATGATCAAATCAGGATTAGGCAGTCTGATTTGTCATGCATTTGCGGCATAAAAGACAAGCTGCACACAAATATTATTTTGCAACAAAGGGAAACTAGACAAGCGGGGCTAAGATGTACAATGTATTTTTCATCCCTCACTTCTCTCTTTGGTTCTGTTTTAGGCATGTGGAACCAGAATCTCTCCCTAATCTAAACTCTGTGATAAGTCAATCTTACGCAATGTTGACTATCTTTTGCACTCACTAACTTATCAGCAAATAAATTTAAACATGCTCAGCTATGATTAGGCTAGATAGCTGAACAAGACATTGAAGTACTAGTAGCGGCATTTAGGCTTGCTCGCTTTCCGAAAGACTATTTTTTGGAACATGGGGCCTTTATTCTATCTTCACTCGCCCTCTTTTCTGTTTTTTACTGTTTTTGACTTTTCTTATCTTTTACTGTTTTTGACTTTTCTATTTTTCTATACTTCAAACAATGGTATGTACAATGAATGAAAGTGTTTCAAACTCAGAAATGGAGCTCCTGACAAAAATAATGTTTTAGTGTCCTGCCATTCACAGGACCCCCAAAAATTTCAGTCCCATCAGGTTCTTGCAAGAAGAAAGCGTTGTTTCCATTGACTGAGCTGATGATGTAAGGCCCTTTCCATAAATTTTCAAACTTGCCATGTTTACCTTTGTCCTCTCTTCTAGAATCCCATTTTAAAACTTTATCTCCAATTTGAAAATCATTTTCCTTAGTTCTTCTGTCAAAAATCTGTTTTATTTTATCTTGTGCTAACTGAGCCCTTTGGTAAACTTCTTCTCTGGTTTGTTGTAAATGGATAGTCTAATTTACCCTCCTTTGCATGTCATTTTCTTCTATTTGGACTTCTTGTAATAGTTTCATTACCGGAACCCCTAAAGATGTTGGGAAAATGGCATCTATACCATAAAATAGCTGGTAAGGAGACATACCTATGGATTTCTTGGTGGTTAATCTATCAGCCCATAAGGCGTGTACTAGTTTCCCATGCCATGCTTTTTGATTTTGTTCAAGAATTTTTTTGATAATGTTGACTAGGATTTTGTTAGAAGACTCGGCTAAACCATTACCTTGAGGGTAATAGGCTGTGGAATGTCCTAATGAAATATGATACTTGTGACAGAAGTCTATCATTTTCTTAGAGGAGAAGGCAGTGGCGTTATCTGTAATGATCTTCCTGGGACAGCCAAATCTGGATAGGATATTGGTTTCTAGGAACGTGATGATGACTAAATCAGTGGCGTTTCGGGAAGGTATGGCTTCTATCCAATTGGTAAAGTAATCAGTGGCTGTGAGGATCCATTCATGTTGAGCGGATGAGGAGGGGTGAATTTCCCCGATGAAATCTAAACCCCATTGCTGGAAAGGTCGTTCAACTATAATGGGATGTAAGGGCAAAGGTAAAAGCTTTTTCTTGCCATCAAAAATTTGGCATTTATGGCATGTCATAACTAGTTTGTGAGTATCAGGGAATAAGGTAGGCCAATAATAACCGGCTCTAAGGATTTTGTTTGCAGTGGTTTTCCAGTAGAGATGGTCCCCACATTCCCCTTCGTGCATTTCGTGCATAATTTTCTCTGCATCAGACTCAAGCAAACATTTAAGTAGCATACCAGTGGGATTTTTCCAATACAAAAAACCATAAAAATGCAAAACTTTAAAGATTTTTGTTTAAGGAATCTTGCTTTTGTTTTTGATAAAGTCGGAGGATCATTCAGATAAGTTAATACATAAAGAATATCTGCATACCAAGGTGAATCCAAAAATGACTGATCAATAGGGGGGAGTGTGCACTCTTTCTGTTCTTCTAAGGCATCGACAAAATTTATATCTAAAGCTTGGAGGTTGGTTTCAGCCATTAGTCTTGCAAGTCCTTGTCCTTTAACTAGTTTGGTAGGCCGGATTTCTAAGTCATATTCTAGGATGATAGCGATCCATTTTCCCCTTTTACCATCGGGATCTTGGTTCAGAATGTCCTTGACGACAGTATTAGGGACAAAAGCTATGACATGAGAATGCAAGATGTAAACTCGAAAATCTTTCAGTGCTTTTACCAATGCGAATGCCTGTTTTTCCATGATGTTATATTTCAAGGGAGCATCTCTCAGGGATTTGCTAAAAAAGGCAATGGGTTGCTCTTGCCCAGCTGCATTTTTTTGCAACAACACCGCAGCTATTGTATGTTCTGAGGAAAATGAAAAAATCTAAAAATCTTTGGTGAAGTCAGGGCTTATCAATACTGGTGTTTCAGTTAAGGCCATTTTAATTATTTCAAAAGATTTTTTGGCTTCTATAGTTCATTTAACTTCGACCTCCTTTTTTAACATATTTGTGATATCTTTTAGGAGTTCAGCAAGGTTTGGGATGAATCTTCTTAAGAAATTTATCTTTCCGATAAAGGACTGTAACTCCTTTATGTTTCTAGGGTGACTTATCTGTAAGATACCTTCGATTCTCTGGGGGTCTATTTTAATTCCTTATTCTGAAATAATGTGACCTAGGAGTTTTCCTTCCTCTAGACCGAAAAGTGTTTTCTTGGGGTTTAGGAATAAACCATACTTTCTGCATTTGTTGAAAACTTTTCTTAAGTGTGCTAGGTGTTCTTCATCTGATTTAGAACATACTGTTATATCGTCAAGATATATGACTATGAAAACACCTATGTCTTCTGAGAAGGCTATGTCCATGGCTCTTTGAAATGTGGCGCCAACATTCATCAGTCCAAAAGGAATTTTAACGTACATAAAAGTGCCCCAGGGCGTAGTGAAAGTTGTCTTATGTTGATCGGTAGGGTAAACCAATACTTGGTTATAACCAGAAAAACCATCAAGCAATGAGATTCTTTTAGCGCCTACTACCTTCTGAAGTATGTGGTCCATTTTGGGCAAAGGATAGTTATCTTTCAGACATGCCCTATTCAGGTTTCGGAAATCTATGCAGAGTCTGATTTCACCAGTCTTTTTCCTAACTGACACTAGATTTGAGACCCACTCGGAGTATCGAAGAGACACTATTATCCCGGCATCATACATCTTTTTAATTTCCTTTTCAACCAACGGTAGTAATACTGGGTTTATCCTTCTTAACTTTTTTTTGAAAGGCTTTTGGTTTTCTTTGAGGGGAATTTTATGTTGGATGATGCTGGTGTCATATGACTTCAAATCTTGGTATCCCCATGCAAACACATCTTTAAATTCCTTAAACAGTTCGATGTATTTATGTTTTATGAGAAGCGGGAGGGTTTTGGACAGTTTAATGTTTTTGGGCTCTTCTGGACTTCCTATGTTGTATTCCTCTATGTCACCCTCTGTAGATTCCATTTTAGGCTTCTTGGCCACATCATTAAATTCAAACAATTCTTATAAAGGTGCGAGCCCTCTGGGTATGGTGTCATTTTCGCAGTGCAAGACTTCGAGTTCCCTTTGGTCAATGTCCTCTTCTATCTCCTTGTCATATGGATGGTCTACCAGGTTTAGATTGGTCCACAAAGGTGGATTTAGCTCTTGGTCTTGACTTTGGCTGTGTTTCCTTTCTTTGTCTCCTGAGTCTGTTTTGGTTATTTCAAACTCATTCCTAGATTGTAGGAAATCATCAATTTGATCATCGTCTTGGAATATTTGCCAATGGTCAAGATTATCTGGCACCATAGGGCGATGTTTGACCTGAGTACTATATTGTTCACTTAGGCATGGTATCTGGCCATTACTCGCAGCAAAGGCGAGTTCATTTGCTAGCTTGTTTTGAATCCTTGGGATATAGGTGAGTTCATATTTCTCAAAGGTTTTAAGGATGTCCAAAGCTGCATTCCTATATTCTCTTAGTCTTGGATTCTTTGCTGAATATTCACCTTTGATTTTCCTGATTACAAGTTCTGAGTCTCCTTGGGCTGATACTCTCTTGGCACCTAAGTCCCTGAGTATGTGTAGACCAATGAGGAGGGCTTCATATTCCGCAATGTTATTAGTACATTGGAATTCCAATCTAAAAGAATGACCTTCTTTAGTATTGTGTATCTAGATGCCTGCTCCTGAACCTCTCTTGCCACAAGAACCATCAAAGCTTATACTCCAAAGAGCTTCCTTTTCATACACGATACTAAGCTGTTTTTCAGGTTTCTTGGGACTTTGGTCATCAATTTCTTCATTCAGTAATGGTTTGGACATGTCTTCATTTTCTTTTATCTGCTTGTTTATATGACCTTCATTGTATAAGATAAAAGAATCTAAATTGTAATGAATGGAATAGATGGGGGTATTGTTTGGCCTATCTCTGTTGCTAACCATGTATTTCATGCGAGTCTCTCGGTATAACCTCCTTGTTTGGTTGAAAACCGGGATAGTGGCGAATGACATATCCATTTGAAGGCTACCTTGTATTTTGGTAGCCCATGCTCTTGATAGTAGCATTCCATACTTGGGTGGGATATCGGCCACTACTACGTCCATGACTAAGTTTTTGGCTGGTAGTTGTGTTAGGGCAAAATCTAGATTCTTTATTAGACCTAAACATTTGACCTGGCTCGAGTCGAAAGAATACAGGTTTTTGTAAGGTTGAGTCACTTCTAGTCCTAGGTTTTCCATGACTGATTTAGGCATGAGGTTATGGGAAGCACTAGAATCTAACATGGCATTATGTAATATTTTGTCCCGTATGTTTAAGCTTACATAGAAAGGAGAAATAGATCCTTCTTGGTATTCACCTTCTACTTTAGGGCCAAATAAGAGCTCGGGTTTGTCATCAGTTAAATTCAAGGTATCTGCCTTGCTCTCTAGATCGAGGATTTTGAAGATTTGAGATCTATACCTACCTACAGTTATTAGCTCTGTGAGGGGTATGGTTATTTTTATTTTGGAAATTTCCCCTTCGAAACTAAAAGGAGTATGTAGTTTGGGCAAATTTGTTTCAGCTTTTTCAGACATAAATTTTTCTATGTTCTTAATTTGTTGACTTTGGCTTGGGACTTTGTTTGATACATCCAAATCTGGGGTTTTTGTAGAGGTACTAGGAGTATCCGAGCTAATACTTGTCTGAATGGCCTTGCCTTTGTTTGGGTCAATCTTTTTGGCCCCAACTTTGTTACTATCCATGGTTTTCTTTAGGGTGTCATCCGAGGTCTGGGTATTGTCAGGATTACTTTTTTTGGAATGGTTTTGATTTTTTCTGCTTCTAAGATTATACTGCTGGTGAGCTTCTATTATGGTATTTTGGAACTCTATGGCATGATCGTCGAGATCTTCATAGTTGGTCTCATCTTGATTAGGAGAACATAACTCTTGTTCTTCCGCTGTGAGGTACACCTCGCTTTCATTATCAGACCCTACGAGATTTAAATGACTTTCATCAATGGGTTCTGTATCTCTATCATCTTCTTCCACATAGTTTTTATTGAATGGTGGCCTAATTTGTTGGTCATTTTCCCTTGGTCTGTTTTGGGGATGTTCCCTCCTAAAGTTTTGGTTCCGGTTTCTGTTTGGAGGGTTTGGTTGGTTGTCCCTAACAGGAGTCTTTTCATTTATCCTTTCCCACATTTTGGCCATGGTTTTGACTAAGTCATCTATTCTAGGATCTAGGGAAGGTGATGAAGTGGAAACCTCGTCTTTATATGTGACCTTTCTTTCTGATCTAGTCCTGGCCCTTTTTTCTGCTAAGTTGGCATCTGCTTTTATGGCTATTTGTTGCATTTCCTCTAAGGTGGGGGGATCCTTGTCTCTCAGATGATATGTCATGTCCGGATTGAAACCCTCGGGGAATTTTGCCAAGGCTAAACCAAGTGGGGGTTTGAAATGAGGTGGTAGGGAGTTATATACACTGTTGAACCTAGTGCAGTAAGCTTGGACACTTTCCCCATTTTCCCGTTTTAGGTTGTTATATTCTGATAGGATTTGAATAGGGTTTCTTCGGATTTTCCACCTATTTCGGAAGACTTGATGTAGTTCTGGGATATTGTGGATGCTGTTTGGAGTTAAGCTTTTGAACCATGTTTTGGGTTCACCACCAAGACTTTGGGTGAATATTCTCATTCTGACGGTCTCGTCTTGTACCTCCAGGTATTCATAGGCATCAGTCATCCTACTTATATGCTGTTGAGGTGTAGTGGTGTCTTCTCCAGTAAAGTGTGGGATTTTGTCTTGATATTTATTTGGGATAGGAGCCAAGGGCGGTGGCAACACCAAAGGTGCATACCAGGCTGCCATGATGGGAGCTAATGGATGATGTACAGGATGAGGACTAGTGGGATGAGACGAGGTGGTTTGAATAGGTGTGGCAGATGAACTTGGACTGGTGATATGGTTTTGAGAAGATCTGGGATGGTGGGAGCCAAAGTAATGAAGAAGCTGAAAATCGGGAGGGGTGGAAGGTGAGGCTTCTCTACTATGGCTGTGTGATTGGTCTAGGGTTTCAAGATCGTCAAAGTTTATCTTACTATATGATTTTCTTCTGAGAAGAGTTTTTGATGACTCTAATTCAAAAGGTGAATCTGGTAGGATAGTGAGATGTTTAGGTACTGATCTTGTTTTACGGATGGATCTACCAGTAGCTAGATGGTCAGTTTTGGAAGCTTGCCACAGAATCTTCTCTGGGTCATCTACTACAATAGGGGGGTTTGGGTCTGGATGGGATCTGGTGTTAATTCTTCGTGAAGCCAGATTTTGGATCTAGAGTTTAGAGAGAATGGTATTGGTGAATGTTCTGGATGAGTGGTCTCTCTAAAGTTCTACTAAGGTGAAGGATGGTCAAAATAAAAGGGATGAACTAGTGGAGTCGCCAGCTGGAACTGGGTTGTTTTTGTGAAGATAGCTATGGTCCACCACCGGTAACTAATCTGGAAATGTTTTGGATTTTCTGAGTTTTATGTGAAGCCTATGGTTTGCTAAAGTATCCTAGACTTGTTTCAACACTTTGCTAGGGTGATGAGAACAAAAAGAGTTTACTCTAAATGGGTCTATGGACTGCTTGCTTGTTTATGGTATCTAAAGGACCAAAGAGTCTATAAGAGTTTGCTAGACTATCATGTACTTAGTGTCCCACCATCTCCCGCTATGTTTAGTGAGTGATGGGATAGGTCTATCGGATAGTAACCTAGAGTTTGGTAAAATAGTAAGGCCTACTAGAGGTTAGTGGAGTCGCCAGGTGGATTATCAGTTTGTTTTGAGATATACTTGTATGGTCCACCACCAATATTGACAAAAACCAATCTAAGGG
Source organism: Pinus albicaulis (assembly GCA_034641835.2). Lineage (NCBI taxonomy): Eukaryota > Viridiplantae > Streptophyta > Pinopsida > Pinales > Pinaceae > Pinus > Pinus albicaulis. The sequence continues at coordinate 32,831,658 of MU968551.1, forward strand.
AGTATTTTGGGGTTTTTGCTGAGCTTTATGTGCAGCCTAGGATGTAAGAGTGTTATAAAACTAATTCATCACTTTGATAAGATGGTTGAAGCAGAGAGTTCACACTAGATGATTCTAAAGGCTGATGGTTTAAGTTAAAATTTGAAGGACTAAGGAGTCTATAAAAGTTTGCTAGACTATCATGAACTCAATATGTCCCACCGTGATCGCCATTATGTTAGTGAGCGGTGGGATAAGTCAGCCAACTAATATTCTCAAAAGTCTCTAAAGATTAGGGAAACTAAGTTTGTTTACTACTCAGAGTCCCACCGTGATCGCCATTATGTTAGGGTCCCGTGATTTGGCCGATTGGTGAGCCAAATGATGATGTAACATCAAACCAAGCTTTGGAGCCCAAGGACCTAGCCTTCCCGGACTCAGAGAGGGCTCTCTCTATTATATATAAAAGATATCGGTGTGTTTGCTTGTGGTGTTCTGATATTAGGCTAGTTATGAAGTATGTTTTTAGTTTTTTGTTTTTAAGTTTGTGAGGGATAAAACTGATCAAAGATATAAAATGGGTAACAAGAAGTTATATCAACTAGGCTATGGGGTCAAAAAGGTCAAGGAAGCTATGAGATGATGATGCAAGGCTGCTGTAGGGCCGATTTGATTCAAGGTAGAAAGGATCTTTGGGCAAAATGGAGTAAATGGACATCAAGTTTGTGAACAACAAAGAGTTTCAAGCATCACTGGTTTAATAGATAACATAAGCATGGTAAAGAAAACCATTAATCATGCAACATGTAACTATAAACTAATCAACACATCGAAACAAACATTCTAGCCATGCATAGAAGTATAAGACCCTCTAACTTTGGGAAATGGCTATCAGACTTTGGGGAAAACACTTAAGATGGACTAACAACTCAAAATACTATGTCGTAACGCCTAAACACAGTCTTTAAGTTATTGGGCACTTTGACAAACAAGCTTTCATAGTTTTAGGCAAAGGGCTAGATCGGGACTAGGCCTCCTTGGTTCAACAAGATGATAGGCTAATCAGTCAAAGAGATAGTTTTATGGAAAGAAATATGGACAGTCATAGGTAAGCAGGGCACACCATACATCCTACTCAATATGCATAGAACTTATAAATAAAACTAGCAAAAATATCCTTAAGTTACTAAAGAGCAGTTAAGAATTCTTTAGTACAACTAAGGAAGAAGAAAACATAAAAGCTATGAAGATTCAGGAATTTTGAGGTGCCTCCATGGGCATATCTCAAACTTAATCTCTACTGATCTATCGCAGCAAGAAGCATGTATCATGAATGAAAACTAGAAGACAACAATAAAGCAAGAAACACTATACCATTCTACCATGTCATGGAATCCATCAACAATCCTTCATCATTCATCAAAAGCATCCAAGAGGCAGTCCAAAATCATAACACACGTATGTTCTTCAAAGCTCATATGACCAATATATTGATTCTTCTCTCAAGTTCAGCCTTGTTTTACAATGAAGCCTTGTGGAATAAATAGGCTCAAGTGAGGAAAACCTCATGGTGCAACTAGCTATCCCATTGGCCAAATCAAAATATCTAAACTTGTCCTTGAGGCTTTGCAAAGCCCAAGGCACAAAATATCCATAAAATATCTAAAAAAATTCTAAAAATGGGAATTATATTGACTTTACATCATTTTCCAAGTGTAAAAATAGCTAAACGCACATTTGGAAAAAGCAGATTTTTGAGGTTCAAAAATTGCAAAAATACTTCAAATTTATATCAGAAAAAGGTCCCCTGACTTGCTGGAGACAATTGGAAGCCTTCCTGGTGTCAAAACGAGGCTCATGATAGCTCGTTGGAAAGCTTTCTACGTCTACTTTCTGGTGCAACTAAAATCACCTCAATCTGATGCCTGGAAGTCCTCCAAATCTATACCTGTGTGTAAAAAGCCAGGAAATAGCAGACTGCTGATATAACGGGCAGAATGTGCAAAAAGTGAGCATTTTTCGCCGTTTTGAGGGGGTGAATGATCTCCAAATGCTCTGAAAATCGCTGAGGACCTGCTCATAGAATTATGGCATCAAATGGTATCATCCTCCTCACTTGATAAAACCTCAAACTAAAATGGCGAAATAATGAGTTTTCGACCAAAAACTCAAAAAATGCCAAAAAACAAAAAGTTGTCGAAATGGGCCCAAAATTGGCACGCATGACCCTCAAGGGTCCCTAGCAACATGATCCAAAGCTGAGGCCAAAATATCAAGTGCTGATGTGCTTTTATCTTCTTTCTGTGTCGGGCGCTTCCCCTTTGCTTTCTTCAATTTCTCTTGGGCTGCCTTTATTTTGCGCCAGGAAAACTGATTCAACTTTTGAAAGTGATGTGTCCTCTTCCTTTACATCTCTAGATCTCTGTTTTCTCTTTCAAGCTTCATCTCCAAGTGTTTGTTGGCTCTTTCAAGCCATGCCTCTTTGTTTTCTTCAATTTCCTGCTCAAGGAGTGCAGTGAGAGGAAAGGCTTGGAGATGGGCTTGTTCTTCTTCTTTCTACTTTTCCAAGGCTCTTTTAAGCCCTATGGTCCTAGGCCTCTTCCGCCTAGGCTGGTCTCCCTCTTCTTCCTCATCAAACTCACCAATGAGTTCTTCTATCTGTGCTTGCGCCTTAGCTGCCTCATTCTTATATTTGATAGCCCGTGCCTCATGAACAACTGTGTGAACATTCATCTTTTTGTTTTGGGTTTCCAAGAAATAGTTGAAGTTCCTTGCCCGTTGAAGATAATTTTCCAATGCCTCAATTTGCCCCTCTTTATGGATTAGGAGGTTTTCAAGAAGGCGGGCCTCATTATCACTGTCATCGCTTTGGATTGGGATGACAGCCAATGCACCCCCATGTTTTGTACTTTCTCCAACCTTGCTTTTCCCTTTGAAGGCCAATCTTGCACTTTTCCTCCTTGGCATGCTAGTAGGTGTCCTTTTGGGCGATTTTCTTTTGCTAGGAACAACCTTTGTCATTTTTGGAGTGGCAGCCTTAGGCCCTTTCTTGCTTGCTGTGCTAGGTTTTGTTCTTTTGGGAGGAGGAGACACAATTGCTTTACCCTTGACATCTTCTTGAAACTGCTGCTCTCCTTGAGGCGTCTGGATGTCTTCTTCTTGCTGTTCACTTTGCTGCCCTTGTTCGCCAACCTCAATTTGTTGTTCTGCTTCAATGCCTTGTTCAATTTTTGTTTCAACTTGCTGCCCTTTTTCATAAAAATCAAGCTGCTGCTGTGCTTGGATTTCTTGCTCATTTTGTGGCTCAAGATATGGCTCAATTTCATGCCCAAACTGCTGTTCCTGTCCTTCCATATCAAGTTGTTGTTCTTCCTCTTGTACATGATGTTCATCATCTTCTGTTTACTGCTAACCTTCACCACTATCCTGCTGCTGTTCCTCATCTTCTGTTTGCTGCTGTTCATCCCTTTCCTCTTGCTGCTGTTCATCCTTTTCCTCTTGCTCATGACCTTTCTCTTTTTGCTGTCTACTTCCCTCTCCTTATTCCTGCTGTCCTGGCTGTCCTGTAGTCATTTTGAGCCTTCTAGGAGTAGGCCTGCTGGACAAAGGTACCGGGCGATGGATAGGCTGAGTGGGAGACACATGGACAGGAGGAATAGTAGAGAAATCTGGGTGACTGATGAATACATCCCATGGAACTTCTTTCTTCTCTAGCTGATGTAGGATGATAATTTTGATCAGAGAATGATGGAAAAGGGAAGGTATTTGCAGAGGTGGGGCCTTCTTCTGGACTGTGGATGCCATCTTCTCGATGCTCTTGAATAAAAAGTAAGGGAGATTTAGTTGCATGTTTCTAGTGAAATGCATCAATAGGCGGACATGGTAGGCATAAACTCAATCAAACCTCCCTTCACAAGTAAAATATTTCATTATGACTTTCATAAGAGGAGCATAGCTGTCAAGAAGATATGAAAAAGGGAAAATAGCAGTGAAAGCATCTCTATGCTCAAGCTTGATGAAAAGCTTGTAATCTTCTAAGTCAAGATGGGCCTGTTTGAACCACTTTTCGCCATGATATGGAATATTGGTGGCATTGGACACTGATCTTGGAGAAAACTTGAAATCAAGGCCAGCTACCTGGAAATGCTTGTTCTGGAACCTCAAGGCGCATAGATGTGTTAATGGCGAAAAACTTTTGACCTCTTGTATCTTCTGGCAGAAGTCTAGACAACCTACTTCATGGAAGTTGAAAAGGATGGATGGATGAGCATTAACCTGTTCTGTAGAGATTGGCTCATATCTTTTGTGCGGACCACTTCTGCTGTCTTGCCTTGGAGGCATTTTGACCTAAATGGGCTTTGAAGAAACAAACTGCCTTACTGTGTGTAAACTGCCTTCTTGGAGTCAAACTGTGTCAATTCACTATTTTGATAGTGAAGAATGTATTTGGATGACTGCACACTATTCCCTCACAATATAAAGGACCCCTGCTCCCTTTAAAAAGTGGCCTACTACATTAAAAGTATCTCTGTCAGTAGATTTCTCAATAAGAGACCATACAGTGAAAAGGAGACAACAGTTAGGTGAATTGTTTGTTCAAAGTGTCAAGAAATCACCTTGTTCTTGTGAAGTTTAGAGGTCAATCAATACATCTATATCTTTGTCTTAAGGTATACTTTCCAATCATTAAAAACCTACTCTTCATCTCTGTGCCAATCACTCAGCAAACTTACATATGGTGCAATCAAACTTTAGTATGATCAGACAGTCAATATCACAGTCTTGGAACAAAGATAACAGAGTTTAAAAATCTTCAAAAGTTTCAACAGAGGGTGTATAAGCTTATCCCTTTCAAAAGCCAAGACTTCCCTTCCAATATAGAATGCCTCTATAACCTCTGAAAATCAACTTGACAGTGAGCTTTGAAGAACAGAAAAAACCAGTCAGTTAGAATGCTCAGTGAATAACTACCCTTTCTGTGGTTGGTGGAGTAACCTTGCCTTTGTAGAAAAACACTTATTTTTATATGAACATCCACTTATTAAAGAAGCTCAAAGAACAAAAGACAGTCAAGCAACATGCACAGTGAAAACTGTCTTTTCTATGAGAAGTAGGAGCAACTTTACCCTGTAGCTTTCAACCTATAAACTGCTCTTTGACAAAACCCTTTTTTCTGATTACACTTCACTATTTGATAATGTAGCAATGTTTTGAAGATAGTGTGAAATGCTTTCCTTCAGAGATAAAGCCCTGTCTCTCTATAACACAACCTTCTTCTTGCCTTTGTATATGAATCAGCACATACTCACAATGTCATACACAATCAAGTCAAAGAAAACACAGTGGTGGCACTTTCCTGTGGGTGGAAAAAGGTAAAAAATATAATCTTACTCAGCCCAAATCCACTGTTATAGGACTAGGTGACAGAAATTGAGAGGTTAATTTAAGGTGGCAGTCAAGGCCTTACAACAGTCATATTACCAACAAACTTCTTTTGAACAAAACTCTGCTCCCTTTGGTGTTTTTCTCCACTAGTGGTTTTAGCAATCATAAACACAGTCAAACAACAACAAGTATCTCTCACAGTTAGAGGCTATTATGTCTTAGGATCTGGTAGCAGAGCCTTCTAGGACATGGTCAACTCTTAACTCTTTTTCAACAAAAATTGTTCTTTATGCTCTACCTTTCCTTAAATTCAGTTTTAATAATACATACTGCTTTCACCCTTTGAGCACCTTATTGTTCTTCAAATAGTTTTGCAAAAGGAGCACCTCCAACTGCAATGGTGGTATTATTGACTCTTTTTTACGGAAATGAAAACCAAACACTGTCCTTTGCCCCTTTGATATACAGAGGATTTTTCAGAAGAACACAAGTGTTCATCTCATGATCATTTTGTTTCAGATAGTGGCAGACTATTTTCACCTTCAGAAACACCTCATTTTTCCTTTGTGCTTACACAACTAACAGCTTTTGACCTTGTTCTATCTCAATTTTGAGGGAAAATTGCAATGGTTACTCGTGATAGAGCTCAATTCAACCCTTTGGTGTTTTGCTCCTAACCTTGAGAATATGGTGAAAAATCTCATTGATGCATTTAGGCCAGCTTCAGAGGTGTTTTGAATAACTTAGAAGGGTCATACAGATGCGCGACGTGCTGGGCTTTCAGAGTGCCACGCCAAAACAGACTGCCGGGTGGCTCTGTCGGGTTGGCCGGGCGGCGTGTACAGGCACGTCGCACACATGTACATGCACGTCTCACGGCGGTTGAGCGCCCGTGCAAATCTGCTCCTAGGCGCGTCGCGCGGTGAAAAAAGTGGCAAACTCCTGCAAATCGACCCGAAACTCCTTTGTTTGATGCTACGAAAACCTTGCTTGTAATTTTGAAAATGAAATTTCACTCTTCGATTTTACTCTTATGTCATTTCAAACTCTCAACGGTCATCTTTATCATTTATTTGAAATGCAAAAAGAACTTTTGGTTTAGCAGATATAGCTTGAAAAGTCAGAACTCTGTTTCACTCATACACATGACTCTGAAGGGTGGTTCCTGTCAGTTTTGCCTCTCTGGTGACCATTTAACACAGCAACTTCAAATTTTAAAAATAACCTAATGACCTTCAGACCATCTCTGCCACTGTGTTAATAATGCTGTTGATGACACTTGTTATGTAATCTGTCAAGAAAATACTGAAGACCGCTTTGTTATTGGAAAGAGTAGGGTTTGTATTTTCAACTTGTTTTGACAGTTTCTATCTGCAAAAGCTTCTTCAACTTCTTCCCCACTGCATGTATCACGCATTTGCTGTACTTATTTGGATTTTCCATGGCCCCTTTTTCAATTACTTCTCTACTCAAAACATTTTATATGATATCTCTGTTCTTTTGAATAATGAAAAACTGTGTTTGTTTCAAACCATCCAAACAATGACAATATGTCAAATGACCCTCTTTTGGACATGATGAACAATAATACCAAAGGTGATGTCTCTTGGTGATAAAACTCAAATTTCCCTTGCCAGCTGATTTTCTTTCCATGCTTTTCAAAGTTTTCAAAACTCAGATGATAACTTGTGGATAAAATGTCTTTTGAAACTTTGACTGTTATCTACTTAGAGGAGGAAATGTCTCTTTTTGGAGCAGTGGCACTTAGATTTTGCCTTTGATGATTTCTAGAACCTGAAACACTGTGCCAAAACTCTTTTTTAACTTGATGAGCTTGTATACTTGTTTGTAAGAGACAAACTAGATCAAACACATTTTTTCTCTGGGTATTATGCCAGAATCTTGCCTGCAATGTAAATCTAATTAAGTGACAGGTTTTGCTTGACTGTAGATACAAGTGCTAGGTCTCTTTGAGCTTTCTTCTTTGACTGTGGGTAGAAAACAAAACAGGGGATGATGCATGAGAGTTAGAAAGTGAAACAAGGAGAACTGCTCTTTATGTTTCCTGTGAGGGAGTTCTTCACTGTCTCATTGCACTGCTCTTTGCTGAGGGGAACTGAAATGTCACCATTTGCCTTGGTCAACTTATGACAAGTCATTTGAAAGATAATCTCTATGAGTAGGGAGGTTAGCACCCTTGAAAAACAACCATCTTTTCTTCTGCCTGTGTAATGACATGACTTGTCAACTTTTCTTCAATTTGGTCTTGTTGGAACAGCAGGCTGCTTATGATTAGAACTGTTTTCACTAATGATATGTATCTCCAAGGTTTTAACAATTCATATGATTTGAAAACTTCAAATGACTTCCTTTACAAGACCAAAACTCTGTTTTCCCTTTTCTTGCACACTTCAGATCCTAGCCCTGTTATGATCATCACTTATACTCAGAAAACCTAGAGTCATTGTTTCTCTGTTTAGTAAAAAGCAAACCTGGGCTTTTACAATCCTTAAAGTCAATATTGGCCGGCGCCCTCTGCTTGTAGATGAAGGAGGCGCCCTAACCCTCTGCTTGTAAATGAAGGAGGTTCTTGGCCATGACAAATTACCAGTTTGTTGTGACAGTGGTGTCTTTCTCTTACTGTGATTTTCATGCTGAAAGGAAGCTGCAAGGTCTTGATGAGTAACTCTCTGTCTTGCGGATATATCTCAGGCTCTTGTTTACATTGAGAAGCAGTTGTTCTTCTAAATTTAGATTCAAGAATTTTCTCCTGAGATGAAGTTATATTTCCTGTCTTTGTAGAATCCATAAAACACTGTGAAACACCTAATAATCAGCTTGAGACTGTGGTTTATGCAGTGCTGAGACCTAGGGGTGTGTAAGTGGTGCGACTTAGAGCTGTGATCAACTTGATTTGCAGAGTGGGAGGTCTGTCATGAATGGTCTGTGTCAGATGGAGGTTTTTGGCTTTTTGATGTTTGCCAAAGGTAAAATGCCTTAAAGCGCCACTTCCTAACTTAGGGGAGGCTTTTGAAACAGACTTGGATTTGCTTTTTAGAGCTGATGGGCAGAACAGTAGGGCTGAAGCTAGATAGGATAGTGATAATGAGTTTTGACTTTGACATGGGCAGATTGAGAAGTAGGAGGGCGAAAAAAAAATTTATGAGGGTTTTCTAGATGACAAATTGACATATGAAAATCAGCTTCTAGAAAACTTAGCTATGGATATAGTCATCACTAGCATGTGAAAAATACTGATGACTAACACAAAGAAAGAAAAATAAAATATAAAGTGTGCTCTCTACTGATGCAAAACAATTAGATGTTTTATGGAAAGATCCTACTACGGATCCAACTGAAAATCTTACTAAATTATCTCATATTACAGGAGCTTATGCCTCCACAACTATTGACAAAGCATCTGAGGTACGAATATTATTAAATGAAAAAGAGGATCAAATACAAGTTCTGCAACAACAATTTCAACAAGCACATGCTAACAGTGAAGCACAGATACAATTTGAAAAGTTACAACAAGAGTTTCAGCAAATGCAGATCGGATATCAGAAAATCTTGGCCGAAAAAGAGAAACAAATACAGATTATGCAAGAGATGCATAAAGACGACCCCAAGCTTACAGAGTTTATCTCAGAATCTATTTCTTTGAATAATCAACTACTGCAACAACAAGATATATTATGCCAGAAAATCTCACAATGAAACTCTTTTTGTCAAGAAAGTGATAAAATCACTAATCATGTCGTAGAATTATGACATGATTATGATTTAAATAATGAAAGAGTTACTAATTATTTGGCATGGAAAAAGAGCAGGAGCACCAATTATCAATGACGTTCATAAAGAAATGCTCTTCAATAATTGGGATGCACAGATCAGAGAGGCAGAAAAAGCAACAGAGGAAGCAGCTACAACAACAAGCAACATTACTGATTGTGTACATGAAAATTTTCACAAAGTGAATTTGATTTCAGAAACTATTCCAGGATACCTACCACAAGCCCAGCAATTTCAAACAGAGTGGAAACAAAAAACGGAGGAAAAGGCAAAATCAATTCAAGAATTGACAAAGTTAAAGTGGGATTCTTACTGGACATATCTGGTAAAACCACATAGTCAATGCAGTGCTCTTAATTGCATCATTAATTCTGCTGAGAAGATCGCGCCAACACTTGCCGATTCCATTTTTTCGGGACAATTAAAATCTGAAGTCAGCCAACCTCCTCTTCTCAAATCAATGCTGGATGCTTGCAAATTCAAAGATCAGATTCGTAAGTAGTTAGTTGATAGTTTTTAATTTTAGACTTAGTTTTACTTTTAATTTATCTTTTTCCTAGAAAAAGGACGGTCATTTAAACCGAATCCTAAATTTTTGTAATAAACTATAATTAGATATAGTTAGTAGTATTTAAACCCTTCTCATGCATTTAGAGAAGGGTCCTGAAATTTGTCAAAAAATTATCCTCAGAACATGCACTTCTTCACCCTCAGAGGAGGTTTTGATGAATGAAAAGAACGAGATTTATTGATATCTGTGTCTAATATCTGCTACTGATGTTGCATTTCTTTACTCTTAGTAGATGTTGGATTAAAAAGAGATAAATCATTATTGCTTCTAGCTCATGAGTAGAACCGGTTATAAATGGTACTTTTATCTCTTAACTATTTCTGCTTCTGTGTTAAAGTAATATTTATGTTCATTTTTTTATATATTGATTCTTGAATGCTTAAGTTATCATTTGGCACTTCTGTACGATGATAACTATTTATTTATGCTTACTGTATAAATAGCTTATTATGCGATATGTTTTTCATAACTGTTTCATCTAACTTTTTATGTGAAATGGTTTATCTTTATTGAATTCTTTTCTTATAACAGTTGAATAATATTTATTATCGGTTGTTATTCGAAATTATTTTAGATCGCATAAACAAGATTACATCCCGGGTTTAGTTTAGAATTATATATTTCTGTTTAAATTAGAATACAATTTGCATATGATTAGATTAGAAATAGAATAAAATAATTTCACTTAGGAACCTTTTTAGAGAGGAAATATCTATTCTCAACACACACACAAATATTAGGAAACTGGTCCCATCATCTCCAGTCAGACCCACTACACCAAACGGAAAAGGAGTTGCTAACCAAGGTCCGGACCGGGTGGGTATCCCCCTGGTTGTAGACCCGATTTTCGGGGCTTAAACATATTTGGCGGTAGAAGGAGGGCCATGAACTATGAATGGAAAGTAAATCTAAATCTAAATACCATTCTGAGAGTAAATCACCCTCACCATCTCCCCCGACTTCTCCATCGCACTCAGAAATTTTAAATCTAGAGCCAGAAGTCGAAAGAAGAACATACACTGCTACAAACCCTGAATTTTTAGAAGAATCTGCTATTGAACCTCCTAAAGTTGAATCTTTGATTCATAAACTTCAGCGATTTTCAATATCACCTCAAAGATCTGATAAATCTCAAGGCAGTGTGACTTTGCAATATAACCCTGCTCATCCTCTTACCAGATTACAGAGTGAGAAGCTTGGCATTCAGCCAACTGAATTACCTTTACCTACAAGAAAAAGAGCAAGGAAATCACCTAAAGGGTCTAATAGTGAGACTCTTTCATCATCATCATCCATCTCAACCTCTTCATTACGAAGTCAACCGTCCACCCCTCCACTTCAGACTATTGTCCCCCACACCACTGGAACTTCCACATCACCTTCTCAATCATCTATAATTATAATATCCTCATCTTCCCAATCACATACATCATCTGCTGGATTTTCCTCTGTTAGTAGCTCAGCGATGGCCCAAATTCCATGGAATAATCTAGGGGTAGTCCTAATTCCTGCACCCTTGAGTCAATTACCAGCACATCCTGAAAAATGGCTACCTAAGTTTAATCCTGAAGCAGGCATGCTAGCAGAAGAACATATAAAAATTTTTATGCTATCCATAAATCTCAATGGAGTTATTAATGAAGATGTTGTTGTCCAAATTTTCCCTTATACTCTACAAGGAGCAGCTAGATCATGGTATTTCTCATTACCATCTGGATCCATCACTAGTTGGGATATCTTTCAAGATCAATTTTTGACTAAATTTGGTGATGACAAGTCTACAGCGACATTGATCAATGACCTGTCTAATCTTAGAGCTAATTCAAAAGAACTTGTCAAGGATTTTAATTCACGTTTCAATAAATTGTTAAACAAAATTCCTACTGCTTCCAAGCCTAGCGAAGAAGTGCGAAGTGAATGGTACATTTTTGCTTTACCATCAAACATAGCAATCTTTGTTGATAGGGCTAAAAAAACAACTTTAGCAAAAAATATGAAGGAAGCAATAGCAGTAGAAAAATGTATCATAGCCCTAGACAAGAAAAATGCGATAGAAGAACGAAAATTCAAGAAGGTCACTTTTAAGGAAGATCCCAAGAAAAAACAACCAAAAGATCCATTTGATTTAGAAGGATTGCAGAAATTTTTGAAAACCATGTCTAACGAAATGGTTGACATTAAAAAACAAGTGGCAGAAACATCTTCTAAAAATTCTTTCAAACCTTTTAGAAGAAATGCTTTAACTGATCCAAAGCCACCAAATGTTATTACTAATGCTGAATCAGAAGAAGAAGAAGAGGAAACTGCTACTGAAGAAACTACTGATGAAGAAGAAGTCGTAGAAGTACAAGGTATGTGGGATTTTATCCTCCCAGATGAGGAAGATCAAGAAGCATCCCCAGTTAGCACTTGAAGTAGAAATCAACTTGATCCTCCTCAACCTACTCCTAAGTCAAAGCGCAAGCTCATTCACTAAGGATAAAGTTGCACCCAAGAAAATGACATCTAAAGAAATTCAAACCAGCCCAGTCCAGACAGATTCATCAACTCCATCAAGAAAACTGATTGTTCCAGATGAAATGGAGTATACTATCATAGAAGACATGAAGAAGACTAGGGCTAACATCACTTTTTATGAATTGAGCAAGTTAAAACACCAACAAAAGGTACTTTTGAAAGAATTACATGCTGTACTAGAAAAACCTTTGCCTGATCCTGTGATTTCTCAAGCTTCCAACGAGATGGGAAGACCTCCAGCTAATGCAATCAGTAAAGTTGATCTAGAAAATATCGCTTTAATTGGAGGAAGGTCAAGATCTCATACTCCTCCATTTCTTCTTACTTATGAAGTTTTCAATAAAAATTTGCATAATTGTTTAGTGGATTCTGGAGCTTCATCTAATATTCTACCAACATCAATATGTGAAAAGTTGAACATTCAACCAAAAAAATCTATTATGTGCATAGTCCAGCTAGATCGATCGCAAGTTGAAGTGATTGGCGAATTAAATCAGGTTACCATAAGACTGTCATCTAATCCAAAGGTATGTAAAGTCATTGATATTTTAGTTGCAGATATTTCAGAATTTTATGGCTTAATTCTTAGTAGAGATTGGTCAGAAAAAATTCATGGATATTTTGCAACTGATTGGTCGGATATGTGGCTTCCTTACAATGGTAAACCAAATCAGATAAAGGTTGAACGAGAAAAGCATCAGAAATACATAGTAACAAAACTAGAAGGAGAGAACGAACCAGTTGCATACAGCAGTAATATCATCGGAAATTACTCAGTTGATTCTTTCTTCGGAAATTTTAATGCTCATACTTCACCTTACTTAGAACATTCTGTTTTATCTCAAATAGAAATTTTTTCTCAAACAGATAGTTCTAAATGCATTAATTTTGTAGATACTCCTGTAAATAAATCTTTATTTTGGAAGTTATTTTTTGATGGTTCTAAGTCTAATGAAGGAGCAGGAGCAGGATGCGTGTTGATTAGTCCAGAGGGAAACAAAATTATGCTAACTTGCAGACTTGAGTTAGATTGCACCAATAATACCGCAGAATACAAGGCTTTAGTCCAAGGATGATACAAAGCAATCGAATTAGACATCAAATATCTACAAGTTTTTGGGGATTCTGAAATTGTAATCAAACAGGTACGCAATACTATACATTGTTTAACAAGTCATTTAAAGCATTATCAATCTTTAGTTCAAAATCTGACTGAACACTTTATAGCATTTAATATTTCATCGATTCTCAGAATCCAAAATGCAAGTGCAGACCTTTTAGCTAACGTAGCTTCCTAGTTCATTCCTGCAGAAGACTGTAGCCCTGATCGATTTTCAATCGAATTAATCTTTAGACCCTCGATTCCTGATAACATTACCAATTGGAGGATTTTCAATGATGATCCTGATATTGTAAATTTTCTCACATCTGAAGGATCTTACACCAATCAGATAATTGATGAAGACCAACATGACAGACAATTGCTCCAAAATAGCACCAATAATGCTATGCCGAAATCAGTAGTCAAGTTAGAAGACCTTTATGATTTGAAAAATCAATTTAAAAGATCTACCAATTCAAAACTGCAAAGTTCAACTTTGAATTATGAATGAGTAAATCTAGGAACTGATGCCAAACCACAAAATATCAACCTAGGCCTTGGCCTAGCTCCTAAAGAAAAATTAGCGTATGTTCGTCTTTTGAAACAATATAAAAGTGTCTTTGCTTGGAACTATGATGAACTTAAAACTTATGACACTTCTATCGTCCAACATACTATCCTAATGATCAATGATGAAAAACCTGTTCAACAGAAGTTGAGAAAGATCCATCCTAATTTAGAAAATCAGATCAAATTTGAACTCAATAAGTTATTGAAAGCCAAAATTATTTTTCCCGTTCGACATTCTAAATGGGTTTCCAATATGGTTCCTGTTAGAAAGAAGAACGGAGACATTAAAATTTGTATTGACTTTCGAAATCTTAATAAAGCGTGCCAAAAAGATAATTTTCTTTTGCCTCCTATGGAGCAAATATTACAGGCAATTGCAGGATCAGAATTAATGTCTTTCTTAGATGGTTTCTCTGGCTATAACCAAGTATTGGTTCATCTTACTGATCAATTGAAAACTACATTCAGAACCAAATGGGGCACTTATGCATATCAAAAGATGTCTTTTGGTCTGATCAATGCTGGCGCCACATTTCAGAGAGCCATGGACATTGCTTTCAAAGGATTAGTTAACAAATCAATAGTAATTTACTTTGATGATATAACTGTATATTCTAAAAAATGAACCAATCATCTTAGAGATTTGAAGCAGATTTTTCAACGTTGTCAAAGGTATGGAATTTCACTTAATCCGAAAAAATCTTTTTTTGCATTAAGTGAAGGAAAACTTCTTGGATTCATAGTATCAAAATCTGGAATTCATATTGACCCTGATAAAATCAAAGAAATTTCTGAAATACCCTTACCTCACAACAAGAAAGCTATGCAATCTTTTCTTGGCCAGATTAATTTTGTAAAGAGATTTGTGCTAGATTTTTCGAGAATTGTATCTCCTTTACAAGCAATTATTAAAAGGAATTCAAACTTCAAATGGGGAAAAGATGAATATGAGGCATTAAATCTGATCAAAAAAGAAATTATTAATGCTCCATCTTTAGCAACTCCAAATTTTTCCGATCCTTTTATTTTGTATACATTTGCCTCTTATAAATCTTATGCTGCGATACTCACTAAAGCAAATCAAGACAAAGCAGAAGCTCCAATTGATTTTTTCAGTTCAAATTTACAAGGAGATGAATTGAATTATTCAGATGTAGAGAAACAAGCTTATGCTATTTTCAAAGCAATTAAATATTTCAGACCATTTTTACTTAAAACCCATACAAAGATCATAGTACCGTTTCCGACGGTAAGAAATATTTTAGTCCAAAAATATGTGGGTGAGAAAAGAGCCAATTGGATTACTGCCTTACAAGAATATGATGTAGAAATTAAACCAGCAAATATTGTAAGAGGTCAAGGTTTTTGCAAAATACTAGCTGGAGCATCGCTTATTTCTGAAGAACCATCTGAATAAATACAAACATATGAGGTAAGCCTAAACGATGTTGAATCATTATATGTTGATGTCATATTTTATCTGAAGAATGGATATGCACCTCCAAATATCGATTACACCAAGAAAAGAGCTCTAAGGTTGAAGGCTAAACAATATCAACTTTTAAATGATGTTCATTTTAGAATGAATTATGATTCTATTCTTCTTAGATGTCTGGAGAAATCTGAAGTTGAAAAAGTCTTGCAGGAACTTCACAATGGGCCAGCAGGTGGGCATTATGCTGGAGATGCAACTGCACATAAAATCCTCCGTGCAGGCTATTACTAGCCCACATTATTCAAAGATTCACATATCTATGCAAAGAAATGTCAAATTTGTCAAACTATAGCTGGAAGACAAAAGAAACCATCATCACCGTTACAACCGGTCAACATTGAGCAGCCTTTTGATCAATGGGGATTGGACATAATAGGTGAGATCGTTCCTCACTCTTCTAAACAACATAGTTATATCATTACAGCAACTAATTATTTTACGAAATGGGTAGAAGCAGTTCCTCTTAAGACTGCTAATGTTGAACACATCATCGAGTTCATAGATCAGTTCATAATCACCAGGTTTGGTTTACCTTCTGCTTTAATGTTTGATAATGCATCGTATTTTTCTGGTAATGATATGACTGAATTTGTACTCAAGAGAGGTTTCAAACTTAAATATTCTGCCAATTATTATCCACAGGGAAATGGGTTAGCTAAATCCACAAATAAAAACTTAATTTTAATAATCAAGCGAACCATTGATCAAAATCATAAAAATTGGCATAAGTCTTTAATATATGCTTTATGGGCAGATCGAATAATGCAGAAGGCTTCTATTGGCACTTCTCCCTTTAATTTAGTTTATGGGAGAGAAGTGGTTCTTCCAACTCATCTAACAATCCCTTCTTTAGCCTTAGTCCAATATATTGATGAAGAACCAACTTCTTCTTTACAATTAAGGCATATGGAAATTATTAAGTTAGAAGAACAACGAGAAAAGGCCAAAGTAACTCATGCTCATCATCAAGCATTAGTTAAAGCTTCTTTTGATTCAAACATGATAACCAGAAAGGATTTTCAGATAGGAGATCTAGTTTTAAAATGGGACAAGGCTCATGAAGAAAAAGGAAAACATACAAAATTTCAACGAATGTGGCTTGGTCCTTTCCAAATTGTAGAGATCTTAGGTCCATATACTTTTATGTTATAATATTTAACAGGAAAAAGAGAGTCTTTACCTGTTAATGGACAAATCCTCAAAAAATATTTTCCATAGGAGATTATTCTTCTATTTTGTATATTAGTTTTCTTTATTTTTAATAAAACCAGTTGTTAACGGTTACATTTGGAATTCATGAAAAAGATACAAATTCTCTGTTTTAGATTTTATTTCTTCACTTATATAAATAGAATTCTTTTTAGAATATTGATCATCATTATTCAAAGATACAATTAAAAGCTTTAGTCTAGAAATGATACTAGTTTCAACTTTGAAAATTTTGATGAAAAGCAACTTCTAGCAGGAAGATGTTTTATATCAGTTCAATGAAAGGTATCTATAACAAAATGAAGATTCTCTGTAGAAAATTTCTTTCCAAAAAACTCTATCATTGTCATCCAGAGCTATCTTAAGGAAACAATGACTTCCTCCCCACATAGAAAATTACAATGTTCAGGGAGTAATCCAATGATACACTTTATCTTAAAGAGTAAGAGGTCTCATCACGAGCCAACTTATCATGATCATAGATATTATATCTTGCTGACTTTGCCAATACTGCATACCACAACAGGGCAATGACTCAAGATTACTGCAATCAAAAGGCAAGGGGTCTCATCATGAGCCATCTTGTTCAGCAAAGTTATAAATCAAGTGAATGACACTATCATAAATTGGCTACCAAACCAAGACATTGTTCTTTAAGGGTAAAAAAAGAAAATAAAAGCAATAAGTGTGAATATGGATTTCTCTTTGAAAATTGTGTATTTCTCTAAGTGGGACACAGGATCATTGCTGGGTAATAGGTAACCCTGTCGAGGCTATAGACGCTTGCTGGCAACAGTGACTCTACCTACGACAAATGAGCATATTTAAAAAACTGATTTACAGAGAAGCCTTTGTTTTTATCTTTTTAAACCAATTAATGACTGATATAGATACAAAGACTAGCTTGAGGAAGTGAATAGTCAAATTTGAACATAGAAGAAATGAAATATCATTTATAGATTAAAGCATAATGTACTTTATCTTTTTATAATAAAGTTTGATTTTCTGGAAAATTTTCTGTTTTGAAAAGTTTAGAAAATCCAAAAGAAAAGTAGAGATAACTGGTTCTTCCAAGTGAATCGCCAATTGTTTTGGCCAGCAAAAACCCCCTCCTTATTTAGTATTAGTAATAATACTAAATAAGTGGGGACCCTTGGTTTAAAAATCAAAAAAATTAATTGATGTTTGTTTTCATTTTCAATAAAACTTACTATCATTAACTTACGAAAATTCTTTGGAAAATCTTTAAATAAACTTAAGTTTATGATAGATTACAATAAAATCTTTCTTTGAAGAAAATATCGCATTCATCGCAAAAAAGTAGAATATATCTTTTGCAAAGCAGAATCTTCTAAATTGCGATTGCGCGATCCAAAAACTATGCATTGAAATATTTATCGCAAATCGCATATCGCAGAAAATAATTAATGAATATTTTTCATATGATATATTTTGCGATATTGCGATTTCGCGATGTACGAGATTGTGTTTTGTGAAAGCTGCGATTTGTGATATGGCGATGATGTGAATTTTGTGATTTTGCGATGATGCGGATATTGCAATTTGTGATATTGCGATTTTGCGATATTGCAAAGAAAATCACAGATCGCAGGATCGCACATTCTTAAAGCTCATTGTACGAAGAAAATCTTTCCATAAATAGATATCCATTATGTGCTTTGATGTCAAATTAATGAATGGATTGTCAATTATTAATGAAAAGGATTTTGTTTTGATTGAAAGGTTATTTCACGTTAAAATAATATATTTCATATGCCTTTAGCATTTAAAAATATCCTGTCACCTTTCTCATATCATTATTATCACTTAATTTGTAAAACCGTAGGTGCAAAGAACAGGAGACTATACAAAGCAATATTCAGAGTATTATGGGAAAGAAAGAGAAAGCTTCGAGTTCTGAAAGTAAAGAGATGGCATCCTTGTACGCAGACACTGCTTGCAACAAGGACGCTGGTATTACCACTTGGGAGGGTATGTTTAATTTTCTTGAAGAAGAGAACCCAAGGATAATGGATGTTGCCGCTACTGCAGGCTCAAGTAATTCTTCTGAAGCATCTCTTACAGATCTGGCTTGTTCATTTTTACACCGGGTAGTAGCAAGACCAAGAATTCTTCCATATACAGACATGGTAAAATGGGTTCTAGATAGCACTGATATTACGAACAGACAGTTCAAAACTCAAGGTCAAGAGTTCATCGGGTCATTTACTCCAGAAGATTTGAGGCTTATGTATCATTTGCCGAAGCCTCAGGAAACTTACAACAAACAATTTATGGAGAAATTTGCCAAGGAAAATGAAAATTTGGCGGAATGCACCAAGGAATGGTCTAGAAGATATGAACCACTGAAAAAGATAAACACAGTATGTACAGTACTAGCTCACTCACTTCTCCATATTGTTTTTCTGCTGCTATGCTATGTAGGCTTTTTGGAAAGCTTGACATTAATAATTTTTTTCCTGAATGGCTTCCCTTATTGAATGTTGTTGTTAACGCTACCATTGTGGAATGGGCTAAAATATTGTCTGATAATTTAGCGACGACTATTTTCAATTACCTGTCTAAACAGACTGTGTCTCAGAGGATTTATCCTCCTTTTTATCTATCTGCCTATGTTATGGATTCAATCTGCTTTGTTTCTAAGTTCCCTTTAATGGGTTGGAAATGGACAATTTAGGATCCCCTACCCATTCATGTTTATCACAAAGAATTGTGGGAATCAAAATTCATTCCTCAATTTTACAAGATTTTCCATGGCATAATGTTGCCATTGTATAGAGTGTTGTATAATAAGGATGCTCTAAGGTTATCCCCTGAAGCAGAAGTAGACATTCTCCCTGTTGCAAGATGGTTTGGAAAAGAATTTTTTACTTATGTGAGGGTTTTTGGAAGCTTTGCTTCTCCTCATGTTTTACCCTTCTATGTTCCGGATAAACTCATAGCTCGGGAAATTTCATATCAAACTTGTGGAGAGGGAGGTTTGACAAAAGAATTAAAGGATAAAAAGAAAGTCATTTGGCCATAATTCCCTGTATCCTGCGGAGCATTTTCATTATTTGATGTTGGTCATGCGTTTAAGGAAGTAAACAATATTACATGTTTAAAATTGTTTAAGTTTCCGAGAAGGCTATTTGATCCATATGGTGTTCTCAAGGATTTCACCACTGCAGTCAAAGTAAGAGTATTTTCTGGAGAAGAAGATCTTTTTGATGATATGTTTCAAGAAAAATGTTCATTTAAAGAAATTTTGCATTTAGCTCAAACACAGTTCTCCCCAGAAGAATTTCAATAGTTTGAAGTATACAGAGAAAGAAGATTGACCACTATTCCTTTGGATAATTTGCGCTTGGAACCCACAAGGGAACCAATTCCTAGTGTCAGTCTCAATGGCAGCTCAAATACAAAATGGTCTAAGTCAAAGTCTGGCAAAGAAACTTCTGAACATTATAAAAAATATAATAATGATAAAAGTGAAGGCTCAGTGAAGGATACAGATCAATCAAAAGAGCTTTCACAACAATAGACTTCAACCACTCCACACTTGAATCTTCCACCTCTTAATGTACAGCAACTATCCATCAGCACTCAGTTAGATAAAGAATGGGAAACATTTAATGATTTGATTAATGTTGAAGGACATAACATACAAACTCTTGTACGGACAGCAAAAGGTTTGGTTACAGAAATAAGTGGCAATGTCACAGAAACAGAGCATATACCTATTACTCCCTCCTCTGAGTTTGTACTTAAAATAGAGGAAATTCCTCCTCTGGATATATTTTATAGCCCACAACATAACGCAATAGTAAGAAAGCAAAGAAAGAAAAGGAAAATAAAAAGTGTTCTCTCTACTGATGCAGAACAATTGGATGTTTTATGGAAAGATCCTACTACGGATCCAACTGAAAATCTTACTAAATTATCTCAGATTACAGGAATTTATGCCTCCACAACTATTGACAAAGAATTTGAGGTACGGCTATTATTAAATGAAAAAGAGGATCAAATACAAGTTCTGCAACAAAAATTGCAACAAGCACATGCTAATAGTGAAGCACAGATACAATTTGAAAAGTTACAACAAGAGTCTCAGCAAACGCAGATCGGATATCAGAAAAGCTTGGCCGAAAAAGAGAAACAAATACAAATTATGCAAGAGATGCATAAAGATGATCCCAAGCTTACAAAGTTTATCTCAGAATCTATTTATTTGAATAATCAACTACTGCAACAACAAGATATATTATGCCAGAAAATCTCACAATGGAACTCTTTTTGTCAAGAAAGTGATAAAATCACTAATCATGTCGTAGAATTACGACATTATTTACATGTTTTTTTTTTTTGCTAAGTTAAATTAATCTATTATCAGTAAGAAAATAATGTACAACTGGCCGAGGCCATGTCTGTGCCTTCAGAGAGGCAATTTAGGCTGACAGTGACTAGATTTGGGCAGCCCTGCAAGGGGCGCCATCTTGAAGAACCCAGAACATAAAAAATCCCACGGAGGGGATCGAGCTTGAAGGACATGGATTTGTAACCATACGCATTGCTAATACACTGGTCCCAAACATGACTAGACCATAGAACGGACTGAAACTGATTTTTTACAAAAAATGGACCAGAATTGAGATGGGCATTGGTATAGCAAAACAGGCCCTCCGAGAGGGTTGAGAAAAAACAAAAGAAACCAGAAAGGAGAGACGAGTTACTCATCCGGCGGAACCTCTTCAATCCTGCAGCTGAAGTCTTCTGGATTGCTGTGAACATGGGGGAATTCGTCATTATGGTGAGCAGCCTCAGCGACCGAAGCCTGAACACGAACAGAGTCCGCCTGCAGAGTCGCCCCGGAAGCCTCAGGCTGACCCCCCGCGCTATGCTGCATCTGGTTCATGTGTGTGCCGGCGTCAGGATCAGGATCCTCAGGCGGAGTCTCCGGAATAGGCTCCTCCAAGAAGACCACGGAGATGGCCACCATGACATGATTATGATTTAAATAATGAAAGAGTTACATATTATTTGGCATGGCAAAATAAAGAGGAAGGAAAAAGAGCAGGAGCACCAATTATCAATGACGATCATAAAGAAATGCTCTTCAATAATTGGGATGCACAGATCAGAGAGGCAGAAAAAGCAGCAGAGGAAGTAGCTACAGCAGCAAGCAACATTACTGATTGTGTAAATGAAAATTTATAGAAAGTTAATTTGATTTCAGAAACTATTCCAAGATACCTACCACAAGCCCAGCAATTGCAAACAGAGTGGAAACAAAAAACGGAGGAAAAGGAAAAATAAATTCAAGAATTGACAAAGTTAAAATGGGATTCTTACTGGACATATCTGGTAAAACCACACAGTCAATGCAGTGCTCTTAATTTCATCATTAATTATGCTGATAAGATCGTGCCAACACTTTCCGATTCCGTTTTTTTGGGACAATTAAAATTTGAAGTCGGCCAGCCTCCTCTTCTCAAATCAATGCTGGATGCTTGCAAATTCAAAGATCAAATTCATAAGTAGTTAGTTGATAGTTTTTAATTTTAGATTTAGCTTTAGTTTTACTTTATTTTTTGCCTAGAAAAAGGACAGTCATTTAAACCGAATCCTAAATTTTTGTAATAAAATATAATTAGATTTAGTTAGTAGTATTTAAACCCTTCTCATGTATTTAGAGAAGGGTCCTGAAATTTGTCAAAAACTTATCCTCAGAACATGCACTTCTGCACCCTCAGAGGAGGTTTTGATGAATGAATGGAACGAGATTTATTGATATCTGTGTCTAATATCTGCTACTGATGTTGCATTTCTATACTCTTAGTAGATGTTGGATTAAGAAGAGATAAATCATTATTGCTTCTAGCTCATGAGTAGAACCAGTTATAAATGGTAATTTTATCTCTTAACTATTTATGCTTCTGTGTTAAAGTAATATTTATGTTCAGTTGTTTATATATTTATGCTTGAATGCCTAAGTTATCATTTGGCACTTCTGTACAATGATAACTATTTATTTATGCTTAGTGTATAAATAACTTATTATGCGATATGTTTTTCGTAACTGTTTCATCTAAATTTTTATGTCAAATGGTTTATCTTTATTGAATTCTTTTCTTATAAGAGTTGAATAATCTTTATTATCGGTTTTTATTCGAAATTATTTTAGATCGCATAAACAAGATTACATCCCGGGTTTAGTTTAGAATTACATATTTCTGTTTAAATTAGAATATAATTTTCATATGATTAGATTAAATATAGAATAAAAGCATTTCACTTAGGAACCTTTTTAGAGAGGAAATATCTATTCTCAACACACACACACATATTGGGAAACTAGTTCCATCATCTCCAGTTGGACCCACTACACCAAATGGAAAAGGAGCTGCTAACCAAGGTCTGGACCGAGCGGGTATCCCCCTTGTTGTAGACCCAATTTTAGGGGCTTCAACATATTTGGCGCTAGAAGGAGGGCCACGAACTATCAATGGCAAGTAAATATAAATTTAAATACCATTCTGAGAGTAAATAACCCTCACCATCTCCCCCGACTTCTCCATCGCACTCAGAAAATTTAAATCTAGAGCCAAAAGTCGAAAGAAGAACATACACTGCTACAAACCCTAAATTTTTAGAAGAATCTGCTATTGAACCTCCTGAAGTTGAATATTTGATTCATAAACTTCAACGATTTTCAATATCACCTCAAATATTTGATAAATCTCAAGGCAGTGCGACTTTGCAATATAACCCTGCTCATCCTCTTGCCAGATTACAGAGTGAGAAGCTTGGCATTTAGCCAACTGAATTACCTTTACCTATAAGAAAAAGAGCAAGGAAATCACCTAAAGGGTCTGATAGCGAGACTCTTTCATCATCATCATCCATCTCAACCTCTTCATTACGAAGTCAACCGTCCACCCCTCCACTTCAGACTATTGTCCCCCACTCCACTGGAACTTCCAGATCACCTTCTCAATCATCTATAATTATAATATCCTCATCTTCCCAATCACAGAAATCATCTGTTGCATTTTCCTCTGTTAGTAGCTCAGCGATGGCCCAAATGCCATGGAATAATCCAGGGGCAGTCCTAATGCCTACACCCTTGATTCAATTACCAACACATCCTGAAAAATGGCTGCCTAAGTTTAATCCTGAAGCAGGCATGCTAGCAGAAGAACATATAAACAATTTTATGCTGTCCATAAATCTCAATGGAGTTATTAATGAAGATGTTGTTGTCCGACTTTTCCCTTATACTCTACAAGGAGCAGCTGGATCATGGTATTTCTCATTACCATCTAGATCCATCACTAGTTGGGATATCTTTCAAGATTAATTTTTGACTAAATTTGGTGATGACAGGTCTACAGCGACATTGATCAATGATCTGTCTAATCTTAGAGTTGATTCAAAAGAAATTGTTAAGGATTTTAATTCACGTTTCAATAAATTGTTAAACAAAATTCCTATTGCTTCCAAGCCTAGAGAAGAAGTGCGAAGTGAATGGTACATTTCTACTTTACCATCAAACATAGCAATCTTTGTTGATAGGGCTAACAAAACAATTTTAGCAGAATATATGAAGGAAGCAATAGCAGTATAGAAATGTATCATAGCCCTAGACAAGAAAAATGCGATAGAAGAGCGAAAATCCAAGAAGGTCACTTTTAAGGAAGATCCCAAGAAAAAACAACCAAAAGATCCATTTGATTTAGAAGGATTGCAGAAAGTTTTGAAAACCATGTCTAACGAAATGGTTGACATTAAAAAACAAGTGCAAGAAACATCTTCTAAAAAGTCTTTCAAACCTTTTAGAAGAAATGCTTTAACTGATCCAAAGCCACCAAATGCTATTACTAATGCTGAATCAGAAGAAGAAGAAGAGGAAACTGCTACTGAAGAAACTAATGATGAAGAAGAAGTCGTAGAAGTACAAGGTATGTGGGATTTTATCCTCCCAGATGAGGAAGATCAAGAATCATCCCCAGTTAGCACTCGAAGTAGAAATCAACTTGATCCTCCTGAACCTACTCCTAAGTCAAAGAGCGCAAGCTCATTGACTAAGGATAAAGTTCCACCCAAGAAAATGACATCTAAAGCAATTCAAACTAGCCCAATCTAGAAATATTCATGAACTCCATCAAGAACACTGATTGTTCCAGATGAAATGGAGTACAATATCATAGAAGACATGAAGAATACTAGGGCTAACATCACTTTTTATGAATTGAGCAAGTTAAAACACCAACAAAAGGTACTTTTGAAAGAATTACATGCTGTACCAGAAAAACCTTTGCCTGATCCTGTAATTTCTCAAACTTCTGACGAGATGGGAAGACCTCCAGCTAATACGATCAGTAAAGTTGATCTATAAAATATCCCTTTAATTGGAGGAAGGTCGAAATCTCATACTCCATTTATTCTTACTTATGAAGTTTTCAATAAAAATTTGCATAATTGTTTAGTGGATTGTTTAGAAGGATGAGTACCATCATTTCCCTTTTTACGGGGGTTGTGATGGGTTTGCAACCATGTGTTGTTGCTGCCATTGTGGATTAGGGAAGGGATTATGAATAATGGAAAGTGTCCTCCCAGAGTCCTTTTTTGTGATAAAATATGTGCATTCCTGCAGCCAACGACATTTTTATGTCAAGTGGTCCTCCACACAGACTCTGCAAGTAAATTTCATGGGTCTCTCCTTTCCTTTTTCATTTTTAGCAGCGTTTTTCTGATTGGGATTATTCTGATTATCGAACTGCTCCTCAGAAGGAGAGGTATTTTTATTTTTCTTCTTGTTCTTGCTGTTAGGATTTTGTGTAGACTGCACAGAGTTTACCTCAATGGTAGGAAGAGTATTCGATTGGTTAGGGGCGGTGGCTGCCGAATATGGCTGGGAGGTTTGGCCACTAAGCTATTTTATGGCTACATTGGAGGTTGCATGAACGATGTCGTCAGCGTGTGCTCCAGGTAGTTGAGTAGCGAGAGGATTCAGATTGCCAGGGGCATGGGGGAGTAAATCATACAGCATGCCAGATTGTTAATATATTAGATCTAAATGCTGCACACAATGAATGGATTGGTCTTCTGTGACCGCACCAGACAAGCAAATGTCCTTAGCTAGGGGTGGTAAGAGTGACTTACAAAACCAGTTAGATAAGAGATTATCCGAGATTGGTTCTTTGGTGAGCCTCCGCCGACTTCCCCATTCATGAATGTGATTAGAGATGTGGGTGGCGGTGTCTTGGCACAACGAGGTTAGGAGTTCCATGTTCATTTTGTATCTAATAGGTAATTGGAAGTTCTTAAGGAATTTCGTAGCTAAGGCACAAAAAATTTTGATGGCACCATGTGGTAATTCAATGTACCATTTCACAGTGCTTCCTATGAGAGTGCAAGGGAAAAGTCGAAGCTGAATACTATCATCCACCATGGAGTTAGAAACAGACCATAGATGAAAGGTGGTGATGTGTGTAGCCGGATCGTCCCCTTGTTTCCCATCAAATTTAGGGATGTTAGATAGAATCTTGTGCAATACTAGAGGCTAGAGTGCGTTGTGGTTTATGGGATCATTGGTCAGTTTGTAGAGGTCGAGGATGTCTAGAGCTGCCAGGAGTGGAAATTGCGTGTTTGCCCCCGGATCTAGGCAAGGAAGTATTGGATGACCATTCGGACAGTAGGGTCCGCCCATCAATGTGTTACCAATGGGATAAGTAGGACTTTGTTGATAAAATTTCGCTGTGAGTGGGGGTGTAGGGGTGTATGGTTGCTTTCTGTAGGGTATGTTGTATTACAGGGTGAACTGTTGGTTGCCCCAAGTGTAAAAGCTACCCCCTTGTTCAAATTGACTTTGGGGTTGGTTAGCCCATATGGTCATGATATATTTAGCCAAATCCATACTGCTATTTGCATAGTTAAGCATAAGCATAGACACTACATCGAACATTTGACCACTCAAAATGACAACGTTAACAATAGGCTCTCAGGTTTTTCCTAATAGCTGCAAGGGTACCGAAGTGCCCCCCGGCTTTATCTGAAGTAGGATGAAGACTAATATTGTGAAAAACCTAGCATGGAAGTCAATTTAGTCATCATATGGTTCTAAAAATGTGACCCATGATCTGTGATGGTCGAGAGGGGTACACCGGAATGGCAGATGACCTAATTGGAAAGGAACAGAGTGGTGGTTTCTTCATCCACCTTAAAAGTGGGAATGGCTTCTGCCCATTTTGTGAAGTAGTCAAATGCAACTACATTGTAGTTGTGTCCATCGACAGAAGTGGGATTGTATGTGATGAAGTCTATTCCCCATTTAGTGAAAGGACAAACAGAAAAAACTAGATGAAGAGGGGCAGGTGGGCACGCATTTTCTTCGTGAAAATCTAACAAGGATGGCACTTCTAGACCATTGAGATGTAGTCTTTAAACAAAGTGGGCCAGTAGTATCCTACACGCAAGATTTTCTAGGTAGTAGATATTCTAGAAATATGACCGCTGCACGCCCCTACGTTACAGTCGTTTAAAACGTGTTTTTCCTCATTAAGAGTGAGACAACGCCGAAGTAGTATCGAAACCACGACGATATAGAGTATCATTTAGCACGAGGTAATGTTTCTCTTAGTATCATTTAGCATAATAATTGATTTTGGAGGTAGAACAAAATGTCTCCATACCAAGGATCAGAAGAATCGACTAGCTAGACAGATTCATCAGGAAATGGATCATGAGCGACATATTCCTGGTCAATTCTGGGAAGTTCCAACAATAATTTAGTGAAGACTAGAGATTTTTTTTCTTTGGTAGCAGTGAAAACTGAATCAAACTGTTGGAGGATTTCTATTGCGTAATATGCTTGGTTAGTGGTTATCGAATATCCCTCTCTAGGATTTCTGGTGCCCGAGGCAGATAGTCAGATTAGCTATATAGTTCATGACGATGTTGCATGTATGTTCATACTAATTTATATTATTTACTAAAATGAGATGGGATATTACCTCTTTCCTGATCTTGGATCCTTTGGAGAACACCAAGCGGTGAAGCAGAGATCCTCCACTAGCTCCAAATGCAGGTCCTGCGATAAAACAAAGCACCTGTGTAATCTCTACAACAATATATGTCTTATTAACTAAATCAACATATCATAAACATAAAATAATGCCGATCTAAGCCATTCATGTCATACTATATTAGCAATTGGAAAACAATGGAAATATTAAAGCATCGAATGGACAAAACAGATACAGTTCTATTGATTTATAAAAAGGAGGATTACAAGCATCGATTGCACCAAGCTCTCCTCAGTCCCCCAATCTCTCTCTCTCTTTCCTTGTATGTGATGGCGGTCAAGGCAGTAAGCTCTCAATGAACTTCACCGATCCTCAACTACCACCTTGCAACAATGTAGCTCTGCTTCACATGTATTCAAAAAACCTTCGACCTTGGACTAATGGCCCACAACTCCATTTTATAAGAGATGGAGAGGGAAAACCTTGCCCAACTCTTTCAACCAGTCCAAAAAGGAAAAAACCAAGATGTTTCCTTATCCTTCCATGATTTTTCCTTCCTTGAGAGTCTAGTTTCTTTTAGTAAGGCCTAATAAGATGTTAGTGCCTTTCAGTTTCTATTTTGCACTGACTCTTTATGAGAAAAATATGGATTTGTCAATCATTGACCACAGGATTTTTCCTGTTTCATGTTTAAACATGGGTAACGCTGCCCTCTGGGCAAGATAGAGCATTTCCCTAGTCACTAACCTGACCTTTACATGTCTCAGAAGAGTTATAACGCAGTTTAGCTGTTTCTGGGGTGCATTACCTTGGTAGAAATGGGTTTTGTCTAGGTCACTTTCTTCCTTCCATATTACCTTCTCCTCTGAGCTGATGAGGAGGTCATTTGTCCTGTAACAGATGCCCCCTAAAGTGTGAGGTCAGAGATGAAGAAGATGGCCAAAATAATTTATATTATTGTAGTAGAATTAGAGAGATTGAAGGACTGAGGAAAACTTGAAACAACAATATATGTCAGAAAATATAGTATCTGTCTTGAGTCAGGCATTCACATGCTTAGTAGCTAATCAACATGATTTCTCTAAAACAAAGATATGAATAGTGTGTCCACTGAGAAGCGTAACGTGGAAGTATCTTTCAGAACAGGATCAATACTAAAAAGTTGTCTCCATAAACAATATCACAACTTGGGGAAGGAAACACAGCTGTAATGATGTAACCTTTTCCCCAAGGTCTTGGTCGTCGCTTCACTTGAACTGCATATTTTCCTACATGTGAATGGAGAAGTTGTCGTCGAACACATGAGAAATCTTTTGATTACCAGTTAGTAAGGAAAACTATTAACAGAGGTGAGGGTGGCCACCGAGAATGATGATGGTCCCCAATATGCACAGTACAATCTAGTGAGTGTGGATAAAAGGAGTTGATGTCGAACACTCGTAGAATCATTCGATCGAGAGCCAATAATGAAGACCCCTAATCAAATACAAGATGACCTACCACTGATGTTTGCAAGTATATGGGTACTGATGTGTTTCTGGATCAGCTTCCTAGATAATATGCTGCAGTCGATAGGAAGAGATCTGTCAAAAGGTAGGCACTGGGGCATCCTACATCAATCAACAAGAAATGGGAAAAGATGATGTTGTTCTTGATGGAAAATATGAAGAGCAAATGGGAATAACTGACGACAAATAATTTCTGGAATTATGATCACTTTGGTTGATATGAGGAGTAGTAGATAGCGAGATCTGTTTGAACAATAGAACACGCTCTAATAGGGTACTAGGTGGCTTATGCTTATTGAACACCAAAGAGTATTTAGGATTTGACCAGTGCAGGAACACTGGGAGACGAAGACTAAACTCATAGATGGTAGGGTTATGCTAAATGCGAAAGATTTTTTGACTAAAATCATAGATGGTAGGGTTATGCTAAATGCGAAAGATTTTTTTGGGAAGTGTCATATTCAAGATGTTTTCTGCCAAATCGACCGTTCTAAAATGTAACAGAAGTAGTATCCATTTTGTCTAGATTTTTCCCCATCTGATTAAGTTTAACGAGTCTAGACGGGTAAAATCAGTGAATTTTTCATATTTAGAGAGTCTGAAAAATGTCGTAATAGTCAACTCTGGGGGGTACCTTTGTCATGTCTTGATAACCAGGCACGACAAAGGGAGAATAGTAAGCCTGAAACGGTTCATTTTTTGTAAGTTAGTCCATCAAAGCCAGAAAAATGAGAAATCTATGTTCGATGGAGGTCTACCTCATTTTGCTATGAGTACGAGGAGACGAAGTAAACTCAATATTCTCTGTGAAATTTTAACAAGTCCAACATAGAAAAACTCGATGTTCTCCATGAATTTTTAACGAGTCACATGGAGAAAAACTTGGTTAATTTTTCTATTTAAAGAGCTGTGAAAAATATGAAAATAATGGCTCATAATATTCTACCGTGGTAGTTTAACAAGCCCGAAAAAATTAACTTGGGGTTTTTTCGGTTTTACGTGATAGAGAAAAAAAGTCCCTAAAAAGAAATCTCATTGCCTCTTCGTGTTAGTTTTAACAAGTCTGAAGAAGAAAACTCAAGGTTTTTCGGATTAACGAGCAAGAAAAATACCATAAAAAGAATGCTCGATTCAGGGTCAATTATGGTCATATCTATATATAGATGTTAAAAAACTCATCAGAACATCGGGAACCAAAATCAATAGTTGCGAAAAACATGTAGCAGGAATTCACTACTTGTTGTAGACCAATTGAGTGAGTCTTTCCCCCAAAAATGGCTATAAGAAGGTCAGAGACCCTCATTTTTACCGTTTTGAATGTTGTGATAGAGGTCTGGGGTAAAAAAGTGGCGAAATTATGGCTGGTGATTACGAACAATCCAGGAAATGGTTCTTCCTTCTGCGAGATTCAGGTAAGAGCTGGAACTTCCTGCTATCATTTCATAGTTTTTTTTGTTTGTTTTTTCGGTCCAAAGTAGGAATTTTAGGAAGCCCTAAAAAAATTTAAGAGGCTAACGCGGGTGAGCCGTGCTTTTCCCGCGTTAAATGCACTTCCCGTGAAGAAATAGCACGTTATCACGCTCTGTTTGGAATTAGAGCCCACGTTAGGTGCATAAATGTTTTTAAGAATTCTTTGTTTATCATTCTGAAGCACTCCAGTCAAATTCTGATCCATTAAAAAATTTTCTTTGGCAAGTATAAAGCTGTTCACCATGAGTATTTAGCGAGAAAGGGAACATGATTGGGAAGAACGTGAGATGGTCACCGATGCAACTACTTTGTTGGTTCTTCGTAGGTGTGGTTTGCTAAATTATGATCGATTAGAGCTAATGAGGGGACAAGAGGACCTTCTGAGGTGGATAATTCAGCAGTGGGATGATCTTCAGCACGTCTTTCATATCAGGGGCAATGAGCTCTCGATTAAGAAAGATGATATATATTTCTTGACTAGCCTGTCCTACCATGGACCAAGGCCGAACTTGACAGGGTCTAGGGTGGATCCTCGTACTACTACTGACTTGATCCTTACCGATTGCATACGGAATACTAAGGCAGTTAGCAACAAGGTACCTATTGCATGGGTGGCTTCGAGACCGCTGAGGTCTCTGTTATGGATGATAGTTCGCTTGGCTAGGGCCAAGAGTCAGAATGTGGCCACCATGGCCCAGTTGTTGTTAGCACTGGATTGTATGCAGCCCTAGGTTTTTGACTGGTGCGAAGGTGTTGTCCGTCAAGTTCATGCAGAGTTGACAATGTGTAAGATCCACACCCAAAGAGAGTTTGGGTATGGTACACTGATTGTTTCCTTTCTACTAGAGTGGGTGCCGGTTATGAGACCCAGAATGATTATGGATGTATTGGTCCCGTGAGAGCTGAGACAGGCTCGATGGGCAGCTTTGATACAGTGGACCGGAGAGGGTCCAGTCTGTCATTGCTTTGATGATGAGTTCTTTGATTGGCTTAACCACCAGATCATCATGATTAAGGATTATCCCTACGCGGGGATGAAATTTACAGGAGATCCAGAGTTAGTGTTGCCCCCAGGCACTCAGTGGGGTCTAGATGGTAAGAGAAGGATTGGTCAGTGCAGTTTGGAAGTATTTTTTGTCTTTTGAATGTTTATGCAATTTTTTTGTTCAAATGGGTGAAAAATATTTTTTGACTTGAAGCTTGTTTTCTTGACATAGATGTGGCACCTGTCCGTCCAGCCGGAGCCCCTTGCTATGCACGGCAAGGACTGCAGCTACTTGGGGCTGGCGGAGCAGCAAAGGATGCGGAAGCCACCGGAGAGAGTGATGATACCCAGATCTTGCATGAGCTTTCCATAAACTTGGAGGGTTTAAGCATGGGTGTACCACTTCTTCCCAAGAGAAAGATTCTAATTCGTCTACAGCAGCATACTATGGGTGTGCTAGAGAGATACCTAGTGCCTCTGAGGAGGATAGCCAAGGTATTTGTTTGTTATTTTGATCAGCATGCATAGCTGGACGAGTAGATGTGTAAATGTCATAGCGAGGCTTAGTGTAGCTAAGTTTTGTAAAACACCCAAGTTTTGAGAGGGTTTTTATGTAATTTTGAACTGGACACGACCTATATATATATATATATATATATATATATATATATCTACCTACTTTTGGCGATTTTGTTCTTTATGTGTTTTTTAATGTTTATGCATTTTTTATGGTAAAAATATATATATACTCATGTGTAAATCTTTTTCTAACAAGTGTGAAAAATGCCAATCTAATACATAGTTTTCTAATGAATCGGCCAATGCATTAAATTCTCTAGGAATTTTCTCATACGAGATGGTTTGAAAATGACATTCTAAAAGTCGTACCCTTAAAAAAAATGTAACAATACTGGATGATGGGCGTGATAATGATTGTTCAACTGCATAACTATGAGCTGAGAATCTAACCTGAACAATAGATTGGAGATGTCGTGAGATGTGGCTTTCATGAGGAGTTGTATCACAGATATGTACTCATAAATGTTATTGGTGGCATTTCCCAGGAAAATTCCCCCAGAACCAAGGAGTTCTGACTCAGGAGTGTAGAGAAACCAAGCAGCTAAAGCAACGTGTCTAGTATGATGACTAACACTGTCTGCATATCCGACTTATGATAAGAGGGATGACGACATATGTGGGAAGGAAAAAGATTGTAGATGATAAAAAACACTTTAAAAACCAAAAAATATCTAGCGACATCAAAAAAAGGTAAAACGTATATACATAAAATTACAAAGCATATGCCTAGTGGGAAATTAGGAAAAATACTTCTTCAGATAGAGCCCGTTGCAGGGCTCTGCGAGTGGAATTCCATTGCAGTCCTGAAGTTCATACGCTCCTTTTGAGAGGACTTTGGTGACTATATAAGGACCAAGCCATAATGGTTGAAGTGTTCCTGCCCCCAAGAGGTCATGTCTTTGATCATAGAGTAGTACGAGATCACCCTCTTGGAAAGAACGAGGCTTGACAGATTTGTCATATTGAGGTTTGACTCGACATTTGTGGGCTTCAAGTGCTAGTGTGTCATCTCGAAGAGTCTCGTCCAAGTGATCGAGTGAGAGAAAGCACTCTTTTCTGGCGGTGGTGCTGGGTAGGAGTTCAACAACGAGCTTGAGTGATGGAATCTCACAATCGATTGGGAGTACTGCCTCCAGGCCGAATGCGAGTTAAAATGGCGTGAAACCTGTGGTAGTTTTGACTGATGTACGGTATGCCCATAATGTGGAATATAAATTTTGATGCCATGTGGTTTTATGATTGTCGACTAATCGAATAATCATGCTTTTGAGGATGCCATTTACGGCTTCGACTTGACCATTCGCTTGCGGATAGTAGGACGAATACTGATCTTGTCGAAATCCTAGCATGGAAGTTAATTCTGTCATCATATGGTTATGAAAATATGATACATGATCTATGAAAATTGAAAGGGGTACACCGAAACAACAGATAACCTGATTAAATAGGAATAGAGCGACGGTTTCTCCATCGGCCCTAAAATTGGGAATAGCTTCTACCCATTTCGTAAAGTAGTCGACTTCCATGAAAATGTAGTTGTGTCTGTCGATCGAAGTGGGGTTGCATGTGATGAAGTCTACTCCCAATTTAGCGAAGGGACCAATGGAAACAACTGGGTGGAGAGGGGTGGGGTGAGCACGCATTTTCTTCATGAAAATTTGACACGGATGACACTTCTGGACTGCTATGATGGAATATTTAAACAAAGTGGGCCAATAATAGTATGCATGCAAGATTTTTTGGGCAATAGCTATGCCAGAAAGATGACTATCGCATGCCCCTGTGTGTCAGTCATTTAAAACGCATTCTGCTTCATCAATAGTGAGACAACACCAAAGAATAGTATCGACACCATGACGATATAGAGTATCATTAAGTACAAGGTAGTGTTTCGCTTGGTGGTGAATACAACGACATTCTTTGGATGTGAGAGTTGGGCGGAAGATTTGAGCTTGGAGGTAGACCAAAATGTCTCCATACCAAGGATCAAAAGAATCGACTAAGAAGATGGATTCATCATAAAATGGATCATGAGCTACATCTCCTGGGTCGATTTTAGGAAGGTCTGACAGTAATTTGGTGAAGACTACAAATTTCTTTACTTTGGAAGTAGTGAATACTAAGTCAAATTGTTGGAGGATCACTATCCATTTTGAATATTTTCCTCCAATAACTTGGTGAGACAAAACGTGTCACGTGGGATTCTCCAAAGCAATGATAGTAGTTTGATGTAGTAATATATAGTGTCGGAGTCGGGTGGTAGCGAAGACTACCCTGACAGAGAGTTTTTCCACATGTGAATATCGTAGTTCGGGTCCGATGAGACCTTTTGACAAGAAATATATCACATTTTCACTATCGTCATCGTGAACTTGAACCAGAACCATGCCAAGTGAGGATGGTGAGGCTGCCAGGTAGAGGAGAAATTCGCGTGAATAATTGGGGGCACTAAGAAGTGGGGCAAAAGCGAGTGCTCGTTTCAAGGCATCAAATGACGGTTGAGCTTAGTCATCCCATAAATATAGTGTTCCCTTCTTTAATAAGTGCATAAAGCCTTTCGTCATCTCAGCATATTTCACTATGAAGTGACGTAAAAAATTTTCCTTCCCTTGCAAACATTGGAGTTGCAGAATGGATTGTGGTGCGGGTAATTCAATTATGGCCTTAACGTTATCGGGATCAACCCTAATCCTGTGCTTGGAGACAACAAAACCTAGAAGGCATCTAGACTCGACAAAAAATATGCACTTATGTGGATTTAGACATATATTGTAGAACTTTCACCCAGCAAAGATTTTTTTTAGGTGTGTGAGGTGATGGGATCATTTCTTGGAGTGAGCGAGAAGGTCATCCAAATAGGCTTGTATAATATGCCTAATGTCGTGAAAAGCGTAGTCCATAGCCCTTTGAAACATTGCTCCCACATTCTTTAGACCGAATGGGAGTTTACGATATGAAAATGTGCCCCAAGGACAGATGAAGGTGGTTTTATGCTGGTCATATTTTTTAATCGCAATCTAGTTATACCCAGAGAAACCATCCATAAAAGAAAAAGACTCACATCCAGCGCAATCATCAAGGATATGATCTATGAACAACGTAAGATAATTGTCTTTGGGAGAAGTAATATTCAAATCACGATAATCAAGACAAACTAGGATGGTGCCTTGTTTTTTGTCTACGGGGACCAGATTGGAAACCCATTCTGTCAATGGAATGGGATAGATAAAACTAGCATTCAAAAGTTTTTCGACTTCGGTCTTAATGGCGGCTAATTTGCATAGGTGGACAGGTCGAAGTCACTGTCGAATAGGTTTGGCATTGTCATAAACCTTAATTTCATGCTCAGCGATAGATGGATCTATGCTGGGCATTTCATCGTAAGACCAAGCAAACACATTGCAGAATTCTTTAAAAAGGGATGTGAAGTGTGTAATCTCCTCTGGATTGTAATCTGCTCCAATTTGAATATTTTCCATGATACCCCTTTTGACCGAGATATCTATGATCAAGGTTTTAGAAAGGTTTCCCAAGTTTCCTTCTGAATTGATAGTTTGAACAGTCGTGTAAATAGAGAAGATGATCTCAGGTGGGTCAAAAGATGGGATTCGAGTAGTTATCGCATCTGAATCAAACATTGAAGCGTGATGGTGGAACTCTCCCCAAGGTTGTTCTTCTAAATACATGATCTCTCGAATAGTTTCATCCGTAGGTAGGACTTCATCGAGGAGATCCTTGGAAAGAATCGTGATGGGTGGGATATTTTTACTATTGGTCAAAAACATAGCTGTGGAGGGTTCATATGTAATTTGGATGGCTTGATAAGCCAACTCCACTGGTGAGAGCAGCATCTGATCTCCATAGGAATCCATGTCTGATGGTGTCGGTAGGATCCATGGGTTGATAGAGCCATCCAACATGGTGGATATCATTTCAAATGTATTTGGAACCTTGGGCGATGGGAGAGGAAAGCAACCCATTAGGGAAGATGCCTTCAGAAGACTGGTACCAACACTGACATAAGAGTTAGGAAAGCCTACTATTAAGGGTATGCTGCTACTTGGTAATGTGGTATAATCTAGGCTGCAGAAGGATAACTGATCCACTGTGACTA
The DNA here is from genome assembly GCA_034641835.2 of Pinus albicaulis. NCBI lineage: Eukaryota > Viridiplantae > Streptophyta > Pinopsida > Pinales > Pinaceae > Pinus > Pinus albicaulis. Next base: position 32,867,964 of record MU968551.1, read on the forward strand.
TTTTCCCATCCAATGGAAAGAGGGTAAGTCGGAAGACCAAAGAAATAATGGTGGTCATGGCATAATACCAACTGCAACCTAGTAATATATTATAGTCAAGATGACGATCTACAACTTCAACGTCCATGATTATCATTTTCCCACTAAGTGTAATGGGAATGCTAGCAAGGTAGCCTTTTGGGAGGAAAATTTGGCCATCGAAAGCTTTTAGGGAATTCAACGGCGGAGACAAAGTGGGAGAACCCAAAGCGAGCCAGCAAGTAGTTGACATAATGCAGGTCGAAGCACCTTCATCTATGACAGTACGATGGATTGGTCTGCCTTTCGAAAAAACTTGTACCTGGAATGAAAGTTGGTGTGAGAGGTGAGGTTTAGATTTCTCCATGTCAAAAATAGCTAGCATAGAATCCTGGGGGTCAATCTCACCAATGGCCGAAAGCAAGGCTTTCCTTTGTGCTAGGCAAGTTTGCAATATTTCAAGAGTAGACATAACTGACGGTTCTTGCGCCAAATATTCTACAATATTGTGGTTTTGGGTGGCACATGTAGAGGTGTTATGAGTCATGCATTGAAGTGTCCCTTTGGGGGGACAAATTGCAAGGTCAGCAGTGGGTCGTTCGATATGCAAATCGTTGGGCAGCGGTGGATTTGAACTGGTACCAGGTTCCTGAGTATCAATGACAGGATTTCCATAAAGTTTGGCTCGTGTCTGAAGTTCAACACTTTCTGTGCCGTAAATGGCGAATGATCCTTCATCGGAAGGATTTGAACCATCGTTGCCCCTTTGCGGGGGTTATGGTGGGTTTGCAACCATGTGTTGCTATTGCTGCTGTGGATTAGGGAAGGGATTATGAAGGACGACAGGTGTCCTCCGAGAGTCATTGTTTGCGATAAAATCTGTGCATTCCTACAGCCGAGGACATTTTTATGTCAAGTGGTCCTCAGCACAAATTTTGCAAAGAAATTTCATGGGTTTCTCTTTCCCTTTGTCATTTTTAGCAGTTTTTTTCTGATTTGGATTATTCTAATGGTCCGACTATTCTTCTGAGGAAGATGTATTTTTCTTGTTCTTCTTGTTCTTTCCACTAGGTTTTTGTGAAATTTGCACAAAATTTACCTCAGTGGTAGGAAGAGTAGTCGAATGGTTAGGGGCAGTGGCGGCCAAATATGGATGGGAGGTTTTCCCCCGAGACTGTTTTGTGCATATGCCAGAGACTATGCCAATGAGATCGTCAACATGGGCTTTGGGTTTCTAAGTAGAAGGAGAATTTGGATTACCAGGGGCACGGGGGAGTAAATCATATAGCGTGCCAGATTGTGAATAGATTAAATCTAAAAGCTAGGCAGGACGAATGGACTGATATTCTGTGACTGCACCAGATAGGCCAATGTCCTTAGCTAGGGTTGGTAGGAGAGATTTACAAAACCAATGAGCTAAGAGATGATTCGAGATTGGTGCTTCGACCAACCTCCTCCTATGCCTCTATTCATGAATGTGATCAAAGCTGTGGGTGGCGGTGTCTTGGCAGAGCAAGGTTAAAAGTTCCATGCCGGTTTCATATCTGATAGGTAATTGGAAAATTTTTAGAAATTTCGTATCTAAGGTGCCAAAAGTGTTGATGGCGGTGCATGGAAATTCAATATACCACTTGGCAGCATTGCCAGTGAGAGTGCGGGGGAACAACCGAAGCCAGATACTATCATCCACCATGGAATTAGATACAGACCATAGATGGAATGTGGTGATGTGTGAAGCCGGATCATCCCCTTGTTTCCCATCGAATTTAGGGATGTCAGACGGAATCTTGTGCGGTACCGGAGGCCAGAGCGGGTTGTGATTGATGGGATCATTAGTAATTTTATAGATGTTAGGGATGTCTAGAGCTGCTAAAAATGGAAATTGTGTGTTTTCCCCCTGATCTAGCCAAGGAAGTATTGGCTGACTATTTGGACCACAGGGTCCACCCATCAATGTGTTACCAGTAGGATAAGTAGGACTTTGTTGAAAAAATTTTCCTATGGGTGGAGGTGTACAGATATATGGTTTTTGTTCGTAGGGTATATTGTATTGTGGGGTGAATGGTTGGTTTCACCCAGGATAAAAGTGCCCCCCTTGTCCAAATGGATGTTGGGGTGGATTGGCCCATATGGACGCAATAGAGTTGGTCGGAGGCATGCTTGTATGTGCATAATTAAGCAACAATGTGGAACCTACACCGAGATTTAGACCACTTAAGGGAATAGTGTTAACAATAGGCTATATGGTTTGTCCTAATGATTGTAGGGGTAGAAAAATTCTCCCCATTATCTGCGTGTTGGTGACACTTCCCCTTGGTATGGAGGCCAAGGGGTTTGAACTTAGTAAAGGATTCCAACTGAAAAGGTTGCTAAAAGGAACCGAAGTAGTCCCACTCGTGGGAGAGGGAACCGTAGGTCCTGATGTGGTCACCATAGGAGTAGATCCTGAAGGACTCAAGGATCCACTGACAATTGTGATGACTGTAGGGTTGGGACCAGGTATAGGTTGACTACTGGGGTTACCAATTATTGGCATAGAACTTACAACTGGTAGGGAGGATGGTGGCGAACCTGGGTTGGTTGCCATCAGTACTGACCCCATACGTGCCAGTTGTGAAACAGATGTTGGTGCAGTCGACGACATCTCTTGGTGTGGTGTAATATGAACTATCATAGTTGTCGATGGATTAGTGAGTGGAGGATTGTAAGGAGGTACGATGACTTCTATAAAAGGGTCCTCTGGAAATTACGTGTGATACGGGGCTATGTGAAAATCAGGGTTTTTCAATGGAGACTGCTCTTCCGCAGAAGGCACGGGTTTGCCAAGACTCAATTATTTGTCTGATGTCAAAGGAGGTAGACCTTGCTATCGTCGAGATAGACAACGATGGTCAGAAGACGCCACGATGACCTATTTATTTGAGAAAATTTTAATGATTTGTGATGTATTTATAAAGTCTCAGTGACAGTAACAATGCACCTAAAAAGAAAAAAGAAACAAGGACTTTTTAAAAATCAATCAACAAGCAGTCAAAATAGGGTGCCCTATCTGAGTACTACCGTTTGTTGGAGATGAAACCAAGTATCACAATAGCATACATAGAGGGTTCGTCGTAAGTACAGTTACGGTTACATTAGAGCTTCGCCCGAACCTCAGACAATAGGTGTAAGTACTCTCGTGGAGACAAGTACACTCCTAAAGACCGAAGACAGAGTAGGTCTGTCTGTTTTAGGTACCAAGACAGCCCATCCAAGTCACCTTCTCTAAGTCCCTAAAAATTTTTGCCACTAAAGATACCTCAAATCATAGACATCATCAGGGGGGTCACGATCTTAGACAACACGCTATATGGCCAGAACACCTAGATCCCCGATCTAGTTTCGAAATCCCCTAATGGAACCCCAATATATAGAATGCCCACTAAATGCACTCAAAGGCGGGCTACCTTCTTATGCACCTGGGTGTTGTCTCGTGTTTAGCTCCAGTAATGGAGTGGTCCCGATAATATGAGTGCAGTAGGATTTCGCTCATTAATGACTCTAGTTTCAAGTTTTGCGATCTTGGGTGATTTTCTCACTTCTCCTACCCCAAGATCCTAGCCTAAACTACTATTGGTGTGAGCTCAGAAAAATTTATATGATTGATTTTATTATCACTTGATTCTTAGTGTACTTTTATTATTAGTCTTTCAGAGGGGGAGTGCACGTATGAAATGTGTTGAGACCCTAACTCAAAAAACCATGCAAAAATATGCTCTAAATATTCAATTCGATGAAGAGTATTTCTACAAGGAGAGGTTTTATTTCAACATCCATGCAACAAACATTCAAATAACAAAGTTAAACCTTAAATATTCAGACATATATTTATCTATGCTTAATAATTTTTTAACCAAATTTTTTTTTTCAGAATTAATTCAGCCAAGTTCAGAAAAAAAAATTTCTCTTCAAAAAGTAGATGCGTTTTATATTGACTTTTTAAATGAGAGAAAAAGACAGAAATGCTAGCTGGTAAACAAGCACAGGGATCCAGTAAGAGAAGCTATTATGATAGCCAAGAACTTTACAACCAAAAGGAAACACAACACAGGTGTAAGTAGCAAATTTTTGGCTGGGCAACGCACTGTATCTAAGCATGGACCACGTTAATGCAGGGACTAATGCACTGGTTCTAAGCCTAGGCTGCGTTATAATTCTATGGAATACTAATAATGGCGGTGTTAGTTAGGGTAAAGTTCTTCAGATGGCTAAACAGGGTCTGGTCTGGACTTTGTGAGCTTTTGAGATGTCTACTAAGCATATAAACTGGTCAGAAGGATATGCAAATAGAAGGAAAAAAAGAGAGTGATAGGAATAGTCCAGAAACTTGGGGTTTCCTCCCCAGCAGAGTCACCAATTCTGCTATAGGGTAATATGCCTGGGTAGTGGTTATCAAATATCCCTCTCTAGGCTTTCCGGTGCCTGAGGTAGATAGTCAGATTAGTTGTAGAGTTCACGAAGATGCTGCATGTATATTCATACTAATTTATATTAATTAATAAAATGAGATGGGAGATTATCTCTTTCCTGATCTTGGATCCTTTGGAAAACACCAAGTAGCGAAGTAGAGATCCTCCTTCACTAGTTCCAAATGTAGGTCCTGTGATCAAACAAAGCACCCGTGTAATCTCTACAACAATATACTTCTTATTAACTAAATCAGCATATGATATAAATAAAAAATTATGGCCAAAAAACCACATTTTTCACTTTTTTCAGTGCTACAGAGCTCTCAAACACTGGTGCAATTTATCCTTGTCTGAGCCGCCCTGACATCAATGATCCCATTGCACTCATTGCACGCACTGCTATTGTGCATTGCCCACTAATCTCCAGCTTGAATTTTGTAAAATGGTGGACAAATTTTCTTTTGAAAATTCTACAACCAATATGCCTCCTCGACGGCAGATCTAAGCCACTCATGTCATACTTTATTAACAATTGGAAAACAATGGAAATATTAAAGCCAGGGAAAATTTTAAGGATGGAAATTTATCTTAAAGTTTAGAAACCTTGGCAAATCTTACGAGTCCTTAATATGTATATTGTAAGAAGTTTGCTGATATTTTTTAAAATATATCAAAATTTCTAAAGACTTTATATAGTCTCTATAAAAATTTTGCAATCTTTGGGATAACATAATTTTATACTATAAAATTTAGGTGAATCACTTTTAGAAAAAAATGGAAATCCGCGAATCTTTTTTTTTGGAAAAACCATGGAAAATTAGCCCACTTGCGAATATTAGCCCCTAAAATTTTCCATGATTAAAGCATCGAATGGACAAAAAAGATATAGTTCTATTGATTTATAAAAAGGAGGATTACAACCATCGGTTGCACCAAGCTCTCCTCAGTCTCCCAATCTCTCTCTCTCTTTCCTTGTATATGATGGCGGTCAAGGCGGTAAGCTCTCAATGAACTTCACCGATCCTCAACTACCACCTTGCAACAATGTAGCTCTGCTTCACATGTATTCAAAAAACCTTCGACCTTGGACTAATGGCCCACAACTCCATTTTATAGGAGATGGAGAGGGAAAAAATTTCCCAACTCTTTCAACCAATCCAAAAACGAAAAAACCAAGATGTTTCCTTATCCTTACATTCTTTTTCCTTCCTTGAGAGTCTAGTTGCTTTTTGCAAGGCCTAATAAGAGGTTACTTCCTTTCAGTTTCTATTTTGCACTGACTCTTTATGAGAAAAATATGGATTTGTCAATCATTGTTCGTGGGATTTTTCCTATTTCATGTTTAAACATGGGTAATGCTGCCCTATGGGCAAGATAGAGCATTTCCCTAGTCACTAACGTGACCTTTACATGGCTCATAAGCATTATAACGTAGTTTCGCTGTTTCTGGGGTGCGTTACCTTGGCAGAAATGGGTTTTGTCTAGGTCACTTTCTTCCTTCCATATTACCTTCTCCTCTGAGCTGATGAGGAGGTCATTTGTCCTGTAACAAGGATTACAATCCATTTGGAATATTTTCCTCCAATAATTTGTTGAGACAAGATGTGTCGCATGGGATTCTTAGAAGCAATTACGGTAGCCTACCGCACCAATATATAGTGTCAGAGGCGGGTGACAACAAAGACCACCGCGAGATATAGTTTCTCCACATGTGAATATCGTAGTTCAAGTCTCATGAGACCATTTGACAAATAATATATCACATGCTTACTATTATCATTCTGAACTTGAACCAAAACCATTCATAACAAGGATGGTGAGGCTGCGAGGTAGAGGAGAAAGTCGCGCAAATAGTTAGGGGCACTAAGAAGTGGGGCAGAAATGATTGCTCATTTCAAGGCGTCAAATGAAATTTCAGCCTAGTCATCCCACTTATACAATATCCCTTTTTTTAAAAATTGCATAAAGAATTTTGTCATCTCGGCATAGTTTACTATGAAACAATGTAAGAATTTTTCCTTCCCTTGCAAACATTGGAGTTGAAGAATAGATTGTGGTGGAGGTAATTCAATGATTGCCTTAACCTTATTGGGATCAACCCTAATCCCCTAATTGGAAACAATAAAGCCCAGAAGGCATCTAAACTCGAAAAAAATATGCACTTATGTGGATTTAGACATATATTATAGAACCTACACCAAGTGAAAATTTGTTTCATATGCGCAAGGTGATGGGTTTGCTTCTTAGAGGGAGCCGGGTCATCCAAGTAAGCTTGTACAATTTGACGGATATCGTGAAAGGCATAGTCCATAGCCCTTTGAAAAGTTTCTCCTGCATTCTTTAGACTAAAAGGGAGTTTACGATACGCAAATGTGCCCCAAGGATAGATGAAGGTGGTTTTATGCTAGTCACCATTTTTAATTACAATCTGGTTATAGCCCGAGAAGCCATCCATAAAGGAGAAAGATTCACATTTGGCACAGTCATCAAGAATCTGATCTATAAATGGCGAAGGATAATTGTCTTTTGGACAAGCGGCGTTCAAATCATGATAATCAACATAGACCGAGATGGTGCCTTTTTTTCTATCTATCGGAACCGGATTGGAAACCCATTCTGTTAAAGGAATGGGATAGATGAAACCAGAGTGTAAGATTTTTTTGACTTAAGTCTTAATGGCAGCTACTTTGCGAGGGTGGATGGGTCAGATTCTTTGCCAAACAGGCCTAGCATTTTCATAAATCTTGATTTCATGCTCAATAATATATGGATCTATGCTGGGAATTTTTTTATAAGACCAAGCATACACATCGCAAAATTATTTAAAAAGGGATGTGAAGCATGCAATTTCCTCTGGATTGCAATCGGCTCCAATATGAATATTTTCCACGATATTTGTTTTGAACAAGATATCTATGAGCATATTCTTGGAAATATTTCACATGTTTCCTTTCATATCAAGAGTGTGAACAGTCATGTAAGGAGAGGGAACGATCTTAGGTGGGTCAAAAGATGGGATTTGAGTAGTGATCGCGCCCGAATTGAATATCGAAGCGCGATGATGGAACTCTCCCCAAGGTCGTTCTTCTAGAGACATGATCTCTTGAATAGCTTTGTCTGTAGACAGGAATTCATCGAGGAGATCCTTAGAATGAACTGCAATGGGTGAGAGGGTGGTACCAGTGGTCGAAACCAAAGAAGTGGAGGGTTCAGATGCTATTTGGATGGCTTGATAAGCCAACTTGGCCAGTGATAGAAGTATCTGACCTCTATAGGAATCAATGTCCGAAGGCGTTGGTAGGATCCATAGATCGATAGAGCCATCCGAAATGGTGGATATCATTGCAATCGTGTGTGCAACCTCGGGTGGTGGTAGAGGAAAGAAACACTGACGTATGAGTTAGGAATGCCTCCTACTAGGGGTACAGTGCTACTCGGTAACATGGAATAATCGGGGGTGCAAAAGGATAAATGATCCATTGTGACTATTTTCCCATCCAATGGAAATAGGATGAGTCAGGAGAACGAAGAGACAATGGTAGTCATTACGTAAGGCCAACTTTGACCCAGCAATAGATTATAGTAGAGATGATGATCTACAACTTCTATGTCCACCGTTATTGTTGTCCCACGAAGCGAAATGGGAAAGCTAGCAAGGTAGCCTTTTGGGAGGAAAGTGTCGCCATCGAAATATTTAAGGGAATTCGACGACGGAGACAAAGTGGGAGAACCCAGAGCGAGCCAACTCATAGTTGACATAACATAGGTTGAAGCACCTTCGTCTATGACTCTACGATGGATTGGTTTTCCTTTCGACAAAACTTGTACCTGGAAAGCAAGTTGGTGTGAGAGGTGAGGTCTAGATTTCTCCATGTTGTAGGTGGCTAGCATAGAATCCTGGGGGTCAATTCCACTAATGGCTGAAATCATAGCTTTCCTTTGTGCTGGAGAAATTTTCAATACTTCGAGTACAGACATGGCTGATGGTGCTTGCATGAAATCTTCTACAATATTGTAGTTTTGGGCCGCACGTGCAGAGGTGTTATGAGTCGTGCATCGAAGTGTCCCTTGGGGGGATGAATCACAGGCTCAACAGCAGGCCTTTCGATATGCAAATAGTTGGGCGGTGGTAGATTTGAACTTGTACTAGGTTCCTGAGCCTCAATGACTAGATTTCCATAGAGTTTAGCTCAAGTTTGGAGTTCAACCCTTTATATGCCATAAATGGTGGATGATCCTTCACCAGAAGGATGAGTACCATTGTTTCCCCTTTACGGGGGTTGTGGTGGGTTTGCAACCATGTGTTGCTATTACTGCTGTGGATTAGGGAAGGGATTATGAGGAATGACAGGTGTCCTCCAAGAGTCATTTTTTGTAATAAAATATGTGCATTCCTGCAGCCAAGGACATTTTTATGTCAAGTGGTCCTCCACACAGATTATGCAGGGAAATTTCATGTGTCTCTCCTTTCCTTTGCTGTTTTTAGCATAGTTTTTCTCATTGGGATTATTCTGATTACCAGACTGCTCCTCAAAAGGTGAGGTATTTTTATTGTTCTTCCTGTTCTTGCCGCTAGGATTTTGTGTAGACTGCACAGAATTTACCTCAGCGGTAGGAAGAGTAGTCAGTCGGTTAGGGGCAGTGGTAGCTGAATATGGCTGGGAGGTTTGGCCACTAAGCTATTTTATGGCTACGCTGGAGGTTGCACGAATGATGTCGTTAGCATGCGCTCCAGGTAGTTGAGTAGTGGGAGGATTCAGATTTTTAGGGACATGGGGGAGTAAATCATACAGCGTGCCAGATTGTGAATAGATCAGATCTAAATGTTGCACACGATGGATGGATTGGTCTTCCGTGACCACACCAGGCAAGAAAATGTCCTTAGCTAGGGGTGGTAAGAGTGACTTACAATACCAGTTAGATAAGAGATGATCTGAGATTCGCACTTTGATGAGCCTTCACTGACTTCCCCATTCATGAATGTGATCGGAGATGTGGGTGGTGGTGTCTTGGCGCAACGAGGTTAAGAGTTCTGTGCCAGTTTCGTATCTAATAGGTAATTGGAAGTTCTTAAGAAATTTCGTAGCTAAGGCAGAAAAAGTGTTGACGGCCCCATGTGGTAATTCAATGTACCATTTCACAACATTTCTTGTGAGAGTTCAGGGAAAAATTCAAAGTTGGATACTATCATCCACCATAGACTTAGAAACAGACCATAGATGAAAGGTGGTGACGTGTGTAGCCAGATTGTCCCCTTGTTTCCCATTGAATTTAGGGATGTCAGACAGAATCTTGTGTGGTACTGGAGGCCGGAATGGGTTTTGGTTGATGGGATCATTGGTCAGTTTGTATAGGTTGGGGATGTCTAGAGCTACCAAGAATGGCAATTGTGTTTTTTCCCCTGAATCAAGCCAAGGAAGTATTGTCTGACCATTCGGGTAGTAGGGTCCACCCATCAATGCCGTACCAATGGGTTAAGTAGGAATTTTTTGATAAAATTTCGTTGTGAGTGGGGGTGTAGGGGTGTATGGTTTCTTTCCATAGGATATGTTGTACTGGGGGGCGAACTATTGGTTGCCCCCAGTGTAAAAGCTACCCCCTTGTCCAAATTGACTTTGGGGTTGGTTTGCCCATATGGACGTGATAGATTTAGCCAAAGCCATACTGCTATTTGCATAGTTAAGCATCGACATATACCCTACACCGGACGTTTGACCACTCAAAATAACAGCATTAACAATAGGCTCTCATGTTTTTTCTAATAGCTACAAGGGTACCAAAGTGCCCACCAACATATATGTATTGGTGACACTGCCCACTGGCATGATTTCCAAGGGGTTTGAACTCATCAAAGGGTTTCAACCAAAATGGTTTCTTAAAGGAACCAAAGTATTCTCGCTAGCGGGAGTAGAAATCGTGGATCCCGGTGCAGTCACAATAGGAGCAGATCTTGAATGGTTTGGAGATCTACTGACAGTTGTGGTGATCAGATTGCTAGGACTGGGTATGGCCTGGCTACTAGATTTTCCCATCATTGGCATAGAACTGACAATTGGCAAGGAAGATGGTGGTGCAACCAAAGACATATCTTGTTCTGGTGTAACCTAAACTAAAAATGGCCCCAATGGGTTAGTGAGAGGAGGATTGTAAGGAGGTATGAATCGTTGTGTAAAAGCATCCTTTGGAAACTCTATATGATATGGGTCTATGTGAAAGTCAGGGGTTGTCAGTGGAGAATGCTCTTCGAAAGAAGGCCCTGGCTCACTGAGGCTCAACTCCTCCTCTGGTGTCAATGGAGGGAGATCTCGTTGTCGTCGAGATAGATGACGAGGGTCGAAGGATGCTGCGGTGACCTATTTACTTTTATAAAATTTTAATTATTTGTGATGTATTATAGAATCTTAGTTATAGTAAGCACACACTTAAAAAAATAAAAAATAAAAAAGGACTTCTAAAATCAATCAACAAGTAGCCAAAACATGGTGTCCCCATCTGATTACTATTGTTTTTCGGAGATGAAACCCAATATGACAATAGAATACAGAGAAGGTTGGTTAAAAATATAGCTACGGTTACTCTAGAGCTTTTCCAAAACCTTCGAAAATAGGTGTAAGCACTCTCGTCAAGACAAGTACCCTCCCAAAGACTGAAGACAGAGTAGGTCTGTCTGTTTTAGGTACTAGGGAAGCCCGCCCCAGTCACCTGTGAAAGTCCCTAAAAATTCTAGCAACTAAATATGCCTAAAATTAGAGACATTATCAGGGGGGTCACAATAGTATACAACACCCTATATGGGCAGAACACCTAGATCCCCGATCTAGTTTCGACATCCTTGAAGGGAACCCCAATATATAGCATGCCCACTGAATGCACTCAAAGGTGGCCTACCTTCTTATGCACCCTGGTGTTGTCTCGTGCTTAAATTTGGTGGTAATGGAGTGGTCCCGACAATATGAGTGCAATAGGATTTCACTTTTTAATAAAAAGTTTCAAGTTTTGATATCTTGGGTGATTTTATCACTTCTCCTACCCAAAGATCCTAGCCTAAACTACTATTGGTGTGATCTCAGAAAAATTTATATGATTAATTTTATTATCGCTTGATTCTTAGTGTGATTTATTATTAGTCTTGTGGAGGGGGAGTGGATGTATGAAATGTGATGAGACTCTGACTCAAAAACCATGCAGAAACATGCTCTAAATATTCAATTCAATGAAGATTTTATTCTACAGGGAGAGATTTTTTCCAACATCCATGCACCAAACATTCAAATAAAATAGTTCAACCTTAAAGATTCAGAAATATATCTATCTTCTCTAACAAATTTTTAACCAAAATTTTCAGAATTAATTCATCTAAGTTCAGAAAACTAAAAAAAAAAAATTCTTCTTCAAAAATTAGATGCTACTAACATTAAATTTTTTAAACAATAACTAAAACAAAATTGCTAACTAGTAATCAAGCACAGGGATCCAAAAAAAGAAGCTAATATGGTAGCCAATAACTCCACAGCCAAAGGGAAACACAATAGGTGTGTAAACAAAAGATTTTGGTTGGGTAACACTCACAAGCAGAGGCTACAGAGCATTAATGATGAGACTAACATACTGTATCTGAGCATAAGCGTTATACCGCACGGAAACACTCTCAGAGGGAGCATTACTCAAGGTAAATTTCTACAGATGACTAGGTGTTGAGTCATAAAAAGGTATCTTTTGAACACCTAATTAGGCTACATTAATTGTCAATCCGAGAGCAACTTTTTATTTCAAGAGTGTACTCTATCTGAGGCTGCAATTAACTAAGAATAATGTTGTGAATATGTAGTACAAAATTCTAAATACAAGAATAAGCAAATGCTTGTAAAGGAATCTAATTGCAGTAACTAAAATGGAAATGCTCTGGAACCTTAATTAAATCAATCTGCCAAACATCGATTAGGGATACAGTAGCAGTAACTCCTCCCCTTAGAAATCAATGCAAGATAACCAATCTGGGGACTTGGAAGCAATAACTAGTGTCCTCTATAGCTGGTGATCTTAAAACAATTGAAATGAAATAAAGCTCGAACTACTTGCTGAGAAAGATAACTGAAAGGGACTGCAAAGGCTAAAAAGGAACATAAACTTGTAACTCCTATGCATACACAACAACTGTAACCAAAATATCCACTAATTTAAAGCTATGAATAAGAAATGAGCAATAACTAGGAATGGAATAGCAATAACAAACTTAACTAATCTCAATACTTCAATCCTGTCGTCGGCCAATACTACAGATCAATCAATCACAAAGAATCATAGACTAATAGAACAAAAAATAGAATCAAATACAGAGCAACAAAGCTTTCACAACGATAGCAAGATAAATGAACAACAAATGTACTTCTTGCAAAGAATCAAATAGCAATGTAATTCGTTAATGAATCTGTATTCAATCTAACAACATTCAATCAACTCTGTAATCGAAATAAACAATAAACACAACTTCACACAACAGTAAGCAAAGATTAAGAATACAAATAGCAAGGTAATTCCACCAGAGCCGGGCCCTTAGCGCCAGTGAAATATTGTTGGGCTACTTCATAACTTAAGAGATGAAATGAAACACGCGTTTGATATTAATCGAACATAAAGTATTACAGAGGCTGTTCTCTTAAAGCCGAGAGTCAATAAACATAATATTACAGAGGAAATGTCTGAATATAAGAACTTTCGACCCCCTGATCACTAAAGGACATTGCTTTATATATTATACCCTGACGGACAAGACAAGGAATAAGATGAGTTTGAACAGCGATCCCTCAGGATCGAAGGATCCTGAGGGATTCGCTCCTCTTCATTTTGTTATAATCTTGTTTACTTTAACCGAGGCCGAGCTGTCCCCTGCCTCTTTTTAGCAATTTTTTTAGATCTCCTTGTCTTTGGCTGGATGTGGTTCAACGTTGATGGAGCAGCAGTTACATTGATCTCAACCTCGCCTTTGGTACAACTGTTTGCTTCGTCTAATTCATGTTTTATCAACAAAAAAAAACCTTTAGTCATCTTTTTACAATGAACATAAACCTTTCCAATTCCATCATAATTCTTATAATAAATTACCTTCCCAAGGTAAAAAAAAGTATGTCTATAGTAAAAGAATGAGAAAATACACAGTAATTTCATACCTTTTTCACTGCCCAACATACCCCCCTGCTTAATCTTTTTCATTTCCTCATGAAAACTATAGTTCACATGTAGAGCAGTCAAAGAATAAGCCGGATAAGGTTTGTCATCAAAAAGCCTAAAACCATGTAGTGCAGCTAATTCCTCAAAAACATGCTCTGTCTGTCCTTCAGCGAGTTCATAAATGGCTTTGTAGTCTGAAGCAGGATACCATGCAATAGGGCTTCGGAACCTACACTCTAGCCAGAATGGTCCTTATTTTAAAATAAGATGAATATAGGAAACTGAGTGGTCTGTAGCTAGCCCAAAGTTTTTATAATTAAATGGTTCTCTGTTTTGCACATTCTGATTGGAAATTCTCCACCGGACCTTAGCTGCTATATAAGCTTGGTTTCTAATGGATAAGAAATAATCTATTCCATTCAAGATAATCAATTTGTGGATAGGCACCAATGCTTGGATAATGCCTTCCTTTGTCATCGAACTTGTTTGCCTAGCCCAAAATTGGGATGGGTTCTGAGGTTCACTCCTAACCCACAAATCTAATTCATTTTCTTGCCTTTGGAAAGAATTATAGGCTTTAAGCCATTTTAATTGATTTACAGTAAAGGAAATAAATGCCTGATGTTGGACATCTCCCACAAAAAAGGCTAGGATTTGATTCACAATCATTTTCAAGTATTAGATTATGTAAATAAAATTCACACAAAAGGCGTTGTACTTTGATCCCATAAAGTTTGCAGCATGATACAAAGTCATCTATAGTTTTTAGTTCTATGGATTTCCCTGCCCTAACTGCCTTAATATTTAGCTGTAAATATCTTTCTAGTAAAAATAAAGCATAGCTTTTGGCGGGGCATCTACAGGCTAAGACATCAGTGTTCAAGGAGAAGAGAGTGTCCATTCGATTGTAGGCTAGTTTTAATTGGTTCATTACCTTGTCAGCCTTTTCCTATGCTCTTCAACACTTTTCATGAGCTTCAACTTCTGCTTCATGAATACTCTTCATCTGTTGCTACAACTCCTGATATCTCTTCCTTGGGACAGTTTCTTCTTCCAAACTTTTCCTTTCTATTCGGGCCTGTGCCAACACCTCTTGGAGTCTGGCTAGTGTCGGATCACTAAAAGTATGCTGACTACTAGATTGCATTTTTTCACTTGAAACAGGTCCCTCTAGAATAGCTTGTGTTGGAACAACTGTTTGTTGTTAATTATCTACATAATTGGGCTCAGGAATGGCTTCTTCAACTTGGGGGTTCCTCTTAGCGGCCACTTTTCTCTTTTTCGAATCTCACTTAGTAGCTATGCTTCTTCTCTTAGGGGATCACTTAGGCATTTGTTTCATTCTCAGAACCCTAATGGTTTTCTTGAGCTATTCTATGAGTTTATGAAGCTTCATTCGTTCTGTGTGAAGCTTTTCAATATCCGTTACTTTCCTCCTCTTTTTTAATGGAACAGCTGTTCCTTTATCTGAACCCGCTTGCTCGACAGGGTGTTGGTCCATGTCAGCAGTGCCTTCAGTTAAGTTCTCTTCTTGGTCTTCTGCTTGGGGTTCCTCTTCCACATTCATATGCCCTTGGCTAAATTCTTCGGGAATCATATCCTTGGTTAACTCTGCAATCTCCCGAGGGCTTCCAAGTTGGGATATTACTTCGATTTTCTCTTTTTCTTATTCATGCCTTTCAGGGGAAGCAACCCTAGCTTCACTAGGGTTTGTTGTTTCATCCAGAATTTCTTCAGCTGTATCTTTTTTTACTGTAGAGTGATCTTGTAATTGATTAATATCAATGTTAAGATCCAAAGGGCTATGAGGCTGCACATAGTCACTCATATTAGCCAGAATTTGGGCCAATTTGTCTTCCTGTAAAGGGCTTACGGTAGCATTCTCAAGAGGCTCTGTTCCCTCATTGTCACTGTTATGATTGTCTTTGTCCTCCTCATAGGTATGATAGCTTCCTTCTTCCACATCCGAATATCGAATTTCTCCTTCATTTTCTTCTTCCTCAATATTTCCATCCTCTGCACTGGGTTGTTTTTCACCACTGGTGTGGTGGCTTATTTATTCTTCATCCGAGTAGCGAATTTCTCCTTCCATTTCCTCTTCTTTATCAGTATGAGGGCTTTCTCCCTCCAATTGTGGAGGTTGTTCATCCTCTGAGCTGTGCAATTCCAGGGGCTGGCTACTACTACCCGGAAATCCTTCCATCATCCCCTACTTTGTTTTGAACAGAGGGACTATCTGTGAGTTGATGGCTCAGCTATTGAGCCAACCATTCTATTGTATTTCGGGGCAGGTAAGGCTAACCCTCCATCAATGGAGAATATCAACTCTTCCCAGCTAGTCTGTTGCTGGGCGAGGCTATGACTTACTATTAATCGAATTAAGCAATGGTGGCTAACCACCATATCTGCGTGCTAAGATTTTCCTATGTTATGGGCAATATCATACAATAGGGAATTTAAAAATGCAGGAAAATTGGCAGTGCATTTTTGTTTTAATATAGCCAGTAGCTTAAGGTGGCGAGGTCTTACCACATCTTTCCTTCCATCACACGTTATATATGCCTGCACAATCTTGGCCAATTCCTTCCATGGTTCTCCCAATGATGCTCGTTGAACTCCTTTGCCTTTGACAACCAATGTCTGTCTGTCATCTTAAAATATCTTCATGGCTTCTCGAAGCCTAAGCTTCTTCTACGTCCATATAGTTCCTTGTGTTGGTATGCCTGACACTTCTACAATTATTTCATCGGATACAGCTATTTGTCTTCCTCTAATGATGGAGAACCCTTCTTGCAAGTTTTGTAAGAATTCGGTGGCCACTGCTTCATGAGGTTGTTGCATCCTCATGAAATATGTAATCCACCCTATTCTTTCCAAAATCTCTCGTGCGGCATCAAAAATGACCAGCACCTGCGGCTCATTGTGAATTGGTCGTCCTCCCATCGTCTCTGCACCCTATTAGTTCTTTCCAAACACACAGTGATCACAATGGAATAGCACAACACGTTAAATTGGAATGATGTCATTAAATTTTTTGTTATTTCCTAAAATTCAGGGATATATAGGTAAAGAAATAACAAGATTTTATCTGCATGCAGACATCCGTTCTCCCCCTGCTTGATGATAGGTCACCCTCGACCGTCAATTGAGAGAGGCAGCGTGGCACATCAATAGTACAACAGGAAAAAGTAGGCATAATTATTATACATTCAATCAAATTATAGCAATTACTAAAATCAATGCATGTGATAAATCGGTAATAGATAAAAAATCGTTTTGTAATGATTCAAATATGGGGAGAAGGGACAACTTAGGATAAACATAAGTACAAATGCGTTTATTACCACCTCAAACTAATATGATTGATTTGTTATGATATTCATGTATAATAGGTTCGAAATGAAAGGTTAAGGATTCATACTTTCATTTGATATTTAAATAGAAATATAGGAAAAAGGGTTAAATATGACTATTGATGTGCATAAATGTGACTCCAATACCATCAATAGAGCTCTATTTCCCACAGGTGTCCATAACCTTGATAGAGTTGCTTTCTCACCCTTGGAACCATTGTCCTTTATTTATGCTGAGGAAGTGCTTGTTAAATGTCATAATGGAGGCCATTGTGCTGGCTTGGTGACCAAATAAATCACAATGCCATTCACCGGGAAGAAGTGAAAAGTGTGCAGGATGGCTCGTGATGAGACCTCCTGTTCGAAGGACTTCTTTAATTTTTTCAATTGTCCATTGGACCATATCCCTAGTTTGGTGGCCATGATGAGAATGCCACTTCAATGACTTCCTTATGATCATGGTAGGCTGGATCTTTAATGAGACCCCCTATCCTCCATCTGCCAAATCATAAAATTATTAGTGGAACATATAAATATTTTTCTTTTTCATATAGCACTTTCCTAGTTATTCATAAAGGATGTCTCAACACTCCTTAAGTGTAGGGATGGTGGAAGAGGTATGAACATCTCAATAGAAAAGAATATGCCCTTATTCCTACTCCATAAATAAAAATCAAAGAAAGTTATAACATATGGGAAAGAACCAATCATGATAAGGATAATCGATAAGATTAATTCAATGGTAATAAAACAGCAAAATTATGTTATTGATTATGTCCCTTTTTCCTGTTTTCTTATCATTACTAAACAATTTTCTTAAAAATGACAATTTATTTTGATTTGCTGATTACAGTAAGCTTTAATTTGTATGATTTTATATAAATAATATGTTTTCCTTTAGAAGAGTCATCAGAAATTGTCAAAATTCTAATCTAAAACAAAAAACAATCCACTCAAAAGGTGTTGTTCCTTTAAAAAAAACAGCAGAAACAATCTGTGGAACTGTTGTTCCTTTCGAAAGGAATAGAAAAAATGTGTGAAACTGTTGTTCCTTTTGAAAGGAACAACAAAAATCTGCGGAATTGCTGTTCCTTTCGAAAGGAACAACAGAAGTGCTATTCCTTTAGAAAGGAACAACAAAACTCAAAACAAGCGAAATGAAAAGAGTTTTTGAAGAAAATAGAATTCTATGAAACAAATAGCGAAAACTGAAATAAGCAGAGATTTGAAAAATGAATGAATTCCCTAAAATAAATAATCCAAATAAATAAACAATCTTTATGTACAAAATTTAAAAAAAGAAATGATTTAATAAACTGGTGCCGAGGAGGAGTTATCCCCTTCAACAAGAATTTCCATGGTAGAATCTTCCCGTAACTGTTGGTAAAAGGATTCTCGGTTAAGCAGTTTATGATACAATCGTACTCGATGACCGTTTACCTTAAAGGAATGCCCATATCCATCAATGGTAGCTAATGTAATAGTGCCATTATCATGCACTTTTTTTATTTCATAGGGTCCAAGCCATCGTGTCTGGAATTTCCATGGAAAATACTGAAACCTAGAATCATATAGGAGTGCCCAGTCACCTTCATGGAAGATCTTTTCTTTGATCAGGACGTCATGCCATTTTTCTCTTTGTTGTTGAATTAATACTATGTGCTGAAGCGCAGAGAGCCTAATTTCATCTAACTCATTAATTTGCTGTAGTCTTTTGGCTTGGGCTTCATTTAAATCTAGACCCACCTTCTAAGCTATTCTTAGTGTCTGAATTTCAAATTCTATTGGAAAGATGGGTTCTTTTCCAAATACCAATTGATATGGTGAATACCCCATAGTGGGTCTCCACGTTGTTCGACATGCCCACAATGCTTCTAGAAATCTAAGGCCCAATCACGTCTGTGTGAGGCAACGGTTTTTGTTAATATAGATTCAATCACTTTTTTCATGCTCTCAACTTGGCCATTGGCCTGTGGGTGGTATGGGGTTGTAATCTTGTGTTGAATGTGATAGTTTTGTAGTGTTTTAGCTAATTTATTACCTACAAACTGTGGTCCTCCATTTGTGATTATGTCCCAAAGGAGGCCATATCGCACAAAGATTTGGAAAAGAAACTGTATTACAGAGTCCTCTGTAGCTTTTGAAAGAGCCTCTACTTCAACCCATTTGCTGACATACTCAGTTGCAACTAGAATGTATTGTTTTTGGTTTGATGGGGGGCTAATAGGACCAACAAAGTCAAGGGCGCAACGTTCAAATGGTTCAATCACTAGTTGAGGGTTCTTGCATATATAGGAATGTCTTGAATTGCTTGGAGGAGAGGGATTTTTATACAATTTTTTTTTAATTCTCCCAGAAGATCAAAACTAGGATGTTCTAATGGGCATGGTATGATTAATCGTTCTGGGAATGGTGTAGAGGAAGTTTTTACTTGTTGTTGAAGTTCCTTTTCTTTCTGTAATGTTTGTTCTGCAGGTAATGGATCTTCAACATGAACATCATTGTTTCTCTCTGTTTCTACTATGCGCCCAGACCTTAATTGAAGGTCATTGCACTCCCTCAGTTTAGTTTCTAATTCTGGGGGTTCCATTATTTGGACAGACTAAACTGGCCTATTGTTTGGGTTTGGGTTGGGTTGGGTTGGGAGTTGTGGTCTTAAGTTGTTCTGGGGGTTTGTATAGGGATCTGGCAGTGTAGGTTGAGAGAGAGGGATTGTTCTAGTTGGTTGATTTGTAGGTATTTGCTAGTTTGATTGCCAGGCCTGACTCTGTGAAGTAGAGGGGGACCATTGTGTTGGATAGTTATTGTTTTTCCAAAACGGTGGGCAGAAAGGAAAGCTAGGCCAATTATTTTGATTTGTTTGATTTGGGAAAGATGTTGTAGGGAATGGTTGTTGTGACCAATTGGGGAAAGGTGGTTGATTTTGCCACATTCCACTATATTTCCGAGAATTGTATTGAGGAGGCTGAAAAGAAGAAAATGGATCAGTTGGCATACCTGATTGTCATGGCTGCCATTGTTGATGCTGATTAAGCAGACATACCACTTCTGATTCTTCTTTTGCCTCCTTATAAACTGAGTTTAAGCCAGGAAGTGAGGGACATCCTTCTGTAGGGTCATCTTTCATGGAATGGCATAGATGTTTAATTACATCCAATGGAAATTCTTTGTGGCTGTGTTTTTTCCTCCATCTAGGACAGAATACTGCCAAATTTTGCTTTGCTTCTGCTTGCTTTTGTTTGGCTTGCATAATGTCAAACTGCATTGTTAGAGTCCAAAGTATATCTGTCTTAAAATCTTCCAGCAGGTTTCCAATCTCTGCATGAGTCACACCTTCATTAGAGGTCTTGTTGTCTCTTGTAATCATATCACGTTCTGCTGATTTTAACCTTGTGTTGCCCCTTGAACTCCTGATACACAAATCAATGATGTCAGCATAACTTTCCTGATATATATCAACTTTTCCCATAATATTCAATGTTTCAACCCATTAATCTTTCATTCCCCTAATTAATTTAGTTTTCAACACATTATCAGGTAAGGGCAAGGATGCATAGGGAGATCTTTGAAGATTGTATTGAAACCGTTCCACATATTCTTCCAAGGTTTCATTTAGTTTTGCTGTCATTTGGAATATTTCATCTTTTAGTTGCTGATATCTACAATAATCCTGATATTTCTTTAAAAACATAGCCTTCATCTGATCCCAATCAGTTATGACACCCCCACCTAATCCCATAAACCATCGTAAGGCTGCCCCTTTTAATGTAGAAGGGAATAGTTTTAGTTTTTTGGGATCGGTGGTATAATCATATCCCATGCATAACACATCAAATTCAAACAAAAACACATCTATATCTTCTGATGTTAAGCCATGAAATGTGGGAATATGTTGAAGAGGAATGGCCTTCATAGGCGCATTGACTGCAGTATCTACTGTAGGATATTGTAGCGTAGAGGTTCGCTGGGGTGTCTGTTGATTATGATTTTGGTTCTGGGCCATTTGGTCAAAAATGTGCCAATATCCTTCTGGGATCTCCAAGGAATTTCTAGGCTAACTAGCAGGGACAGGAATCGCTTTGACAACACTCCCCTTGTCTGGAATAATGAGTATTCCTTGAGGTGTTTCAGGACCTTGATTTTGACTGAGTTTAACAACACTTCCTTTATCCGGACTCCTTACTGTTTGGACTATTTCAATAGGAGATTTTGGTTCTCCTGTTTGTCCTGTTTCCCCTTCTCCTTCACAGAGATTAGTAGAGTTCCCTTCTTGAGGGGAAATAATGCAGGGATTCTCAATTTCTTAGGAATATTGCTCAATTCCCTTTGTTTGAATGTGTATCTTAGCAAAGGCTTCAGAAGGTGACTCTGTAGCCTAAAGGGAACTAGTAGGTTGTCTATAAATATCTTTTCTAAATCCTACTGATGGCTGAGATTCAGTTCTTCTAAGGATTTCATCAATAAAATTTGTCCGCCCAAGGGTCACCAGTCCCTTAGGTTTTTCAATTTTAGGAGGAATTTTGTTTTTCTTAGTTGGTATATTCATTCAAAAAAACAAACCTTCATTCCTACCCAAAGAAATAAGTTTACCTAATTTTTCTGTGAAGCGGGATGTGAGCAAGTGTGTTTCTTGCCCAGTGCGTAGGTTCTTACCTTCTGTCTTTAATACCCAATTCTTCGCAAGCAGAAGAAAATCAGCTGTGCATCACTCTTTTAAAATGGCATACACTCTCCCCGGCAATGGTGCGAAAATATTGAGTCATAAAAAGGTATCTTTTGAAAACCTAATTAGGCTACATTAATTCTCAATCCGGGAGCGACTTTTTATTTCAAGATTGTACTCTATTTGAGGCTGCAATTAAATAAGAGTAATGCTGTGACAATGTAGTACAGAATTCTGAATACAAGAACAAACAAATTCTTGTAAAGGAATATAATTGCAGTAACTTAAATGGAAATGCTCTGGAACCTTAATTAAATCAATCTACAAAAAATTGATCAGGGATACAGTAGCAGTAACTCCTTCCCTTAGAAATCAATGCAAGATAACCAATCTGGGGACTTGGAAGCAATAACCAGTGTCCTCTATAGTTGGTGATCTTAAAACAATCAAAATGAAATCAAGCTCGAACTACTTGCTGATAACAATAACTGAAAGGGACTGCAAAGGCTAAAAAGGAACAGCAACTTGTAACTCCTATGCATACACAGCAACTGTAACCAAACTATCCACTAATTTAAAGCTATGAATCAGAAATGAGCAATAACTAGAAATGGAACAACAATTACAAACTTAACTAATCTCAATACTTCAATCCTGTCACCGGCCAATACTACAGATCAATCAATCACAAAGAATCGTAGACTAATAGAACAACAACTAGAATCGAATACAGAATAGCAAATATTTCACAACGATAGCAAGATAAATGAACAACAAATGTACTTCTTGCAAAGAATCAAATAGCAATGTAATTCGTTAATGAATCTGTATTCAATATAACAACAGTCAATCAACTCTGTAATCGAAATAAACAGTAAACACAACTTCACACAACAGTAAGCAAAGATTAATAATACAAACAACAAGGTAATTACACCAGAGCCAGGCCCTTAGCGCCACTGAAATACTACTGGGCTACTTCACAACTTAAGAGATGAAATGAAATGCGTGTTTGATATTAATCAAACATAAAGTATTACAGAGGTTGTTCTCTCAAAGCCGAGAGTCAATAAACATAATATTACATAGGAAATGTCTGAATATAAGAAATTTTGACCCCCTGATCACTAAAGGACATTGCTTTATATATTAGACCCTGACGGACAAGACAAGGAATAAGATGAGTTTGAACAGCGATCCCTCGGGATTGAGGGATCCTGAGGGATTCGCTCCTCTTCATTTTTTTATCATCTTGTTTACTTTGATCGAGGTCGATTTGTACCCTACCTATTTTTAGCACTTTGCTCAGATCTCCTTGTCTTTGGCTAGATGTGGTTCAACACTGATGGAGCAGCAGTTACATTGATCTCAGCCTCGCCTTTGGTACAACTGTTCGCTTTGTCTAATTCCTGTTTTATCAACAAAAATAAAACTTTAGTCATATTTTTACAATGAACATAAACCTTTCCAATTCCATCATAATTCTTATAATAAATTACCTTCCCAAGGTAAAAATAAGTATGTCTATAGTAAAAGAATGAGAAAATACACAGTAATTTCATACCTTTTTCACTGCCCAACACTAGGCAGGGTCTATTATGGACTCTGTGAGCTTTTGAGATGATTACTAAGCATATAAACTGGTCAGAAGGATATGTCAACAGAGGAAAAAAGGTAAATTCATAGGAAAAATCCAAAAACTTTGGGTTTACTCCCCAGCGGAGTCGCCATTTATACTATAGGGTAATGTGCTTGGGTGGTGGTTATTGGGTATCCCTCTAAGGGCTTTTCGGTGCTTGAGGCAGACTGTAAGATTAGCTGTAAAGTTCCAAAGGTACTGCATAGATGTTCATACTAATATATTGTTGGATTGAGGGGTCCTGACCCAGGTTCAGAGGTTAAGGTTTGCCAACAATCCCCTATACTACTAGCCCTTTCAGTAGTAACCTACTTGCCCAGGCCAAAGTCTCACCCGAAGAAGCATGGGAGGGTGCTGGAACCGGGTTTCTGCACCCTTGGAGAGGGAAGGTAAGTCAGGAAGAGCTGCATTCGACTTCACAAATATTATATCGCATATTATAGAACCTAGATCTATCAGTCGATTCGCATCCATGTGCGCAATACCACTTATAATCACAGTAAAAAATAAATACATGACAATAAAGAAAACATCATAGCTATTCTTGCATAAAGTATAACAGATAAATTTAGATCAATTGTCAATGCAGCATAAGCAATTAACATAGTTACTTTTGGAGCTTAACATAGAATCATGCATAACATAACAAATATCATGGAGTCGCAGTTACAGATTCAGATATTCCAACAACCTTCCACTTTCATTAATCCTTCAGATCCTTTTACAATACCAAAAACCCAACCAACGCAAATAGCAGCAGGGTCTGCACACAATAGGACTGAGGATCTCTACGCACATAGCCAGCAGGAGTCCTTTGCCCAAAAACCCAAAATAGATCTACTAATTCACGATTTGCACCAATCTTAGTTCATTTCCTCCCTTTTCAATTCAAACGAAGGTTCAACTACTTATACTATTTTAGCCTATGCATCCAATGGTCTGTAAACCGTGGTTTGCGAACTCTTGGTCTACCCTTGACCCACTTACAATGCATTAAGGGCTTTGACCCACCCCAAAACCCCTACATTAGAATAAATGTAATAAAAAATATACCAAAAGTACCAGATTCGCAGCTTTGCAGGAGACCCTGTTCCAACATTCCCCCAACACAATATTGTGACTCGTCTCAAGTCACTGTGGTGGTGGGGCCTCCACCTACACCTGTATGGATACTCCAGCCATAGAGTCATTTGATCTGGTACGGTTTGAGCCGACTACCATTGATGTAGCTTGGAAGCATATCACCACGTAGGGTAGCCAGCCTAAGCGCTCCGCCATCCATGATCTCCCTAACTGTTTAGGGACCAAGCTAATGTTGCCAAAAATTCCTAGGATGCTTTGAAAACTGGCTATCATATAATAGGATCAATTCACCTTCCGCAAATGTCTTCTAGCGAATGTGTCAATCATGCCAGGCTTTATCACGGGTCTTCTGGACTTGCTGATGGAAATTCGCAATAAACAGATCTTCCTCCAAAGCCATAAGTTGTGCTAATCGCTCCTCCATGATGTCAGGTTCTCCCATGTTTGTAAATGCTGCAATAAACAGACTAGGAAGAATATACTCCATGGGAATAATGACTTCTTTACCATAAACCATCCTAAATGGGGTTTTTCCTGTTAACTTCTTGCAGGTTGTTCGATAGGCCCAGAGGACTGATGGGATGCACACATCCCAATCGCTGCAATTAGCATTGCATACCTTTGTCAGTGCTTGCTCCAAGATTTTATTAAAATATTCAACTTCGTCGTTGGCCTGGGGGTGATATGGTGTGCTCTTCACATGATGGATTTGGAACTCCTCGGTCAAATCTCAGATTGTTTCATTAACAAAGTGTGTACCTCTGTCACTCATGAGAATCTTTGGACATCCAAATCTAGTCAAGATTTTTTCAAAGATGAAGTGCGTAGTGGTATCCGTAGTACAATACTTTACTTCTTGTGCTTCCGCCCACCTGGTTACATAATCCATGGCTATAATAATGTAGTGTGCACCCTTCTTCTTCCCTAGTGGTTTGATTGGCCCGATGAAATCGATAGCCCATTTATCAAAAGCTTGTAGATCCATTTGTTGTTGAATGGGAATTTCATCTCTACAGGATGGCCTCCCTTTTCGTTGGCACATATCGCAGGCTTTACAATGGTCGTGGGTGTCACTATGCAGGGTTGGCCACCATAACCCAGCCTTCAAGATATTTTGCGCCATTGCTTTCCCTACGTAGTGACCTCCTAATACTCCATCATGAGCCTCTGCTAAGAGAGCATGCATCTCGTGCTCCAAAACATATCGCCACAATACTTCATCTACCCCCATCTTATATAATTGACCTATGATGATGGTAAATTCTGCTGCCCGTGTGACTAACTCTTTCTTCTGCTGTACAGAGTACTCTGGAGGTGTTGTTCCAGTAGTCAAGAACTGAATGATATCAATGAAGTGTGAATCTAATACCTTAATAGAAAATATCTGTGCATCATGAAATCCAACTTCCAGGTCGGTTGGCTCCTCGCCACTCTCTATTTGGGACAAGTGGTCCAGCCCAGCATTCAACTTTTCTGGCTCGATGATGATTTCAAAGTCATACTCCTAAAATAGCAGTAGCCATAGGCATATTTTCTCCCCAAAAAGGGCTTATTGACCAGGTAATTTAGAGCTAAATGGTCTATGAAAATTTTGAAGTGTCCTCCTAACAAGTAATGTCGATATTTCTGCAACGTGTAGACCATGGCCAATCCCTCTCGCTCTATGGTGGAGTAGTTGCGTTCCGCACTAGAGATCTTCCTACTTTTAAAGGAAACCGAATGGTCAATATCCCCTTCTCCCAGATGCGTAAGGACAACCCCGAGAGCAATTCCCGATGCATCGATGTGAACATGAAATACCTTCTCCCAATCTGGAAATATGAGAATAGGTGCCGAGACCATCTTTTCTTTAAGTAGCTCGAAGCTTCTTTGACATTTGTCATTCCAAAAGAACGAAACATCCTTATTGAGAAATTTTTCCATAGGGGTAGTAATCAGCGCATATCCCTGAATGAATTTCCTATAGTAGCCCATGTGTCCAAGGATCAAGCGCAGTTGTTTATCCATGGTTGGTACTGTAAAGTTTATGATAACTGTGATTTTGGCAGGATCTACCATTAGTCCTTGCCGACAAACTATATGGCCTAGCAATATTTCAAAGGGTACGCAGAAGACAAACTGCTTGATATTTAGGGAAATATGGTGTTTTTGGCAGGCATCCAACATCATGTGCAGGTTTGATACATGTTCTTTTACCAGGCCAAATATAGTCCAATCATCCAAATACACCTCGAGGAACTTGTGAATGAATTCTTTGAATACTGCAACAACGACTCGTGAGAAGATAACATGGGAATTTTTTAGTCCAAAAAGCATGACAGTGCACTGAAACTATCCCCACTTAGTGGTGAATGTGGTCTTACTGCGGTCCTCAGGTGTGATTTTGATCTGATGGTATCCTGAGAATCCGTCCATGAAGGAGTATGTAATGTTCCCTTTTCGCGAATATCAAAAGTCCATTCCAGAGATAGAATGTGGGGGGATTTTCTAGATATTTCACCTTCACAAAGAAGGGCGAGATCTAGAGGCTACCTGGCCCTTCACAGACTCTATCTATAGATATGTGAAATTCCTGCCTGAGGAATTACTGCAACAGTGTCCAAGGGGACACTGTATAAGGAAGCCAGTGCAAAAATAAGGCAAACCAATGCTGGGATGCCCTAGAACATGTATCATACAGCTCCTACATAGAATTTGAGCTCAAATTAATGACTCTAGATGGGTTATACAGATCTCCCCAAACTAGATCTCCTAGAAAGTGCCCAAGTAAGAAGCAGCAACTACTCTTTGCTCAAATGAGGAGTTGACAGTGTTATTTAAAGGGGACCATGTCACCTGAAGATGTAATCAGCCTTAAAATACATATGCAGTATAAAATGTAGACAAACTCTTGAGGAATCTATTACTCAAGTCAAGTAAAGAGTCTCGATGAGACATGTGCATAGAAATGGAGAAAACACTGTTTACATAGTTTATTCCCAACTAAGACTGCGCAGTATATGGAGGTACTGCAGTAGTAAATACATGAACATGAATGTTAAGCTCAAATAATAAATGGGGAGCAAGGTCTCAACCCCTGAAAATACAATACAATAATCCTTTAAGAGGATTGGCTGAAAACTAGACAAAGTGGCAATTTTACAAAAATGCCGGAGTTGCTGGGAAGCTACTGCAACTCCATAGAAACTGGAAATAGGAGGAGCCTTGTTGAAGATGATGCAACCTCTGATGTAACTCCTTTTCTTAATCTTTGAAATGAAAGCCTGATCGTTTCATTGGAGATCTCACTACCCACTGAAATGCTGCAACCCTCACTACAAATGTTCTCTAGAAATTGCGCAATCAAGGAAGAGGGATGCTCTTTTGCTGATGGAAAATAATTGGTATGATGCCAAATATTATGGAATTAATATTAGAAACTCCCTTACTGATCTCTGAAAGGAATGAAGACTCCCTCCTCTGAAATACAATCCTAGAAGTGATGTTGAGAAACCCTCCCCTACAACACCCAGCAACACAACTCAACCACCAATGGAGACTGCACTAGAGCTGAATGGAATGCTTTGGCCTCAAGCCAGAATATGGGGAATATGGAGAAAAATCTCTTCCAAGAGCTACTCTATGGAAGAGACGGGTTTCCCATCCGGGAACACCCAGTGCTACCAGCACAGCATCTCAGCTAAACAGCTGGAGAATGCACTTGTTTGAGAAGACAATAGAAATGATAATCAAAACATGAATGAGAATGGCTGGTTTGTTCTTCTTTTAAACAAGAAAAGGTGCTTTGTAATGGGCCCCACACCTTAGGTTTTTCTATCTAGAATGATCTCCCTCTCATGCAAACTGTGATGGCTCACCAAGTGAGCCTTATCTTCTCAATCTGCGCAGTTAACTTGGCCTCTTCTAGAATTATCCACCTGCAAGTTATCTCTTTTCACACATGGGGTGTGAAATCTAGTTCTTTATTGATCCCCTTTCACATTATCAGGGTTCCTTATTCAGATTTTTATTATCAATGGGTTTTCTTACCCATTTATTCTCCTCTTAGAGAAAAAACAAAAGTTTTTAATATTCCATAAAATTTTGGAATATTACAGTCCTCCCCTCCCAAATGTTTCTTGTCCTCAAGCAACTGCAAGGATATACTGATACATTCTCCCTTACTCTCCCTGTAGCATCTGTGCATGATGAATTCTTACGAGAAAAGGAATTACATATCATCAATAAAGTGTCTAAGTTGTCCCTCCAACATATGCAATCTAGTCTTTGGTGAGCATCCCCAAATAGCTATCATGTAGAAACAAATATCCATGAAGGAAACAATGGGCTATCTAAGGGCCTCCTTGAGGCATGAGATCTGATGTATAATGGGACTCATCATCCCCATATGAATCTCCCATCCCCAAGCAACCATACATACAACATGAGCTGCCTCCAAGCATGACAACTCATAGAAAACTCTCTCCACCTTGAGCTCCGAAAAAGAAGGTGGGCTGAAAATCTGAATATGGCAAGCTCCATAGCTTACCCCATGCTGTCCTCCCCTCCACTTATGATTAGTGTGGAGTGTGTGCTGATCACGTTCTGCAAATGTATTGCCTCCAAGTGGCAACATGAAGATCAATCCTCCAAGGATCTCTCCTCCATCAATGATAATCCAGCTGGCCCAAGATATGTCATCCATGATGAGTAGGACATTATCATCATAGAATACCCCAATGACATGTTTTCTATAGGTTATACCATGTGCAGCAAGGTACAAAAAATGTCGCATAGGGCTACAATGCAACCTCATCCACTGCAGCTGCAGAAAATAACATGGCAAGCATTTTACAGAAAATTTCACCTCTACTACTGGATAGTAAATAGATGAGTGAATCAGCAATACAAATAAAATACATGCCCATATACATACAATGGATGGATATTATCATTAGACTCATGGTCCACCTCCAAAGAAAGCAAATAAGTAGTTGTGGTGACCATGTCTCTCCTCATGTTCCCGTTATAATATGCCATGCAAAAACTGTGGGAATCACCTTCCCTCAAGGACACACTAAATTCATGTGTCAATCTTCTGATCATGCTTACAATAATATGGGAAATATCAGAAAATTGAAACATTCTCACCATCAAAATAGAGGAAGTATTGATGGTTTCATATGGTGTTGGAAAGTACCAACAGTCTCCCAAGGGTGCATAACGCAGTTTTGCAAACTGCTGCTCAAGAAATATATAAGGAAAAATGTTTTGAAATGTAATGCTAATCATATGAGTTAGTTGAACATGTGAATAATGGAAGAAAATTTTCCCAAGGCCATGTAAAAGATGGTTGTCTCCATCATATGGTTTGGCCCAACTTTTCTCATGGAGCAACATGAAAAATCTGCCCCTTTGAGGAGCCATGCACTGCAACATAATGATAAGAGCATGTAGATCAGCAAATGTAAACACAAGAATCTTACCATAAGCTAGAAGTAAGACGATAGATGGATCCATGTATATGATCCTGCTCCCAAGTGTCAGCACTGTGAGCTCATTCAGAAGGGCTCCTGCCCGTGCCAATATTTGTTCCTTGACATGCCCCTTGTCAAGAACACCTAGGGTGATGCTGCTGCAAATGTGAATATTTTCCAAAGATGGAAATGCCTCCTGATCAGTCCAAGACAAGGAGTAGTCCCTTTGCACTATGAGAGTGCCCTCCTCTACTCTTGCAACACCATACTTCATATGAGAGAAAATTTTCTTGTGCTCTCTCCAAGATAGTACAAGCAATCCAAGTGCTTGTTGCCTCCTCATGCTCACATCATGTAACTCATGTGATGAAGGTATCATGACTGATATATATACCATATTAGCACCATGTATCCCTAATCCTTCCTGCTCAATGATGTAAACACCTTGCCACCTCTCCTCCACTCTTATTCTCCTGGAAAAATAGTACATCAAGTGATGGCGAAACTCCTTCAAGAGGAGCCAACGCAGCCAAGCCTCTTGCTGCCCAGTATCATAGATT
This sequence comes from Pinus albicaulis, assembly GCA_034641835.2. Lineage (NCBI taxonomy): Eukaryota > Viridiplantae > Streptophyta > Pinopsida > Pinales > Pinaceae > Pinus > Pinus albicaulis. The sequence goes on from MU968551.1 coordinate 32,898,352, forward strand.
TGCAAGTGGAAAATAAGCCTCTTGCTCCTCATCCACATCCACTCACCTCTTTGTGGATGTATTCTTCTTCTTCCTTCTTTGGTACTCCTCCCATGAGGGCTACCATTCTCCCAAACCAAATCACCTCTCTTGCATCCCATGGAAGATTGGAATGAAACTCCTTGGAGACCTCCTAAAGGAGACCTCTCACCCATGACTGTATTGAACCCATGAGGATCCAAATGTGATGGAGTTAACCTCTCCTCTCCATAATTGTTTAGTAGCGCTATCAATTATTCCCATAGGGTAGCAGCTGTTTCATCCTCCGGTTCAAAAATTGTTTCATTGTAAGCTCAAATAAGAAAGGGGGATCAAGGTCTCAACCCCTGAAAATACAATACAATAATCCTTTAAGAAGAGGCTAGGATTACCGAAAATTGTGGTCAAAGTGGCATTTTACCAAAATGTCGAGTTGTAAAGTACCGAAGTATACAACTCCATAGAGACTAGAACAGGGAGGAGCCTTGGTCAAGATGATGCAACCCATGATGTAAATCCTCTGCTTAATCTCCCAAATGAAAGGCTGATCCTTTCATTGAAGATCTCACTACCCATTGAAATGCTGCAACCCTCACTGCAAATGCTCACAAGAAACTGCGCAGTCAAGGAAGAGAGATGCTCTTCTGCTGATGGAAAATGATTGGCCTGATGCAAAATATGATGGAATGAAGATCTGAAACTCCCTCACTGATCTCCCAAAGGAATGGAGACTCCCTCCTCTAAAATACAAAGCCGGAAGTGATGTTGAGAAACCCTCCCCTGCAACACCCAGCAACACAAGTCAACCACCAATGGAGACTGCGCTGGAGCTGAACGGAATGCTTTGGCCTCAAGATATAATATGGGGAATATGAAGAAAATATCTTCCAAGAGCTACTCAATGGAAGAGATGGGATTCCCACCCGGGAACACCCAGTGCTTAGCAACACAACATCTCAGCTAAACAACTGGAGAATGCACTTTTCTGAGAAGATAATAGAAATGATAATCAAAACATGAATGAGAATGGCTGCTTCATTCTCATTTTAAACAAGTGAAGGGTGCTTTGCCATGGGCCCCACACCTTAGGGTTTTCTCTCTAGAATGATCTCCCTCTCATGCAAACTGCACTGGCCCACCAAGTGAACCTTATATTCTCAATCTGCGCAGTTAACTTGGTCTCTTCTAGAATTATCCACCTGCCAATTGTCTCTTTTCACACATGGGGTGTGAAATATAGTTCTTTATTGATCCCTTTTCACATTATAAGGGTTCATTATTCAGATTTTTATTATCAATGGGTTTCCTTACCCATTTATTCTCCTCCTAAAGAAAAAACAAAAGTTTTTAATGTTCCATAAATTTTTGGAACATTACGTAGCATAGCCCTAGTTCTTCACTGGGCTTCAAAGTTTCAACCTCGATAATGGTGTCGTGAATGGATCATGAACACGTGCATAATTCAACTTGGCATCCAAATCTCCAACTTAGTTTTTTTCCTCGGAATCCACTGACTCACCGAGTTCCACTGTTCAATAGGTTCGATGATACCCGCAACAAGCATTTTATCGAGCTCATCTTTGACCTTCTGCTTATACTTGGGGTTCAACCTATAAGGTCGTTGCTTTATGGGTTGCGCATCGGGTTTGAGAGTGATATGCATGACCCCTAAGTCCCTTGTGATCCCCTTCAGCTCGAAAAAATTTGTAGGGAGCAAGTCCTGATATGATGTAAGTAATTCAGCCACTTTACCTACTGTATTCTCATCCCAGTAGTCCCCAATCTTAGCCAACTTAGGGTACTCTTTCGTCCCAATGTTTACTTCACACAAATTGAGAGGCTTAGTGACATCCACCTCTTTCAGTGGAGGTCCTTCAATGGCGTGCTCCCCTTCCAACTCTGGGATAGAGACAGACCGCGAATCATCTTCACCTTCCTCTCTTGCCAAGCTATGGCAGTTGGAAATATCCTGCTTCTGCATTTCCCATGTCGGCGTCCCGAATACTGTAGAAGAGCCGGTCTTGACAAACACGAATGCATCTATGTCCTGCAGAGCTTCATCAAGCGCCTCAGAACCCCCTATCAGTCCGAATGTTCCTATAAAGTCATTCTTCAGAGTTTCCCAGTGGTGGGTGCATTGATGTAGCTCCACATCCAGGTACCAGGAAGTAGGGATTGGCCCTAGCGTGTGAGTGAATAAGTGAACCCACTCTTTTGTAGTTCGGTCGCCCCACGCTTCCATCCTTGCAACCACGTGTTCGTGAGGATCGCCTGAGCTAAGGAATAGCTTGACCCGTACCTCTGTCAGAGTCTCAAATCGAAGGAGCATCATGCCCCAACAATGCTCCCACTCCGGGAATGCTTCCTTATGCATCTCCCACCATCGTATAGGGGTTGCATGCATAGCTAGGTTAAGGGCCCATAAACTTAGTTATCTAGGAACCTCGGCTTCAAATGCTCACAAAAAGTCCCTAACGTTACCAGAACCATCAAAGTAAGGGAGATCTCTTACCTTTGAGGAGATGCAGTGGAAGTTCTTTGTGATCCAAAGACATCACAGCGTAGAGACATCATGTAACCGGTTTTTCCAATTCTCTATCTCCCCATCAGAGTCGGAGAAACATTCAATTTCCTTTTCCCAATAGATTACTCCCTCTGCCATGGGGTTGATCCAATATTCATCTTGCGTAATCAACTTATAGATGTGATCCACATCCTCTTCGTTGCGCACTGGTTCTGTGTATCGTCTGCCTTCCGCAGGATCTAATGGTACGATTAAAAATGTACCGTTATTTTCGAATACCATGCTTCTCTTCTTTAGGTTAATGATGCCCCCCATATCGATGGCCCAATCCAAGCCTAGGAGCGCAGGGTAGGGGTCCGCATCTTCGACAACCTGAATTACTTCAAAATCAGCCCAGACCTTAACCCTTGTGATATCCACCACAATCTTTGATAGTCTTCCCAAGGGTATGATCTTCTGTTAATTGGCCATACGCAGCTGGATAGTTGACCATTCCAACTTAGGTTCCCCGATTCGTTGCCAAGTTTGTTTAGGTAATACATTCACATCTGACCCTAGGTCCAAAATAACCCGATCCATCTCGTAATCACAGATCTGCGTAGTCAGCCGCATCTCCCTACTAGTGCGTTTCTTATATCTATAAAGTTTGTGTATGTCCTTGACTTCCGGAGGGAGGCTAGGTAGTGTTGCGCAACTATCTATTAATGCCTGAAGATTTTCCATAGCCTTTGGGTTGCGCAACAACGTCTTACATGTCTGTAAAAAGGGTTTGACCTCCTCATCTACCTTGAGGTCTTTAGGTGGCTGCGAAGTAGATGCCTCTGCCTCAGCAAAGTCTTTGCGAGCTGTGACAAATGTTTCTTTTTCCTGTTTCAGATCCAAACCTTCTTGTTTGGTGACTGCTTGTCAGATCAGAGGCTCGGTTGCAGTTTTCTCCCCAGGCCCCCTGGTGGCCACCCCACTATGTGTTATGACATTTATACTTGGATCTTTGTCCCTCAGTTCAACCTTAACCCTTTGCATATTCTGCGTGGGCGTCGGCTGCTTCTCTTGCATCTTTTCTATCAAGATTGGACAATCTTCAATCGCATGGTCCAGCTGTCTAAAATAGAAATACCTACAGGAATGCCTCCTAGCCTGGACAAATTCCCCGGAAAAGTGTCATACTTCTCCATAGTTATAACAGATTAGTTGCCCTCATCCCCGACCTGTGCTTCCACCTCTTCCGCCTCCGCTACCCTTGGCTGGGGAGCCACTTGTGCTCGAGAGGGATCTGACTGTACCCTATAGAGGTTCCCTCGATCGATCATCAAATCATACGTCTAACAATTTTGTTCATCGTGTCCTACCGACCTGCAGAACCTGCACCATTGTTGCTTTACTTCTGGGACAAACGCAACAAGGTGGGGATAGTGGTTTGTGTCGTTCATCCCTGCAACGCGACAATCATCACACCATAGCGCCGACCCACCTGATCCTGCAACTTCCCTAGGGTGCAACGGACTAGGTCCCTCTGCTTGCATATAGTCTGCTAAGATAGGGAAGTTATCCTTGGTGTGACTATTTGTCCTGCATCGTATGCACCATCTTTCAGGGCTAGCCTCTACTCCCTGTTCCTTTTTTAGATTCTAGATCTCTATGTGCATCACCTCCAGTTGTCCTTAGATCTACTGGACGCCCAACAAAGTATTATCTCTAGGTGCGGCTTCCAACTTCATAACAACTTCCAGGGCTTTTTCCCGTGACTTGAAATTTTGGTGACCCATCGGTACATGCAAGTGAGGTAGCAGCATAGCAATGAACCATTCCGTGTGCTGTCTTTCATCATATTGAAATCCTCCTTCTCTGATCAACTTCTTCAATCACTGATCAGCCTCCCACATCGACTCGGAAGGCCCTTGCTTGAAATCCTTTAGATCAACCACTATTTGAGAGTAGTACTTAGGCTTCTTGAATTGTCGCTTCAAGGCGTTCTTAATCTCTTCAATGGTTGTGTTTGCATGTTGGCCGATGTATCCCATGTACTAGTCCAAAGCTCTTCCTTCAAAGGCAAGGGATAGTTGTGCCCTCTTCACCGCATCACTATCTACGTTTTGCACAGTCCATACTGATTCTGCAACAAACCAGAACTGATCCATGTCTTCATCTCCCACGCCCTTAAAGGTAGGAAACTTCATGTGCGCAGCCATGTCATCTTCCGGTGGTGGTGGAGGTGTAGGTGAATTCTTACCCTCAAGCACTCGGTTACAAGTGGTGTGGTTTCAGAGAAAATTCACGCCAATTCTCTTACCCACCATGGCGTATCTACCTCGAATCTCTATTGGTACAATAGTATTTGCCACTGCGTCGTACTCCCATCCGCATTAGAGGTCATTCATTCATATGCCACACACACCCCGCACTAACATCTTAATTAGAAATGGTAAGGTATTTAGAAACTTACCCCTAAATCCTTTGAAGAATCTCCATTCTGCTTCAGCGTAGGAGATGAACTGATCGATGGTGAATTCTGTCACGAATCCTCCTAGCACGCTGTCCACCCAATTTTCCACCGTGAAAATGATGGTGTTATTAGTATTTTCTAACTGTTGGATCAGGTCTGGGGTCCACTGTGTGACTTGCTCATCCTTCCAATACTTCTGAAATTCGACAAACTTTGTGAGCAACTCCTGGAGCTCGATCGCAATGGTTACAAAGAAGATCTCGTAGATCTCCATGAAAATATAATTATTTTTCCACTCTTCGGTGGTCAACCTCTTACTGCGGTTTTCTTTTACTACAAATTCTTGAAATTTTTCCTCAAACCATTCATCAATTTCTTTTCTTTCAGGTTTCTAGTATGGCCTTGGCATTACCAGATCCCTCTCTCAAAATTCTCTTGGTCTCGACAACGGAACAATTTGCTGGCTTGAGGGGTCCTGACTTAGGTTTAGAGGTTAAGGTTTTCCAGCAAACCCTGATGCAGGGGCATTAGACACTAGCCAGCAATTTAGGAGTTTTTTCCACATGTTGTGGCTAGGAGGGTTTTAAAATAGTCGAATTATCACAGCTAGGTGTCAATACCTTAGCTGATTGTATTATTAGAACAGTTAGAGTCGTAGAAGTTGAATAGCTCAGTTAGCTGTCATATTCTAGTTAGTTGAATTGTTTTAATTAGACTGTTGATTTCCTGAAATGGTCCTCTCAGAGGAACCAAAGAGTCATAGGTTTATGTATATAATTGTAACCCTTGGATATATGGGGGAGGACAAGAAGAAGAGAGGAGATTCTACAATAAACTCTGTGTTACAATTACTTCCAAATAAATAGTTTGTGTGCGCATTTACCCTAGAATCGTGTTGAATCCTTAACTGTCAAGAGGTTGTTTAATTGCGAAGTGATGAACTCTATGCATGTATAATTGAACCCCTGTATGAATTCCACATATTTCTGTTTGGTGTTTTCCTTTATTGATTCAAACAAAACCTGTGAAGTTATCACCACCCGTAGGCATCGTCTGTATAGAAAAGCCGTTGAAATAGAATCTCGTTATCGTTGATTGAAACCTGCCAAGGATTGACCCGAGGTTAGACGTGGGTTAACAAACAAAGAAGAATGCAAACCTGATAAGGAACCCTGGTTAAACACTGTGCACAAACTGCGAGCGGGTTAGGTGAACAGAAAAGGCTGGAAGCGGTATTCATCGCACCACTCTTATACAGAAGGTGGTATTTCTGGGTCGAGGAGCGATTCCATAGAGTGCCTGACGCATGTCCCCGAGTGAAATTGGAAAACCACCTTCCCGTACGCGCCATCGTGTGTTATCGTTTGCGCATGTTGATCGAGCGATATACGTTGGATCGGGCAACGCGATAACAACTGTCGGATAAGGAAGCAAGATTAACGAAGTTATATGAGCCAGGAGATATAATATAAAGTATTGAAAGTTATAACCATCAGTTATAAGGTCAGGCAGCGTAATATAACGCGAGAGATATATTTAAAATTGAAATGGTTTTCAAATGATATTTATTTATCAAATTCCCTGAATTTGATAAATAAGATTCCAAGAAAAAGAAATAGACCACGTGGGGAAAAAAGAAAGGAAGATAGAGCCATGACGACGGTTGACCACTCCTCCTTAGGACTGACTTTCAGCCTTTTTTGCATCATTTGTGGTATTAGAGCTGTTTTCTGAAGTTGTTTTTGCTGACATAGAAATCTGAGTTGGTAGAGGTGTTGGCAGGAGGAGACCTGTTGCCAACACTGAGGTGTTGGGGATGTTGCAGAGGGTCGAGGCTAGAATGGATGTCATAGATCGAAGAAAGACCAGAGATCCTGAAGACATCAACGAACCTGAAACAGAAGAAGCAGAAGAAAATGTTGAAATTCCTCCTAACATGAGGCTCCTTAGAAATATTCTGGGGTCTGTATTCAAGCCCAGAATTGAAGTGTCAAGCTATGCAGGGGGACTGAATCCAGAGGAGCTGGTGGACTGGATTAATGAAATGAACAAGTGCTTCAATTATGAAGAAATAAGTGAAGATAAGAAGGTCAAGTTTGCAGTGACAAAGCTGAAAGGACATGCTGCACTTTGGTAGGATGGAGTGCAGGCAGAAAGGAGGAGAGTTGGCAAGCAACCTATCAAGAGCTGGACCAGAATGATAGCTAAATTAAAAGGTAAATTCTTTCCTAGTGATTACCAGCTAACATTATATAAGCAAATGCAGAACCTGAGATAGAGGTTGCTGACAGTATAGGAATACACAGAGGAATTCTACAGAGTAAGCATAAGGGCTAGGAAATTCCAAGACACACTAGAGAATACTGCCAGATATGTGAATGGTCTCAAGCTGGAGATCTAAGATGAGATTGGTCTCTTGTCTCCTAAGACAGTGGAAGAGGCCTATCAGATGGCCTTGAAAGCAGAGGAGAAACTCCTGAGGAAACAATCTGCCAAGAAGAGAGGTACTTTCCGAGGAAAGGGAAGTCAGGGTGGTAGAGGAAAGCCTACTACACCCAGGGATGGAGCTAATAGTAGCTCACCTCAAAATGCATCTGCAGAGGATGATGCATGGGGCAGAAGGGGTTCTTACAGAGGAAAAGGAAGAGGAGGTAGAGACAGAAGCAGAGGTAGAGAATTGAGGTGTTATAGATGTCATCAAGTGGGATACAAGCACTATGAATGTCCAGAGAATGTGGGTGCTGGTCCAAGGAATGTTGTTGTTTCCCAGAATGGAGAAGAGGCAGAGATTGAAGAAGAAATTCTTCCAGAGAGGGGAGAATCCTTGGTGGTTAATAAGGTCCTGTTGAAGCAAGCCAAAGAGGTCACTGAGCCTGCACAAAGAAAGACTTTGTTTAGGAGCATATGCAAAGTCCAAGGGAAATGCTACTAGTCATTGATAGTGGCAGCACAGAAAATCCTGTTTCCATTGAGGTAATAGAAAAGTTGAAGTTGAAGGCAAGGGAGCATCCAACTCCCTACAGGGTGTCCTGGCTGCATAAAGGGCACTAGTTGGTTGTAAAAGAACAGTGTGAGATAGAGCTGCAAATGGGAAAATAAAAAGATAAGGTCCTGTGTGATGTAATTCCCATGGATGTGTGTCATATACTGCTGGGTAGACCTTGGCAGTTTGACAGAGCAGCAGTGCATGATGGAAAGAAGAACACTTACAAGTTCTTCAAGGATGGGGTACATCATACATTGATACCCATGGAAGAAGGAGAGCCATCCAGCAGAGTGATTGATCCAAAGACCTTGTTGTTGAGCGGGAAGGAATATCTGCAGCAGATAGAAGAAGAAGAGGTAAGCTTTGCTTTAGTTTGCAAGCCTAAAGTAGTTCTTACTTCTACAAAGATTTCTGATTTTCCAGTAGAGATACAAGAGATGTTAGATGATTACTGTGACATTGTTGTGGATGATTTACCTGATGAGCTGCCACCTATGAAGAAGATTAGCCATCAGATAGATTTTATCCCTGGTTCAAATCTGCAAAATAAGGCAACCTATAGAATGACTCCCAATGAAAATGAGGAAATCAGGAGACAAGTACATGAGTTGGTGGACAAAGGACTGATTAGAGAAAGTCTGAGTCCATGTGCAGTACCAGCAGTTTTGAGCCCAAAGAAAGATGGGGGCTGGAGGATGTGTACTGATTCCAGAGAAATTAATAAGATCACAATCAGTTACAAATTCCCTTTGCCCAGAATTGAGGATTTAATGGACTGTTTGAGTGGTGCTAAATATTTCTCAAAGATATATTTAAGGAGTGGATATCATCAGATTAGAATAAGAGAGGGTGATGAGTGGAAAAATTCCTTTAAAACAAATGAAGGGTTATATGAATGGATGGTAATGCCTTTTGGGTTGTCAAATGCACCTAGCACTTTTATGAGACTTATGAATGAAGTGTTGAAAGAATTCATTGGTAAATTTGTGATAGTGTATTTGGATGATATATTAGTTTTCAGCAGAACTAAAGAAGAACATTTAAGGCATCTTAATCATGTCTTGAAGAAGCTGCACCAAGAGAAACTACTGATAAATTTGAAGAAATTCTCATTCATGAAGGAATATTTGGTGTATTTGGGGTTTTTTTTTCTACAGAAGGATTGAAGATGAACCCAGAAAAGGTTAAGGCAATTGTAGAGTGGCCTTCACCCAGGAATTTTTTTGAGGTAAGAAGTTTCCTTATTCTCCAAGCAGGTCACTGCCGAAAGGGCCAGTAATATAGGGGTTTGCTGGAAAGGTTTATATCTCCCTCTCTCAAGGTTTATAAACCTTATGCGCAAGCAGGTCATTGCCGAAAGGGCCAGTAGTATAGGGGTTTGCTGGAAAACCTTAACCTTTGAACCTGAGTCAGGACCCCTCGAGCCAACAAATGGTTTCGTTGTCGAGACCAGGAGAAGTTTCAATGTTACCTTCTCCTCTTAGCTGATGAGGATGTCATTTGTCCTGCAACACTGATGATATATTGATATTAAGTTAATATTTAAAAAAAATTATGCTCCATTCAACTAATCAAACAAATAATCAATCCACGATAAAGGATACCTATCCTTGATAGTTTCCTAGTCCAAATTTCTGTAATCAATGCATAATATGAGAGTACCATCCTTCCTCTTTAAATAAAATACCAACGCACCCAAAGGTGACACACTTGGCCTTATGTATTCATTGAAAATAATTTCCTTAAGTTGCAACTTCAATTCCACCAAATTTTGAGGACTCATTCTCTAAGGTTCCCTTGATGTTGTTGTTACTCCTGGAATTAACTCAATAAAAAATTTTACCTCTCTATGAGGAGGAAACTCTAAAATATCTATAGGGAACACATCCTGAAACCACTACAAAACAAGATACCTCTTTAGCAATTCATCGTCCTCAACATCCTTCCCTTTGTCACGAGATATATGAACTACAAAAAATGCACATCCTTTCCTACAAATGTGCTTTTCTTGCGTAGATGTAACCATTATCACTAATGTAGGCTTCTTCTTTCCCTGCAAGATTATCCCTTCTCCATCATCATCTAGGCACTTAATATAATTCTCATAACGTTATAACTTTTTTCTATGAATGAACAACAAATCCATGCCCAAGAGCATACTGTATGAACCCAAATGAATAACATTTAGATGTGTTAATGTAGGCATACCATTCAGCTCAAAGTCATAGGATTTTTACCAATGATGACTCTTCTCTTGGTCCTTGTACCAAACGACATGAACCAATATTCTACATGCACTTATTTATTCAAGCCACACTTATCCACTAATTCAAGACTAACATAACTATAATTAGATCCAGTATTAATCAAAATGAAAGCAACTAGATCACATACATTACCTTCCATCTCAATAATGGATTCCTAATGGTTTGCCTTCATTTTATACATTTTTGCATAGTTCTGAGGAATAATTTTCCCGACATATCCAAATGTTTGTGCCCCTTGAGCACTATAAATCTAAGGTATTCCACCCTAATTTTGTGGAAAATATCTCCTACGATGTTCTCCGCCACAAGTACAACACTCCAAATGCTTCGTGCCATTGATTTTAGTCTTCTCCTCAGGTTGAGACCCGTGTCCTCTATCAATTACATTAAACTTTTCATGCAGTGCTACATACTCCTTGTCACCTACATCCTGAAGTCTTCCTTTCTTCTTATTCCACTTTCCTTTATTCTTATCATTACCTTTCCAATCCCACTTAGGCTTAGACCTACACTTAGACGGCTCATAACAATGCTTCAAATTCCCAATTAATTCCTCCAATGACTAAGGCTCATCATACCCAATCGGATCTTTAAATGCGAAATAAAATCCACTGGTGAACCTTTGTAATTTTTTCTTCTCATACTTAAGATAAGGAACATGCCTCAGTAGATCCACAAACTTTGTCATATACTCTTCATTTGTCATAGAATTCCTTATATTTTCCATTGTAGTATCTCTCAGACAAGTAATTTTTTATGAAGATTCTTTTAAACTCATGAAAACTCAACTCCTCTATTTTTATGCCTCTAACATGCTTCACATATTCCCACCAGATATCTTCTTTTCCCTTGATACTAAAAATATCTATCCTAGCTTTCATATTCTCTACATAATCATGCAATTTGAATAAATTCTTCTTCTGAAGTAGCCATGCTTCTACATCCTTCGGTGTATTCATATCTCCATCAAATGTATGAGGCTTGGATTTCTTTAACTGATCTGGAAAGTACTACTTCTTACTCCTGCTATAAGGATGATGATGGTGATGACTGTTGGGCGCAACCCAACTTGGCCTATAATTTTTCAAAAACTTTGCATTTTGTGGAGCGAAGTGGAACACGCAGTGGAGCATATTTTAAGGAAGTAAATATACTAGGTGATGTGTTAAGGGATTAATGGTGGTTCAAAGCCCCTCCTTTTGGTAAAAGTGCACAATTTTATAAGGGATCCATGGTTTTGGCACAATAGTTTCTTGTTTTAAGGAGTCTATGGTATTTGGACCATGGTATTTTTTGATGATGTAACCCGACAATGTAATAGTATATATAGGAAGAGAATCATAAAATCAAGTAATTTTTGATAAAAAATAATGTTTTGATCTGTAGTTGTAGCAAAAGAGAGGCTCTATAGTTGAGTGTGTATAGGACTATGGAAGAGTCCGCAGTTGAATGCGTAGACAACCTATAGCTTAGTGCGCAAGTTGAGAATTGGTTATATTCAAATATTCACTATAATAAGAAGTATTTTTTGTGGATGGTATTTTTTTGATCTTGTGTGATTGATGTGCATATTCCCTTATTATCTATTGTAGAGTAGTAGTTATTCTAGTTGCAATTTACTTCAGTGCATTGATGGTTTATGGTTTTAATGGCATGTTTAAGTGATGAATATAATGCGGTGAAGTGATTTATAAGTAATAAGAATAAGATAACATAATAATACCACATATCCTAGTCCCTCAAGGCTACAAAAACATGGTTCTACATCCTCCCATAGTCACTTCAGGTGAGACTGTGATCTGCTTGTAGGCCTTTGCCGAAAGGGCCGATGATCAAGGGTTTTGTTGGTGCCCAGTATAAATAAAACCTAGGTCATCCCAAACCAAGAAAAAAAATGGTTCCATTAATGAGACCAGGATAAATTTGAGGGATATGTGGATGTGGTACCCAAAGAAGGTGATTCAAGACTGGATAGATCTGAAATTGAGAGAATTTGTGTATCAATAAAATAGAAATCCTTGTATGACATTCAAATCTTAGTTACAAAAGTATATCTTTACATATCAATACGATATTTTCTTCATTTATTTTCCTATTGATATGTACGAGTGGATATCCTGGTTGACCAGAAGAAATAATTTCTTTAAGGTTGGATAACCTATGGTGTAGACTCCTGAATTGATATAGAAAATCAAGAGCACATGCAATATGATTTTAGGGGTTGTCGATTTATGGATTTCTAGCATCTTGGCAAGATTAATTGTTGAGTTCATAATAGACTCAATCATGTCCTACAACAAATCAGAATGATGATTCTTCAAAGGACTGTGAGGTAAGTACTTTAAATGTATGAAAATTTGGATTAAGATGCTTATGTGGGAAAAGGGATATTTATAGATGCAATCATATTGCTAGTTTACTTATGTTTGGAAGAAGAGATAATAAATCTAAGCAAGAGACCGATACAATGTGAAGTGCAAAGAGATGTAGAGTAGATACCGGAAAGATATCTCATGGACAAGACCCGAAGACCTTTGTAGAGACTGATTATAGTCGTATTTTGAGTGGATCTGAGAGTGAAAGAGAAGAAATACACCCTAAAAATACACATGCAACTTTTTTGTATTCCTCCTCCTAGCCTAAGAGTTCGTATAATCTAGAATCCAATAATATTCAGGGTGTTTTTGGCTTTCCTACTCCCCCTACCCCTCCTACCCCACATCCCCCTCCTCCTCCCCAACAAGAAGATGTATGTCTCATGATATTAACCTACCCATTTTCAAAGGAACTTAATTGGAGGATCCAGAGTAGTTTTGGTTTCTATGTGAATCTATATCGATAATGAAGCAGATAAACGATGAAAATATAAAGAAAGTGAATCTCTTCACAATGTTGCGAGATAGAGCATTGACATGGTATATGAATTATTCAAATAACCAGAACAAAATGTTCGTAGATACCAAAACAACACTGGTAAGAGAGCTTAAGAAGTTTAAGTTTGAGTAGCAGTGCATCATTGAAGTGAAAGAAACCTAATAAGTCAGTTTGGGATTTTTATCAAAGATTTAAGTTTTTATTGGATCAGGTAAGCTTCGACATTGCTTTGCAACAACAATTTTTTTTTTTTATAGATGCACTGCTACCACATATCAAATTTCCAATGATGCAACATAAGATAGGAACTCAAGCCGAATCCCTAGTGATTGCGATGAAATTGGAAACTTTTCCTATAGGAGATACTAATGCAGGCATGCAACAAATTCAAAACTAGCTTGTGAGCCTAACACTACAAATACAATATATCAAGAAAAGTAAAGAAGTTAGAGAAGAAGTATGGTGTACAAAGTGCAGAACATATTCCATTCCAAAGAACAGTGCCCTATCTTCAGGGATTACATGGTTGGTGGAGCATCAAATACCTTGAATGCAGGATCCATCTTGTGGTGCGAAATATGTAAGACTAAAGGCCAACATCATTTATAAGGCTGTTACTTGTTACATAAATATGTACAGACTTCGAGTAATATATACTAAAATTTATTTAAATAAATAGGACATGATGAGAATAATTCTTGAGCTTACAACCAAATGATAGATCTCAGTGTTGGTTCTTATATAATGCAATAAAAATAGCATGGGCATGAGGATAATGGGCAACACGGTGGTCAAGGAGGTTACGAAACAAAAGGTCGAGGTGGTGGATCTGTTTGAGGACATGGACAGATCATTTTCTATAACTACAACCATCCAAGTCATTTTGTGAGAGACTACTAGAACCCCACAACAACATGTAAGTATTGTGAATCCTTTTACCATGTAATTAAATAATGTCTTTTACTTATGGCGAAGATGCAAGAAAAGAGGAATCAACATCTGACACAAAATATTCAAATGACAACTCCTGAAAGGAGGACCGATGAAACTCAAGTTCATATTTTCACTATAAGTGAAGTTGCAACCGGTAGTGATAAGGAAGATGAAAAGAAATAATTTGAAGGTGTATGGGTCAGAAATATTGCTGAGAAAGTTATTGTGTTTTATATTCAAAATGAAAAAGAAGTATTTATGGAAGCGAAGTGAATTTTTATGGATGCTAGAGCTACGACCTGTAGTGCACATAAAAAGCCCGATTATAAAATTAAATATGATGTGTGATCAACTTCAATACATAAATGAGATCCGACATAGGATCGATCTCCAACACAATACCAAGATTCAACAAATCAAGTATTTTAAAATATTTTCTATAGACTTGTATGAAATTGTTAAGAGATCAAAAGGTTGTAGAAGGGCTTCAGGAGATGATATATTTTAGTGCATCTAAAGAAACACCATGAAATGAGATGCGTGTAGTCAATAATTTTCATCAACATAAGAGAAATGGAAGAGAGATGAGGCTTAGTGCACAGATAGGAGAGTATAAGATGGATCAAGTTATTCTTGATTTGGGATATGATGCTAATGTATTGACAAAGAAAACGTGGTAACTAATGGGTAAGTCGAAGCTATAGTGGTCACCTATTTATTCAAGGATGTAAAATCGACAAAAGATATTCCCTATGGGAAGACTACTAGGTTTCACAATGGATATTGAAGGAGTCTGCACTAATGCTAATTTTGAAGCAATAGAGATTGTTCATGACAGTAACCCTTATCCTTCATTTCTTGGACTTGACTGAGAATTTTACAATATGGGCATAATTAATCTAAATAAGAGAGAGATGATATTTTAAAGAAACAATATCAGAGTAATTTTTCCCTTGGATCCATCACAAGTCATAAGATACACAAAACCAGTCAAAGAAGAATATTGCGCAACTAACATAAATAATATCTATCAAATGACAAGGGAGGAACAATATTGTGTTAACCCTAGTATATAGGGAATGTTGAGTTGAGAGAATGACATTTCTTGTACCTTAGACTCATAATAAGAGTTGGATAACTGGAAAAATAAGTTGCATGAAGTATCCAAAAGAAGTTGTTTAAGAATTATAAAATCATTTCGTTGTATGATATCTGAGGTATCTAACCAACCTTGCTATTATGGATTAGGTGATCTAACTACTTTTCTTAATTATTATGAAGAACAAGTTATATAAAATCAAAGCTTGTCAGCTTCATATATAAGTAGTATAACTAGGGGGGATTATATGGGGTACAGAGGGAGGTACCCAAGGGAATAGTATGATGCAATAATGTAAGAATGATAAATAAATAGGTCATAGATAATAAATAAAGTGATGATGTAATAATGTAATGATGATAAATAAATGGTTCATAGATAATAAATAAAAATTTTAACTCACATTATTTATTATCTATGACCCATTTATTATCATTATTACATTATTACATAATATTATTCCCTTGGGTACCTCCCTCTGTACCCGATATTATCCCCCTAGGTATACTACACTTTCTCTCCTAACCCCATTCTTATGTTTCACAGGTCTCTCACCGGACCTAACAAAAATATTCTTTACAGTGGCATAGTGGCCTTGTCATTCCTATTCCATTTTATTCCTAGGGGCAATGTGTTTAATATGTTGATCACTTCAGGATTTTTTGTAATGGCCCCCTTATTACAATGGTGGCACTAACATCTGACTGGGAATTTAAGCCATCAAAAACTCAAAGGAAAATTCGTCTTCAGATCCCTTTATCAATTCAAAAAATCATAACCATTGATGTCTCGTAAAGATATCTACTACATGATGGTTCAAATGAATCATTTTGGTGTCTGAAGTTTCTCTCCTGTTAAACCCACCCCCCATTTCTTCTTGTTTCTCTTGACTAGTTGTAGGAAAGTTGTTTCTTTAATGGCCTTATTACATAATTCAATGGTAGTATAGGGTCACAATTTTCCTTATCCCTCCAAATCTATGTACTCACCTCTAGTTTTCACATAGAACCTCTCAATTTCACAATTTGATGATTAGTGACTGCAAAATTTTTAGGAGAAGTTGTGGGAAATTATGATGGAGATATGGGATGATCAAAACTTACATCTTAGACTGATGATTTGAGATGAAAAATGGTAATTTAATGAACCAATTGGGCCTTTTGTTTCATGCATACACCTCCTTTGACTTCTTGTATAACTCCTTCGCTCTTCTTCTAGAAGTTATAGGACTTCCTGTAGCAGTTATAAGACTTCATGTAGTAACAGTGGATCAAGGTTCAAAGCTACTCAGTGGCTTGGAACCTTTGTCCTCTCTCTAATTTTTCTTGGAATGGCCAAATATTTGTTGAGATTCAACAAGATGATGAGCTTAGTGAAAAGAGTCACCTTCACTAAGTGGGCCCACAGGCTATTTTTGGCGCAAGTCTATTTTTAGACTATGTATATTTTTAGACATGGTGATCATATTTCAGAAGTTTTAGGATTCTATTTGTGGATGGTTGGTCATGTTGGAAAAATAGATGAAATTCTATTTTTATAATATTGGGTGAATTCTATTTATAGATCGTCGATCTAAAAATAGATGGATGTTGATTATTATTAGCTCTTAATAATAATAAGACTCTAAACAACAACTTATTCTCTTGGAGCACTTAATTTTAGTATAAAAATTTGGCAAATCAATGGGCTGAAGGAATTACACAATTCCTAAGGTTTTAATAGAGTTCATGCATGGAGGACTCAGTTAGAACTGAAGTGGCAGAGTTATGACAGAGTTGGAAGAGTAGTTCATGGAGTTGTATTCAGTTTAACTCAGTTAGACTCAGTTGAGCTAGTTGTATCTAATATAACTGAATGATACACTAGTGAGAATGGAGTGAGTTAATTAGTTAATTAATTCACAAATAATAACTCATTAATCAACTAAACAATACACTATTTAACTAAAGTGCATGTCAGATCCAGTGGAGACCTAGTGCAGAGATAGGTGAAAGGGTGAGATAGACTATCTTTTGTGACCATAGTGATGCATGGATTGCATCTACATATACATTGGAGTTTCCAATGATAATCACGCAGTCAAGGAGAGTGGTATTGCATCGAATTTGTCTTTGTAATTAGCTTGGATTGCATAGTGGAGGCAGGCTAGCAGGAGAGCAGAGATTGGTGCATGGATTTGCATATTTCTTCTATGTTAGCGTGTGACGATTCATTGTACTGAGAGCTTGATGTACTAAGATTTGTATGAGGATTGTTACATGATATCCATGATACATAATATAAGATAGTTGGGGTTTTCAGGTTCAGGCTTTCCCGTTAAACAATTGTGTTATGTGCGATTGTTTTTATGCTTCACATGTGTGTGCAATTAATTTTCTGCAAAAGATTAACAATGGAATGATTTTGTATTTTGCAAGAAGTTAAATATTGTGAGATCAGGGGAATCTAGGACATATGCATGCTTAATGTATATAATTTCTACATGGTATCAGAGCAGTGTTAATTATTGAAGATTGCAATTGTGAAGAATTGTCGAGTTTGTGTTGGTGGACAATTCGAATTTGCTAAAGAAGATTCTTGGTGCAGAAGTTGAGTATACATTGAAATGTCTTTCAATGGGTTGCGATTGGAGTATGCCCTTGATGGGAGCTCAAATTACATAGCTTGGAAGGATAGGATGGAGGCGGTGCTGGAGGATAATGGACTGAAGGAGTTCATCGATAGCGATGTTCCTAAGCCTGGATCTAGCGATGCTGCATTACTTGACGCATGAAAAAAGAAGATAGCAAAGACAAGAAAAATTTTGTTGGAAGGTTTGAAGGACCATATTATGTCTAGTCTTCACGGGAAATCCACTCCATTCTTAATGTGGAAGGATTTTATAGATTTTTTCCAAAGAAGAAGTGACCAGAGGAAGTTGGCGCTTAAAATCAAGCTCAGAAAAATAAAAATGAAGGGCGACAGTATTCCAAAATACCTCACGAAGTTTTTTCAACTGCAAGGATGAACTGGGAAGTGTGGGGGTTACTGTTGATGAAGAAGACTTGGTGAGCTTGGCTCTCCTTGGGCTTCTGAAGAGTTGGCATAGCTTCAAATACTCTGTCAATGGACAGGAGAAACTACCGAGATGGGAGCGACTTTGGTCGGATCTTGTGCACGAGGAGATAAGGCGGGGTACCAGGGATGGATCTTCATCGAAGAATGAATATGAAGAGAATTGTGCTTTGGCTACCAAATCAAGGAAAGGGAAGGGGAAGAAATTTCCTTCAAAATCTGAAGCTAAAGGAAAGAAGCAGGATTTGTCCAAGGTGAAGTGTTTTCACTGTCACGAATATGGGCATTTCACCACTAACTGCCTACAGAAGAAGAACAACAAGAAGGCTGTTGGAGCTGCAACTGGAGAGGCCTTAGCCTTTCAATTTTAACTTGATTTCTCTTTTATCGCATGCTTGGTTTCAAGCCATATGGGATCAGTGTGGTATCTTTATAGTGGTGTGTCTTTCCATATGATGGGAGACAAGGAGTTTTTTAGTGACTTGGAGAAGGACCTCAAGATGCATATAGAGATGGGTGACGATGGTCGATATAGTGCAACCGGAATTGGGACCATTAACTTTGAGAGGGAGTCCAGTAATACATTATTTTTTAAGGATGTTATGCATGTTCCAAGTCTAAAGAAGAACTTGGTCTCGGTCGCAATATTAGAAGACAAAGGTTATGATGTTGTTTTCAGTGAGAGAAAATTTTTCCTTCGACATAAAACAATGGGTCAAACCAAGAGGATATGGGTTCAAATTAAGAATCTCTACAAGCTGGAGGTAGATGGCTGCACTGCAATAGTGGGAAAAGCAGAAGAAGTGGTGAGCCAGGATGAGGGAAAATTATGGCACAGGAGATTGGGCCATCTTCACCATGGCGCTTTGAAGGTTTTGTAGCAGATTTCTACTGGACTTCCCAAGGGTACTCTTGTGCAGTTAGATCAGTGCAAGGGATGTACTATGGGTAAGTATGTGAAGACCACCTTTCATGAGAAGGAGAACCATGCTTCGGTGATCCTGGAGAGAATTCACATAGACGTGTGTGGACGTTTCTCGGTTGCTTCAACAACAAAACAGAGGTATTATGTTATTATTTTTTATGAATATTCTCGTAGATGCTGGATCCTATTCATGCAAAAGAAGAGCAAAACATTCTCAAAGTTATGTGATTTTAAAGTATTGGTGGAGAAGGAGTCGAGGAAGCAAGTGAAAGCTCTATGGAGCGATAATGGTGGTGAATACATCTCGGGAAAATTCAAAGAATTCTGTAGAAAAGAAGGAATTTGAAGAGAAATCATAGCGCCTCATAACCCACAGTAGAATGGGGCCACAGAGATAAAGAACAGAAAAATTGTGGGTGCTACACAAGCTATGCTTAAGAGGGAGCTACATTTGCATGTAGAGGAGGAACGTCTTGTTCCCAAAGATGAACCTCTAGATGTGGATCAGCCATAGGAGGAGATTTATGGAGTGGAGGAGTCCACTCATGTAAAACCAAACATCAGACAAGGTAGAAAGCGTACCACAGAAGCTGAGAGACTGAAGGTTGATGTGGTACAAAATGTAGGAGTCCCTACATCACAACGCAGACAGAGACAGTTACCTGACCATTATACTGGATACATGGCTCTTATGAGAAAGTGTATCGGGATAGAGCCATATTATTTTGAAGAAGCAGTGCAGGAGCCCACATGGGTATATGCCATGGTGCAGGGGTATGACTCCATTCTCAGAAACAGTGCTTGGGAGATTGTTCCAAGGCCGGTGGGAAAATTAGTTGTAGGATCAAGATGGATCTATAAGGTAAAGCAAGCTGATGATGGGAGCATCAAGAAGTATAAGGCCAGATTTTTTACCCAGGGCTTCTCACAGATCGAGGGGATTGACTATGAAGAAACCTTTGCACCTATCACATGGTATTCTTCCATACGAACCATCCATTCTCTCTCAGTATAGATGAGTTGGCCCATTCATCAGATGGATGTGAAGACTGTGTTCCTTAATGGGATCATTGAGGAAGAGGTGTACATTGATCAGCCTGAAGGATTTGAGATCTTCAGCAGTGAGTCGCATGTGTGCAGGCTCAAAAGAATGTTGTATGGGCTGAAGCAAGCACCACGTGCTTGGTACACTCGGATTGATAGCTATTTCACTGGACTTGGCTTCACCAAGAGTGAGGCAGATGCAAACTTGTACCAAATTGTGGTGGATGGTAAGCTTTTAATCATTGTTCTTTATGTTGATGATTTAATACTAACGAGTAATGAGCAGTTGATACACTCATGCAAGGCAGATCTTGCAAAGGAGTTTGAGATGAAGGATTTTGGCCTCCTTCATTATTTCCTTGGATTGGAAATATGGCAGTGGGAAGGTGAACTGTTTGTGTCTCAAGGCAAGTATGCCTGGGAGATAATGGAGAAGTTTCACATGCAAGGCTGCAAGCCTATTGAAACTCCTCTTCCAGTAAATTGGAGGAAAGAGGATGCTACATCGGCAGAGGTAGTGGATGCCACTGTTTATCAACAGTTGGTGGGTTCGCTCATGTATTTAGTTAATACAAGACCAAACATATGCTATGTGGTGAACCAGCTTTCGAAAGTGATGGTTAAGCCTACAAAGCTCTTTTGGAAGGCAGGAAAGCATTTCCTAAGGTATATCAGGTGCACATCTAAGTATGGTTTATGGTACAGACAGAAAGATGAGGTGAAGTTGCATGGCTTCATGGATGCAGATTGGGTAGGTAGCCCAACAGACAGAAACAACACATCGGGAGGGATTTTTAGTATCGTATCTATGACATTTTCTTGGTACAATAGGAAACAAATATCTGTGGCACTCAGTTCGGGGGAAGAAGAATACATGGCATCAAGTCAAGCTGCATGTGAGGCTATATGGATGAGGAAGATCGTGTTTCGTTTCTTCGGTTCACATTTAGATTCGACAGTGATACATTGTGATAATCAGAGTTGCATTAAACTCTCGGTTAATCTTGTGTTTCATGATAGATATAAAAATATTGATATCCAGTACCATCATATCATAGATTGTGTGTAGCGGAAGATCATGTTGCTTCAGTACATTCCTACAGAGGATCAGGATGCAGATATTCTAATGAAGGTGCTCACCAGGAGAAAATTCAAATACCATATAGGCAGGATCGGGGTGGAGGATAATCCCTATCTTGTTGAGAGGGAGTGTTGAGATTCAACAAGATGATGAGCTTAGTGAAAAGAGTCGCCTTCACTAAGTGGGCTCATAGGCTATTTTTGGCGCAAGTCTGTTTTTAGACTATGTCTATTTTTAGACATGGTGATCATATTTCAGAAGTTGCAATATGCTATTTGTGGATGGTTGGTCAAGTTGAAAAAATAGATGAAATTCTATTCTTAGAATATTGGGCGAAGTCTATTTATAAATCTTCGATCTAAAAATAGATGCATGTCGATTATTATTAGCTCTTAATAATACTCAGACTCTAAACAACAACTTATTCTCTTGGAGCACTTAATTTCAGTATAAATATTTGGAAAATCAGTGGGCTGAAGGAATTACACAATTCCTAATGGTTTATTGAAGTTCATGCATGGAGGACTCAGTTAGAACTGAAGTGGAAAAGTTATGACAGTGTTGGAAGAGTAGTTCATGGAGTTGTATTCAGTTTAACTCAGTTAGACTCAGTTGAGATAGTTGTATCTAATATAATTGAATGATACACTATTGAGAGTGCAGTGAATTAATTAGTTAATTAATTCACAAATAATAACTCATTAATCAACTGAACAATATAGTAGTTAACTACAGTGCATGTCAGATCCAGTGGAGACCTAGTGCAGAGATAGGTGAAAGGGTGAGATAGACTATTTTTTGTGACCATAGTGTTGCATGGATTGAATCTACATATACATTGGAGTTTCCAATGATAATCACATAGTCAATGAGAGTGGGATTGCATCGAATTGGTCTTTGTAATCATCTTGGATTGCGCAGTGGAGGCAGACTAGTAGGAGGGCAGAGATTGGTGCATGGATTTACATATTTCTTCTATGTTAGTGTGTGATGATTGATTGTACTGAGAGCTTGATGTACTAAGATTTGTATGAGGATTTTTATATGATCTCCATGATACATAATATAATATATTTGGGGTTTTCAGCTTCAGGCTTTCCCATTAAACAACTGTGTTATGTCCGATTTTTTTTATGCTTCACATGTGTTGGCAATTAATTTTACGCAAAATATTAACAGTGGAATGATTCTGTATTTTGTAAGAAGTTAAATATTGTGAGATTAAGGGAATCTAGGACATATGCATGCTTAATGTATATAATTTCTACAATATTCAAAGGGAAGCTTGCTCAAGTATGTTATATGTTATTTCAAGTTGGCTTGGAGCTCTCTGTTGATCTATCACCACATGATGTTTTTTCATTTGGATCATTGGTCCCACTTAAAGTTATCATTCTTGTCTCCCTCGTAATCAACACCCACCCTTTGTGATTGTACTTTAACTAATTTCATAGCTCCACATTGCATGATGACTCTACCAATCACCTTTATTTCAATTGGTTGATGATGGCCAAGTTAACTGGCCACCAAATTATTAAAGTTTCCCCTCTCAACATTTATTCATTTAGTGACTTATGCATAAGGAGAGGGTGAGAGAGTGTCATACCTGAGCCTTACCATATTTTCTAATTTTTATAGGACCTTGCATGCTGGAGTTAGAACATTGGAGTGGCATCAAATAATTTTGTATTATTGCTTGATCTTTTTTTGTATGTCTTATTTTTAGGTGCTTAACTAGAGTTTTTTGTTGTGTGTGTATGTACCTTGCTGAGTCTTCAACTAGATGTTTGCTAGTGGATAATCCTTCTTGGAGTGCCATCAATTCCTTTAAAGTAATCTCAAAAGTATTCACTGTCTGCATGGATGATTGAAAAATAGCTTCAAGGCTTTTATGGTGCTTACAAGGGGCTTGCTACAGGAGGCTACTTCTTCCTATAGTAGCCTCTTATTTTCTTGTTTTTGACTATAAATTTTCATGGGTGATGAGGGAGAGTGTGGAGAGGATTTAGGGTAATGGTAGGATGATGATACGATGATGAGGAAGTGGTGTGGCATTGTAAAAATGTAGTGGAGGAACTCTGTGTAGCATCATAGGAACTTCCTATAGCACTAGAGAGAGGGTGCGAAATTTTGACTTTTGAGATCATAGGATGGTGTAAAGGGATGACGAGGGGATTTTTTGTGCTGGAGAGAGAGTGGATGGATGGAGGGGTGAAGAGAAATGAGATAATTTCCCTGCTTTATTACCATGCCAGGCCACTATTCATGACCCTACAAGACAGAAAAAAAATGTCAGCAATCATAGTGTCATTTGACCTTCTTGTCCTTGTTTTTTTTTCTCCTTTTTTTTTGTTTCTTTTTCAAGGCCAGTGGGCTGCCTTAGAAGAGGTTTTAAACCCACCAACCTGTCATGGGTGCCTCAAAGAGGTTTTCACTCAGGGATCTTTTATTTTTATTTTCCTCTTTTTTTTCTCCAGGACTGCCTCAGAGAGGTTTTCAATCCTGGAGTTGGCCTTGGATGCCTCATGGAGATTTTCATGCAAGCCTCATTATTTTTTTTGTTTTTTTATTTTCTATAGTAGGGTTGTGGAATGGAAGCTATGAGGCTCCCAATCACATTTACTTCCCTGTTGATTTTATTGATGAACTCTACCTTAGGCATGCGATTCTTATATACTTTTAGACTATAACCATTGGCAAGCAAAGGGATCCCCTCCTCATCAATGGTTCTAATATGAACAACCCCATTGTCATGGAATTTTTATATTAGGTATGGGCCCAATAATATTTTCATCAACCTCCCTTTAAACTCCTTGAACCTGGATTCATACAGAAAATTCAAATACCCTTCGTAGAAGACTTTCTCCTTGATGTTCATATCATGCCAAACCTTCCTCTGCACCTGTATGACTTCAGTGTGGAGGAGGGCCTACATTTTGAATTCCTCCAAGCCATTTAGTTGATGAAACCTTTCTTTCTGTGCCCTTGTGGCATCTAAATCCAATTTGGATGCCATTCTAAGAGTGTTATATTCAAATTCAATAGAAATCAAAGCTTTCTTCCCATAAACCAGATCATATGGAGTGAAACCAGTAGTTGTCTTATAGGTGGTATTATAGGCTGAAGTTTCCTCCACTAATTCACCCCCCCCCCCCCAATATTTCCAATTGTTTCTCACTACCTTGGTGAGGATGCTTTCCAATGCTCTATTGGTAACCTCTACTTTATCATTTTCTTGAGGGTGTTATGAATTAGATGTTTTGTGATAAATATTATGCTGCCTTACCATATTCTCAATCAAATGTGATGTGAAATGAGCTCCTTAATCAATGACTATCTCCCTTAGATACCAAAATTTGTAGAACAAATTTTCCCTAAATAATTCAACCATTTTTTCTTCTGTTGTTGCCTTGAAATCCTTTGTCTCCGCCTACTTTATCAAATAATCAGTACATAATATGATGTATTTTTGTTGTCCGGATGATGGATCAATTGGCCTAATTAAATTCATACCCAACTTGTTAAATGGATTTAAGGCCACTTGACGTTGTAGAGACATTTCATCCCTGCGTGTGGGTTTTCCCATCCTCTGACACTGGTCACATCTGTTGGTATACCTTCTATCATCTTGATGGAGAGTAGGTCAATAGTATCCAGCTTGTAAGGCCTTTAAATATATCCTCTTAACAACAAAATGAACCCCACAGGTCCCATCATGACATGATGAGAGGATTTCAAATACTTCCTCTTCCAGGACACATCTCCTTAGAATCTGATCTGGTCTCAGTTTGAAAAAATTACCACCAATCCAAGTGAAAGTGGTTCTCTTTCTCACAATTCTTCTCTTCTCCCTGGATGACATATTTGGAAGAAATATCCTAGAAACTAGGTAATTGGATATGTCAGCAAACCACACAGAGAGTACTGAGATAGAAAATAATTTCTCATCTGGAAGTTGATCATCAATCATTCCTTCATTATCTACAAGAAAAGTGAGTCTAGGCAAAAAATTTGCAACTACATTTTCTTTCCCTCGCTTATGAATGATAATTAAATCAAATTTTTGCAACAATAATAACCACCTAATCATTCTAACATTCACATCAGGTTTGGCCATCAAGTATTTAATTGTTGCATGGTCAGTATGCACAAAATTTTGGTACCCAGTAATATAATGTATGAACTTATTGAAGGAATGGACAATAACTAAAATCTCTTTCTCAGTGACAGTGTACTTCAATTCAACCTTAGACAAATTTTTACTAATGCAATAAATGGCATAAGGAAAATTATAATCCATTTGTCCCAAATTCCCCCCCACATATTTAACTAATGTATTAGTATGTATATGGAAATACATAGCCCATTAGGGACCTCGAAGTATAGGAGAATTTGTCATCTTTTCCTTTATTATTTCAAAGGTTTCTTCACAAAACATTGACCAACATAATTTAGATTACTTGGCTAGAAATCCAAACAATGGTAAAGCCACCTTGCTAAAATCCTTGATGAACCTCCTATAGTAACCACCCAAGCCCAAGAAAATCCTTACATCTCTTTCTTTCTGAGGGGTAGGGACCCTTTTTATGATAGAAATATTTTTTGGGTCTACTTGTATCCCTGCTTAAGATATGGAGTGTCAAAGGATAATTATTGTGTTCCTCAAGAATTCACACATCTTATGACACAAAGAGAGATGAATTTAAATGCATATCCTGAGGACTTTACCTATATTAGAGAGGGACTCTTGGAAATCATACCCATAGGGAGTGAAATCATCCATGTAGATTTCCACAGAATCATAGATGAGCTCAGCAAAAATTCTCAGAACCTCTCTCTAAAACGTGGCAGGGGTATTCCATAGGCGAAATGGAAGAAATCTATAAGAAAGGGTGCCCTAAGGGCATGTAAATTTAGTCTTGTCTTGGTCTTCGGGGTTGATCTGGATGTGATTATAACCACTAAATCCATCTAGGAAAGAGAAGAACTTATTTCCTGTAAGAGAATCTAAGACTTATCCATTGAAAGGAAAATGAAAATGGTCTTCCTTTGTGGCATTTTTAAACTCTCTCTAATCAACACATATCGTCCACTTCCCATTCTTCTTTGGGACTAAGACTAGAGGAGACACCTATTCACTGTCTGAGATGGGTTGTATAAACCCTGCATCCAACAAATTTTGTAATTCATCCTTTACAATGTCCTTCAAGGATGAGTTAATTATCCTTTGGGACTGGTGCATTGGATTTCATCCCTCTTTGATGTAAATATGGTGAGTGCAGATTTAGGGATGCACCTCTTTCATTTATTTGTAATCCCAAGCAAGAGCATATAAGTTCTCTCTCTACAGTTGGCATAATTCTTCTTCCTCTTTGGCTGAGAGAGAGGGATTTATTTTTAGGGTTATATATGGTCCAAATTATACAATCATGGTAGGTTCAGAGACTGAATTAGGCATAGCTCAGTCCAAGGAATTCTTATAGATTCCCTCACAAGTTCATCAAGTGGAATGGAAGTGGGGGGTTGGTTATGAAAGATATGGTCAATGAGGTCATCTTCATCGGGTTTCTCCCCTCTGATAACAAAATCTAAGGTATATATTGGGTATGGTGTTGCATGGTACTGTTATCCCCCTATGAAATTCTTGGCAAGCCATCTGGGGGCTAGAATGTTTTGAGCCTTCAAGGAATGCCTTTCCCCTGAAAACCCATCCTCCTTGAAGTCTCTCAATTGCTGTGCCTAATACAAATCCTCTCTGCTAGTACATTTCTCAAAAAGGTCCTATTATTCCCTCCTTTACCCCTGCGAAATACATAAATCCCCCAAAATCCCCTTTAAATTTCCCCATCTCCCTTATTTCCCTAGTTTCCCCCTCCATCTCCCCTACTGTTACCCTTTGATTGCCCCCAAAACGCATTAAAAATGAATTAAAATGATAAATTTTATGTTTTTGGGTCTTAGCCCTTCTTCTGATAGCCCCGCGCCCTTTTCCTTCCATAGAACCCCGCGCCGTGACCTAGGCGTTTCCCCTACGGGGGGCTTTATCCTATCCTTATGGTCAGACCATGTTGGCCCCGTATTTGACTCCTCGGGATGTGTGATGATCTAATCTAACGGCTGTCATTCACTGTGGGGGGTCGCTCTAACAACCTCGTGTCCATACACCTTGGCCCCCCGTAGTTGATCTCCTCCGTCCATTCATTTGTTGATCCAACGGCACGGAGTGCGCCCGAAATGGTGGTCCCCACTCCACGCGTTGTTTTCCAAAACCCGTCGGTATTTTCCGCACCACCCATCTACAGCAGGCAGTTTTCCTAGGAGAGCCAGTGATTCCACTCAGTAAATGACGCGTGGCATCTGTACGGGGGCAAAACCACCCTCATTTCGCGCATTAAACTTTGGTACCGGACGCCCAGCGAAATTCGTGTCAGCCATTAGATCTCGAAAGCTCCATCTGACGGCTCCCGATCACCAGAGATGCACGATATTTAATGAAATCACGCATGCGATAGCTCTTGTTCCGGCCCACCATCCGTCGCCCTCCACCGTTGATCTTAGCCCGATCGACGATGCAGATCTGTCCATGCATTGTTGACCATTCCACCGTCGCCTAGGTCCCCACGTCATCTATCCACTTGGCTGTCCATACGCCACGTCGCCCCACGTGCATATCTCTTACCATTCAACCATTATGACACATATAACGTCCCGTTTTCATGGTTTTTTAATGTTTTTCATGAGTTTTTCATGCTGCAACGTCCGCCAACCTTACCAGAGCGATTTTTCACCATTTCCCCTGCAATTTTTCCCCTCCATTCCATCTGCATGGCCATTTCCTCCATCCACACTACATCCATTACTCTGTCCATTGTTTTCTTCACAGGTTTGCTATGTTTCAGGGTTTCTAGAGGAAGAAAACCGTCGTTGTTCAGTGTACTATCTCAATGGCGAGCGGCACAGACAAGATCAAATCCAATGAACTAGTACCATCATGAGAGAGTCAAGGAATGGGGCTGTCAAGACTTGTTGTTTGGTCAATTTAGTGTGTCCTAAATTGCTACATTAATTTGTCAATCCGGGATTCGTAAGCTGACGAAGTGTGGCGCACTATATGTGCAAGATAACCTATCTCTTACTTTTTGTCGTTTTTGGTTTTTTTCTTTTTTTCTTGGTTGGTTTCCTAATGTGAGATGGAAATTCTAAAAGACAAGTATGGTTATGATTTTTCAAGGCAATGATGTCCTTTATAATGATTTACCAAACTTCAAACTTCAAAAGGATTTTGAAACATACAATGACAAAATTAGTTCCTAAAAGGAAATGAAAATGTGCCACTATTCTAGTTAAACAAACAGTGAACTATTGATCATGAAAACCATTACCCTTGCTGTTGTCTAAACACAAAAGAAACTGTACTCAAAGAAAACATTGCAAGTAAAATAAAACTAAAATAAAATTACATCAACTCATATTCTGACCCCATTAGTCTCGCTATGGCTTTCGGAGGTAATCATAAACAACTTGAGCAATCTGATATCTAATTTGCAGAATAATAAACTAATATCAAATTACACACTCATACTTCAATCCCTCACCATTAGTCTCGCTATGGCTTTCGTAGGTAATTGAAAATGACATGAGAAATTTAATATCTAACTTGCAGAAAAGTAAACTAATATCAAACTACACACTCATACTTCAATCCCTCACCATTAGTCTCGCTATGGCTTTCGGGGGTAACTGAAAATGATATGAGCAATTTAATATCTAACTTGCAGAAAAGTAAACTAATATAAAACTACACACTCATACTTCAATCCCTCACCATTAGTCTCACTATGGCTTTCGGAGGTAACTGAAAATGACATGAGAAATTTAATATCTAATCTAACTACTAAAGAAAATGTGCAAGACTGGAATAAACAAAACAGTACTGGAATTAAACAAAAACTAAGAAAAAGAAATCAGCAGAAGGACAATATTGATTCCATATCATTAGTCATTATAAAATGATGTGCAAATTCCCAGGCTGCCTATTGTAATCTGGAACAAAAACACTAATCAGTTAACAACAATATAAAACATAAAAGATTATGGACTGAAGTAAAAATGTAAAGCATGAAAGATTATGGACAAAGATGAAATGTGAATACCATAAAAGATGTAATGTATATATACATGTGAGTGACTATGGAACAATGAACATAAGGGAAAAAAATGAAGCATGAAACTATGCAGTAATACACAAAACCTCAGCGTGTGCAGGGGCCCTCTGCACAGACCTCGGGAAGCAGCTTTCAAATACGAATTACGCTTATGAACAGAGTCTTCTCATATATTAAAATGCGGTCATAACAGAGAAATAATGTCACAGCACAATGGCAACGCAATTACATTACAGAGCTAACTATTATGCGTATGAGAACGCATTATTTATAACAGAGGGCGAGATAACTAATTCCCTAAAGTTTGCGCTGATGGAAGACACGTGAACCACCACGTCCAAAGATCTAGCATTATGGCCGCCGTGAGGATTAAATCTATGGAGAGTGGCTATTAGCTTCGGCTTATGGAGCCATTTACAGGTGTTGATGTGTCTCCCGTGATTTAGAAACGGCCACGCAAATCTCCACGTGATGAGAAACAGAGTTCTGTCACCGTGGGACTCTTCGGTTGACCACCACTTGGCCACCTTTGACCACAGCCTTCTTAGGTGAATTCGACTGAGCCAATAGGACACGATCCATGTCCATGTCATTTCTAACTTGCCCATGTGGCTTGATTTTCCTGAAGACACCTGCAATATAGACTTTAACAAAATGGCTGCGGAAAGTTGCAACAGCTACGGAAAGTGACAAGATTCCGCAGCTAAATGAGAAAAAATCTAAATCAAACAGCAGACACAAAACATAGTTATAAACCATTTTAGATGCTCTTTTACAATTAATATGCAATGATATTAATGACTTAAAGGGTCCAGGTGAATGAAAAAGGTCTAGAAAGGTGTATAAGAAAGATGCAAATTTGAGATTCAACATACCCCCACTGTGAAGGTGTTGCATGTCCTCATGCAACCAAAATTTTGATAATCCTTCTTCAATTCATATGCCTTGACACCTCTGCCAGTACATCTAATCCTCTTCTCCTCTTCCTTAGTGCTGCTAACATCCTGGGCTTTTTAATCAAGCGTCTGAATTTGATATTAATCAGTTCTCTACTTAACTTCTGGCATTTCTTCTTCAATTTCCTATTCTTTTTCTGCCATAGTCCCAGATGTAGCATGGTATTGTCATGAATGATCTTGTCCAATTTTATTTGTTTCTTTAATGCCTCATTTTCATTTTTAATGTGTCTATTTAAAACCTCCAACTCAAAGACTTCTTGTTTCAATGATTGTACTAGATCTTCTTGTGCTGTGTGAGGCTAAGTGGATGAAGTGCTGGGACCCGTGGCCACTCTTTCTAAAGATTCTATATAATCATATACTTCTTGCTGCTTTGGGTCTATCTCGGGTGTCGTTTTCATTGGGTTGCCCCCAAAATGCTGTGGAGGAGAATTGACTTCAAAATCTGGCTGAAAAGGATTCATGTCAACGTCTGGCTGAGAATGAGATGGACTATGTTAAATGTCTGACTGAGAATGAGATGGACTATGTTCAATTTCTGACTGAGAATGAGATGGAATATGGCCAGCTGGAGTTTTTTCAGGTGTTTCTTCTCCCAAATCAATAAAATGGGGTCCTTTCGTTTGTGTTTTCCTCAACTTCCCTCTAAGCCTGGAACGTCTTCTTACACGCTGTGGACTATTGTCTTTTCCCTTTTGTTTTCCTTTTCCCTTCTTTTTGGCCATAGATGACTGTTCCTGAAGGTGAACTAGTTTCTCAGATAACACTTGATGATCTTCTTCTGAGGAAGGGGTTTGATGCACAGCCTCAATGCTTCTTTCCTCTTTTGATTTTATTGGCTTTTTACCCTTGGTTTCTTCCTTCCTCCTTTTTGACAGTCTCTCTTCTCTACTAGTTCTTTCAACTGTAGTAGTAGGAGTGCTTTGAGTTTCATCATTTTTTCTCTTTCTCCTACTCCTTCTTGATGTAATACCTTCAGGAATTTCTTGGGGTTATTCAAAGAAATTTCTAATCAAAAATTGTTCCCATGTGTCCTTTTCCTCTTTTAACTATTTTTCAATCAGAATTTTCACAAGACCATGGTGATACAAATGTGGTTCCATGTCCCCTAGATGCTTCTGGATGGTCACAGACATCTTCTTCAAACTATTTAATAAAAAGTATGGCAGATTGAGGGTCTGGTTGTCTATAAAATTCATCAGCAATCGGGTATGATATATGTACATTGACCCAAAACGGCCCTCACAGGTGATCAATTTTTGAATGACCAATAGTAAAGTGGCCCACTCTTCTTTCAAAGCATGAACAAGAATTCCCCTTTTAAAAATAGTTACATCCATACCTGGGTTACGTAGGATCACTCTCCAGGCTTCATCACTAATACTCTTGTTCTTGAACCATCATTCACCTTCTTGAGGAAGTTCTGTAGCAGCTGCTATGGATGCCTCATTCACCGTAAATTTGAGGTCCCCAATTTCTACTTCTAGACCATTGAAAGACCTTGCAAAAGCTTTTGTCACCTCTTTATGGTAACCTCTAAAATTTTGGATAAACCGAAGCCACTTTTCCTTTTTCAATATATCTCTGACTTGTGGGTATCCTTCCATGAATTTAGGTCCTTTTGGTTCTGTTCTCAACAATTGACCCATCCTTCTTTCTGTGCTTGAAAAATTGTCTGTGTGAGGAGGGTTCAACGGAGGTAAGACGGCTGAATGAATGGAAATGAGCACGATTTATGGAGGATACCAGTGACTGTAGGCGAATATCAGAGAATGGGTATACGGAATGTAGCGTAACATAGAACAAAATGGGGTGAAGCGGAACAGAGAAGGGTTACGTGAGCACGGTGGAAATGCAGCTGTGAGATTAATAAAACAATAGGAGGAGTATAACACATCTGGCAGTATTTAAAATTGGGTGGCTACAGAGTAAATGTAAGCACGTTTATGAAACGGCTACAGATTTTATGCGGCTGAAAGAAGCCGTAGTCAAATCAACCATGTTTCATCATCACAGGTGGAGTATCGGAGTATGAGTGAAGATCGGAGGCTTGATTATGGGACCATTTGAAAATGAATGCAAGGATTGTGGGAGGATCATATAGAGATCGTGGAATGGTTACGGAGTTTTTCAACACAATCATTGCATATAATGGAGCTATGGTTTATAACTATGTAAAAATGTGCTTAAATGCCATTTGAAATAAATTTTTACTCATACCTTGGAATTCTTGCCATTTTTCATTGGTCTTCAATTAGTTGCTCCTCATTGATATCTTGAATGCCCCATGTCTTCATAATATGTCTTCATACCTGCATTTGATTTCATGATTGTTGAACTAACATTTGGCTGTACATTTTTTTTGAAAAACAGAGTGGTAGCTGCAGAATCTGCTTCCGGCTGCGGAAACTGGTGTCAGCTGCGGAAACAGGTGTCAGCTGCGGAAACTGATACAACTATTATTTGGGTGAATGGAAATAGATGGATGATAACTGACTGAATGAAAATGGTCATGAAATAAAATTTTATTGGTGAAATAAAATGAAATAGATGAAATGAAGTGAAATGGAATGAAGTGGAGTGAAATGAAGTGGAATGAAATGGAGTGGGTGGTCACAAAATTTGTGAAATGAAAGAGAGATTTTTTTTATTTTTGGAAAATATAGGGTGTCAGGTGTTCCTGATTTTCACCCTACATTTTCTGTATAAGACTGCCAATCAATGATTGGTTTTCAGGCTAATACAATTTATTTTTTATTTTTTTAATTTTTTTTAACTGAAAAGAACAAGGCTAGGCTGGTGGAGAAGAAGAATTCTTCTGTACTAGCCTGATTGCAGAATTTTCTTGAAACATTTTGACAAATTCCTCTTTTGAGAGTGGCTTATGATAGAATTTTAATCTGTGGCCATTCACAATAAGAGGAGTTTGAAATTCATCAATGGTCTTGATTCTTACTGCTCCATTGCTAAAGATCTTGTCAATCTCATATGGCCCAAGCCAATGAGTCTGAAATTTTCCTTTAAAATATTTAAACTTGGAATCAAATAACAATTCCTAATCTCCTTCTTGAAACTTCTTCTCTTTGATCTATTTTTCATGCCATTTAGCTCTTTGATATTGAACTAGATCAGTTCTTAGAATTGCCTCTTGTCTGATCTCATCTAGCTCATTCAACTGCTCCATTCTATGCTTTTGAGCTTCTGATAAATCCATCCCCAACTGAACTGCTATCTTGAAGGTCTTGACTTGGAACTCAATGGGGAGAAGGACTTCTTTCCCATAAACAAGTTCATAGGGAGAATGTCCTGTTGTATTTCTCCATGTAGTTCTGTAGGCCCACAAGGCTTCAGAAAGCCTTTCTGCCCAATCTCTTCTATGTAGATGAACAGTTTTGGTGATGATACTTTGGAGAACTTTGTTTGTAGACTCCACTTGACCATTTTCTTGCGGATGGTAAGGAGTAGATCTTCTGTTCTTGATTTTTTATTCTTCCATCAATTTCTCCACCAAGTTGGATGTGAATTGGCTTCCCTGATCTGTCACAATTTCTCTTGGAACACCAAAGTGAGTAAAAATATTCTCATAAAGAAAATTAACAACTGAATTTTCAGTAGCAGACACTAATGCTTTGGCCTCTACCCATTTAGTAACATAATCAGTAAAAACCAATATATACTTCTTTTTCTTAGATGGTGGATTAATAGGTCCAATGAAATCTAAAGCCCATTTTTCAGAGGGTTCGATGAGTACTTGTGTTTGCAATGGAATTTCATTTGAAAGGGTAGGTGTCCCTACTCTTTGGCAGTTGTCACACCTTTTAACATATTGTTTTGCATCTTTGAAGAGGGAAGGCCAATAATATCCTAAAGAGAGGATTTTATAGGCTGTTCTTTTGTCTGAAAAGTGTCCACCACATGGTTCATCATGACATGCCTTAAGGATATCATGCATTTCATCTTCCCTGACACATCTTCTGATCACAAGATCTGGCCCTGTTTTAAACAATTCGTTAGAAATCCATGAATATTTTGAACTCTCCTGAATAATCTTTCTTTTTTCACTTGGAAACAAATGTGAAGGCAGTTTCCCTGTAACCAAATAGTTAGCAATATCTGCATACCAAGGAGTCTTAATAGTTACTGCAAACAAGTATTCATCAGGAAACTTATCCTCTACAGGAGAATCTTCTTATTCTGAATCATAGACAAGAAATCAGCTACTGTATTTTGTTTTCCTGGTCTATCCAACACAGTAATATTGAATTCCTGCAAAAGTAAGAGCCATCTTGTCACTCTGCCATTAGTAACAGGTTTGTTCATTAGATATCTAATTGTAGAATGGTCAGTATGAATAAAAGTTTCATAGCCTATTATATAATGTCTAAATTTATTGATTGCATGAACAACAGCTAAAAACTCTTTTTCAGTCACAGTATAGTTCAACTCCGTGGGAGTCAAATTTTTACTGGTATAGTAAATGGCATAAGGGACTAAATCTTTTTGACCCAATACAGCTCCCAGAGTTGTATCTGAAGCATCTGTAGAAGTATGGAAAGGGAGTTTCCAATTTGGTCCTCTCAAGATAGGTGCTTCAGATATTCTTGTTTTCAAAGTTTCAAAGGCTGATTAACAATCAGGATCCCATTTGAATTCACAATCTTTTGTAAGCAGTTTGAAGAGTGGAGATGCTATTTTGGTGAATTTTTCTATAAATCTTCTATAGTATCCAGGAAATCCTAGAAAACTTCTAACATCTCTTTGACAATTTGGAATAGGCAACTTGGAGATGACTTCAACTTTTGATCTATCAACCTTAATCCCATCTCCTGAAATATGATGCCCCAAAACAATACCTTCAATAAACATCATAAATAATTTTTCATGGCTTAATGAAAGGTTTGTTTCTTTACATCTTATAAGAACTTTTTCCAAATTTTCTAATGCCTCTTCAAATGAATTACCATAAACTATAAAATCATCCATATAAACCTCTACACAATCATGGATTAGATCAGAAAAAATTCCTAGTACTGCTCTTTGGAATGTTACAGGTCCATTACATAACCCAAAAGGAATTACTCGATAGGCAAAAGTTCCCCATGGACAGGTGAATGTGGTCTTATCTTGATCTTCAGGTGCTACCTGAATTTGATTATAGCCACTAAAACCATCCAAAAATGAAAAGTACTTTTTACCTGCTAATGTATCTAATACTTGATCGAAAAAAGGCAAAGGAAAGTGATCCTTCAAAGTTTCTTTGTTAAATTCCCTGTAATCAATGCATACCCTCCATTTACCATTCTTTTTAGGTACTATAACCAAAGGAGAAACCCATCGGCTATCTGAAATTGGATAAATGAAGTTTACATTGAGTAATTTTTGGAGCTCTTCTTTCATTATCTCCCTAAGATTTGGATTCATCCTTCTTTGAGGTTGTCTGATTGGTCTACTGTTTTCCTCAATATAGATATGATGAATGCAAGTCTTAGGATCAATACCTTTCATGTCAGTATACTCCCATGCAAATGCAGTAGAATGTTTTTGCAAGATTTTGGTTAGTTATTCTTGTTGTGAATTTTCCAAATGTTTGTTGATGTTCAATGTTTTTCCTGGAAAAATCTCAATGGTAGAACTACCAAACTCTTCCATAGAGTAAAGAGACATTTGTCTTGATGATAAATATTCTATGTCAGATTCCAACTGAAATTGTGTGGGGTCATATTCAGAAGATGTCTCAAAATTTTCTAATGTGTTCAGAATTTGACTATCCTCACTGATTTCAGAAATGGTAAAGACAGGTTGTATAGTGTCCTCATCATCAACCCATTCATTGTCTCCTACTTCTGTAATTGCTCTTGCTGTAGGATACAAATTGAATTTATTTGTCGAATTACCATTAGAAATGTACATGTCTCCAGATCTACAACTAATAAAAGCATCAGCCGTGGCTAGCCAAGGTCTTCCTAAGATAAGTGGGTGCCCTCCTAGATTACTCTTGGGAGTCAAAATCATAAAGTCTACTGGATATTCCCAAGAATCTAAGGAGACTGAAATATCTTCTAATACACCATCTAGTTTAATAACTGATCGATCTGCAAGTTGCAGTAAAGTAGGTGTAAAAGGAAGGTTAGGAAGTTTTAGCTGTTCCATAGTCTGTCTACTCATAATGTTGATAGCAGCCCCTAAGTCAATCAATGTGTTTGGAATTTCTATCCCATTTATATGTGTCTTGACAATTGGACTTCCTGGGTCTACATACTTCTGCATGGTAATTTTTCCCATCATAATATCTGCAACTTTTCCTACCAGGTGGATTTTTCTTGTGCCTTTTAGTTTCCTTCCTGGTCTTTTGAGACTCAACTCCTTTATTGTTTTTGCTAGAATAGGAATCTCTCGAATGGCTTGTAGCAAGGGAATCTTGATACAAACATTATTTAATTCATCTAGAAAATCATAGTTAGGCAACAAGATTTGTTTTTCCACCCCTTTATCGATTTGTAATCTTTCAGGAAAAGGAGGTGTGGATGAAGATGCAGGTTGCTCAACTATAGGAGTTTTGGGTGTTAACTTTTCTTTCTATTTTTGAATGTTTGAGTTTTGAAGAGATGTTTCCTCAGAATCCTTATTGGCTTTAAGAGAGTCCTCCTCAGAGGTATCTTGCTCTTGGACATCTATAGAAGGTTTTTCTAAAACTCTACCAGATCTGAGTTGTACATCATTGAGAGGAACAATCATATAGGTAGGAAATTGTTGTCCTTCTATCTTGTAAGTATTCTGAGGATTTTTATTATTAGGATTTGGAAATGGCTGAGCTGGAAGTTGATTTGGCTTTTGTTGGTATGGAAGCATGAGTTGAGGATTTTGATTTTGTTGAGAAGGTTGTTGTTGTGGAAATGGAAATGAAAGTTGTGGATTTGGGTTTGGAAGTTGTGGAGCTTGTTGATTTTGAAAAGATGGAGGATATTGATAAAATTAAGCAAATCTCCCATAAGGATTTTTCATCCCTTGTACCCATGGTTGATATGGATTTTGATGTTGGGGCCAAGGTTGTTGCCAAGGATTCCAATTTGGTGGGGTTTGAAGATTCATATGGTTGCTAAACCCTTGAGTTTGTTGTCCCTGCCAAGGTCTTCTTGCAACAAAACGGAGAGATTCTACTGAATTTGGGTCTTCTTGAAAGACAGCTTTGAGTCCAAGAATTGAAGGTCAATCCTTGGTCTCATGGTTCTCTGAGCAAATCATACATGTTTCTACAACTTTTGCATCCAAGGGACATTCCCTTAAATCATGTTTCTTTCTACACTTCAGAAAAAAGATGGCTAGAGCATCGGTTTCTACTTTCTGCTTGTTTTGGATCTTAAGGGTGTCTAGTTGTTCACTAAGGCTCCCTAAGATATCAGTTTTTAATTCATCAAGCATATTTCGAATCTCTGCCCTACTTAATGATCCAGTTGTAGATTTGTTTGCCCTGATAAGAGAAGGATCCCTAGGCCCTTTTCCTATTCTAGATTTTCCTCTTGAGAGATGGACACATAGTTTTGTTATGTCACGAAGTGGAAGTTGAGAAATGTCTCCTTTCCCCATCATGTTTAAAATATCTATCCATTCATCTCTAATGGCTTTTAATATGAGGGCTTTCAAGGTTTCATCATCTAAGTTGCTCATCTTTGCTCTTTTCAAGTTGTATTGAAATCTTTCAAGTAAGTCTTCCAAATTTTCATCTTCTTTTTGCATCATTTTGAATACCTTATCCTTGTGATTGGTGGGCATACAATAGTCCAAGTATCTATCCAAAAATGTTTGTTTCATATCATTCCAAGTCCTAATAGATTGGGTGGCTAATCCCATGAACCATTTCAAAGCGGCTCCCTTCAATGTTGAAGGAAACAATTTGAGTTTTTGAGAGTCTTCCATATAGTCATAGGTTCGGCACATGACTTCAAACTCAAACAGAAATGTTTCAGGATCCTCACTTCGCAATCCATAAAAGTTGGGGAGGACAGATGGTGAGATGTTTTTCATCGTTGTGTGAGTTTCCTCATCAACTATAGGGAATCCAAACAAGTTGTCTCCTTCCCTATTTCTTCCATTATTACCTTCACCATTTTTGTCTCCATTGTTTCCTCCTCCTATACCTCTACCTCTACCTCCAAATCCATCTATTATTTCCTCTGCCATGATAGTTTCTTTAGAGTCCTCAAATTCCTCTAGTTCTTCTATCAAGGGAGGATGAGAAGGAGTCTTTTCCTTTTCTTCTTCAGGTGATTCTACTTCTTTGATTACAATATACTCTCCTGTAGAAGTAAAGAAAGGATCCTTTTCTAAATGAGTTTTAGTAGGTGGTATAAGAGAATCCTCTAATTCAGTTGCTCCTTGAATTCCAAGAATCTTAAGGCTAGGGGTAGATGGTGGTGAGTATTGTCTATGCCTTGAAGAAGACGGAGTTGTGAAAATCGAACTCTTAGCTCTAGCTATAAACCTTCCCCTAGAATCTCTTGCTCTATGCATGTCATTTTTATTATTTTTTAAGTTGGGCTAATAATTCTCTTTCTGATCTTCCAAGTCACACTAGGTGCAAGAAGGGAGCATACTTAAGAAATTATTGAACCAATAACTCTCTTTTCTGATCCTCCAGATCACACTAAGTGCAAGAGGAGAGCATACTTCAAGAATTTATCAAGTTTTCCCTTCTTTTTATTGTTTTTTTTTTAAAAGAAATTGGCTACCTAGTTACACTTCCCCGGCAACGGTGCCAAAATGTTTGGTCAATTTAGTGTGTCCTAAATTGCTACATTAATTTTTCAATCCGGGATTCGTAAGCTGACGAAGTGTGGCGCACTATATGTGCAAGATAACCTATCTCTTACTTTTTGTCGCTTTTTGGTTTTTTTCTTTTTGTCTTGGTTGGTTTCCTAATTTGAGATGGAAATTCTAAAAGACAAGTATGGTTATGATTGTTCAAGGCAATGATGTCCTTTATAATGATTTACCAAACTTCAAACTTCAAAAGGATTTTGAAACATACAATGAGAAAATTAGTTCCTAAAAGGAAATGAAAATGTGCCACTATTCTAGTTAAACAAACAATGAACTATTGATCATGAAAACCATTACCCTTGCTGCTGTCTAAACACAAAAGAAACTGTATTCAAAGAAAAGATTGCAAGTAAAGTAAAACTAAAATCAAATTACATCAACTCATATTATGACCCCTCACCATTAGTCTCGCTATGGCTTTCGGAGGTAATCATAAACAACTTGAGCAATCTAATATATAATTTGCAGAAAAATAAACTAATATTAAATTACACACTCATACTTCAATCCCTCACCATTAGTCTCGCTATGGCTTTCGGAGGTAACTGAAAATGACATGAGAAATTTAATATCTACCTTGCAGAAAAGTAAACTAATATCAAACTATACACTCATACTTCAATCCCTCACCATTAGTCTCGCTATGGCTTTCGGAGGTAACTGAAAATGACATGAACAATTTAATATATAACTTGCAGAAAAGTAAACTAATATCAAACTA
Organism: Pinus albicaulis; assembly: GCA_034641835.2. Taxonomy (NCBI): domain Eukaryota; kingdom Viridiplantae; phylum Streptophyta; class Pinopsida; order Pinales; family Pinaceae; genus Pinus; species Pinus albicaulis. The sequence goes on from MU968551.1 coordinate 32,938,262, forward strand.
TACACTCATACTTCAATCCCTCACCATTAGTCTCGCTATGGCTTTCGGAGGTAACTGAAAATGACATGAACAATTTAATATCTAACTTGCAGAAAAGTAAAATAATATCAAACTACACACTCATACTTCAATCCCTCACCATTATTCTTGCTATGGCTTTCGGAGGTAACTGAAAATGACATGAGCAATTTAATATCTAATCTAACTACTAAAGCAAATGTGCAAGACTGAAATAAACAAAACAGTGCTGGAATTAAACAAAAACTAAGAAAAGTAAATTAGCAGAAGGACAATATTGATTCCATGTCATTAGTCATTATAAAATGATGTGCAAATGCTCGGGCTGCCTATTGTAATCTGAAACAAGAACACTGATCAGTTAACAACAATATAAAACATAAAATATTATGGACAGGAGTAAAATGTAAAGCATGAAAGATTATGGACAAAGATGAAACGTAAATACCATGAAAGATGTAATGTATATACACATGAATGACTATGGCACAATGAAATTAAAGAAATGAAGCATGAAACTATACAGTAATACACAAAACCTCAGCGTGTGCAGGGGCCCTCTGCACAAACCTCGGGCAACAACTTTCAAATACGAATTACGCTTTTAAACAGAGTCTTCTCATATATTAAAATGCAGTCATAACAGAGGAATAATGTCACAGCACAATGGCGACGCAATTACATTATAGAGCTAACTATTATGTGTATGAGAACGCATTATTTATAACAGAGAGTGACATAACTAATTCCCTAAATTCTGCACTGATGGAAGACACGTGAACCACCACGTCCAGAGATCTAGCATTATGGCCGTCGTGAGGATTAAATATATGGAGAGTGGCTGTTGGATTTGGCTCATGGAGCCATTTATAGGTGTTGATGTGTCTCCCGTGATCTAGAAACGGCCACGCAAATCTCCACATGATGAGAAACAGAGTTCTGTCACCGTGGGACTCTACGGTTGACCACCACTTGGCCACCTTTGACCACAACCTTCTTAGGTGAATTCGACTGAGCCAATAGGACACGACCCATGTCCATGTCATTTCTAACTTTCCCATGTGGCTCGATTTGCCTGAAGACACCTGCAATATAGACTTTAACAAAATGGCTGTGGAAAGTTGCAGCAGCTGCGGAAAGTGACAAGATTCCGCAGCTAAATGAGCAAAAATCTAAATCAAACAGCAGACACAAAACATAGTTAAAAACCATTTTAGATGCTCTTTTACAATTAATATGCAATGATATTAATGACTTAGAGGGTCCAGGTGAATGAAAAAGGTCTAGAAAGGTGTATAAGAAAGATGCAGATTTGAGACTCAACACTTGCATTAACGAAAAGCGGAGTTCAAACGCCGGAAATCCTGCCAGTGCCATTTAAAGCTCGAGCTAACTCGACAGAGGCAGTAATGAAGCAGCAAATAATTTTAGTACAGAGCAGAGGGATTAGAGTGCATCAACGAAGATCTTAAGCCCTAAATCAGAAATTTAAAGAGGCGAAGCATCATTTTGAAGACCCCGAGGATCGACCTGGAGGTCTTGAACAGGCAAAAGGTAATATCATGGTTTTTCGTCAGCAGAATGTTTTTTATTCATCAAGTACATGGCACCCAAACAATTTTTATTATGCACCATGTCCCTGAAGAGTTTTCCACTAGACTACATCTCAAAAAAAGTCAGACATTTATGAGACAGACCTTTCAGCAGTTTATTTTATTTTTTGTTTACGACACCAGGAGTACAACAAGCCAAAATGTCAAGATCATATCCAAAGCAGATCATTCTTTCACAAGGAAGGTGACAGAGATTAAATACATAGTAGTTCAAGCAGAATGGGTTTCAGCCCTGCATTCATTGTTATGTTTAATGATACATTAAATTTTCACCTACTCCTTCAGTCGATCTTAAGTTCACCCTTTGTTATAAAGCACAGAAGGAAACATTGTAATGGTTGTTGATGAGATATCAGTGAAATGCAAGTATTCTCCTCTTGAGACAAGTTCTCTGTGTATATTGTAAGATAGGCTGAGATTTGATGTATTCAGACTGAATGTTCAAGCTATGGGCTATGATGTACCTGATTGGTGTTGTTTTAATATGACAAGCATGTTTCTTTGGATCCTGATCTAAAGCAGCTGGTGACGTTTCCTTTCTCTGTATTTGTGGTTGACTTGCTTTCATTTCATCATGTTTCTTCAGGCTCGCATCGGAAGTTTGGCATAATATTTACCCTTGATAGGTACCTTATGCTACTGCTCTCCCAGCCTTCTATGTTTTCTGCATATATGTGTATCTGAATGTTGATTTCAATTGATTTAACTAGTGTAGTGGATGTCATTGCCTTCTTTCTGATGTATGAATTAATGAAATCTATATTTAGATGTTCTTGTTAGGATCTAGTTGAATGTGTTGAGAACCTGGGAGGTCTAGAATCCTGTATCTGCCTCACTAGGAGCTTTCCATCCCAATTAAACCTTTCCAAGATCCCTTTTTTTACCTCTAATTCGGTCCAAGCAGGCCTGGAGTTAAATGACCTCTGGCCTGATCTATAGACTGAACTAGATGGTTCTCCTCCTTTCATTTTCTGTCCTTAATGGCCCATTCCAAATATCTCCTTTCAGACCCAAATGCTCTAGATGACTAGCCCAACTGAAAGCTTGCACATTGAACACAAATAAATCCTTTCTTGACTCCATAGTCCAATGGCTTTGATGTTGCCTGAGTTATCTATCTCTGCCTAAGCTTCCTCTTTGCTCATCCTTGTCTTATATTGGTCCTTCTCTTCTTGATTCCCTCCAACCAAACACAAACAATCAAACCAACAACCCTGAGCCTACAACTAGCCTAAAATCATAACTTAGAGCTTCAAAGACATACACTTTGACTCATATAGAGAGATCCCTCTCTGGACCTAGGAGGGCTAGATCCTAAGGTCCCAAAGTGGTTCTATGTTGTCTTATCTTTTGTTCTCTGTCAACCTGGCCAAAACATGGGAACCCCAACATAATGGCGACTCCACTGGGAATTCTGAGTACATTTCACCTTAAAAAATTCGTAAAAACCTCAGAAACTTAGAACTCTGGTTAGGTTGACAGTAAGTCACCCCTTTCTTGAATCAACCTCCATTATTGAATATCCACCATACTCTTAGACAGAGCCTGGAAAGGGCCAGGTAGCCTCCAGATCTCATCCTCTTTTCAGAGGTGACATATATGGTAAATGCCCTCCCAGTCAATCTCTGGTTGGAGCTTGTTGTTTTAGAGGAGATTCCTGAAAGGTGATAGCGCCTGAGCACTGTGGTGGATAGTGTACCCCTTAGAAACATCCTAAACCCTCCACCTGGCGACTCCATTGTTCCTAAATGTTAAAATACTCCACTGGTGATCAGTAGGCCTGCTGATCATCTTGGTTTCGCATCAGACTCCACTGGGAGACCAGTCCCTGAGACAACATTAACCACAGTAGAAGTAACAAGTAGGGTTAAACTGCTTGGCTTATAAACAGCATTCTGGCTTTCAGAACCATCCACACAAGAGCTTATCTTGACCCTGACCCACCGGAAATAGTTGAAAATCCAGAGAGTATCCTCAAAGGAGCTCCTACACCTAAAAGACCAACCATTTCCAACCACATTCTTAGAGCTAATTCTGCACCAGAAAACCTAACAGCTCTAGCACATTTCCTCCCTGACCTAGACATACCCAATAGACTATCGAGAACTAGGTCATCCAATCATCTAGACCAGCAAGACCTCGAAGTTTACAATACACCATCTAACAGTGGTCAAAACACTAGGGACAGTGAAACCCCTCCTTCTACACCACCTGATTTTCACTTCCTTCAAAACTTGGGGCTCTCTCACCCTAGATCTGCTCAATAGACTTCTGCTGGGCCAAACATCCCTGTCATCCAAATACCAGCTGCTCAATCTAACCCTATACCCCATCAGAACATCATTATGGCAGCCTGGTATGCACCTTTGCTTCTACCTCAACCCTTGTTACCCTTGCCCAACGATTACCAGTCAAAAATCTCACACTTCACTGCTAAAGAGTCCATAACAGCTCAGCAACATGTAGATAAGATGGAGGACTCTTTTGATTATATGGAAATTGATGATGAAACAATCAAAATGAGGATCTTTGCCCAAAGCTTAGGGGGCGAGGTCAAGAAATGGTTTAAAGGGTTGCCTCCTGGCAGTATTCAAGATCTCCCTGCATTATACTAGACCTTTATAAACAAATGGGAGGTTAGAGCAAACCCTCGCCAGCTCCTAGCAGAATACATGTCCCTTAAGAGGAACGTAGGAGAGAGTGTTCACGATTACACCACTAGATTCAACAGCATTTACAATGCTCTCCCTCCACACATGAAACCTCCACAAGGTATGGCCCTGGCTAAGTATCCTGATGGATTTGATGCTGACCTGGCCTATGAGCTTAGAGACAAACAATACACCACCCTAGAAGACATGTAGAAAGGAGCTATAACCATAGACGCAAACTTAATGGAAAAAAGGGCAAGACTAAAAGCTAAAAAGAGGGTATCATATAGGGATGACAACGTAGCTTCCACGTCTGATCCCAAATATGACATACTGTCCAAAAATGTGGAAGAACTTCAACAAATGATAAAGAGGATGGTTTTCCAAAACAACAACCAAAACAGAAACCAGAACCAAAATATTAGAAGAAACAATAATGTTCCCAACAAACAAAGAGAGTCAGACCAACAAATTATTCCCCCATTTCAAGAAAAAATTTTAGATGAATACGAGGGAATCATTGAAGAGTCTGAAGGGAATGCAATAAATATGTTTGAAGCAGAGGACTCGGTCCTTAACTGTGATTCAGAATAAGATCAGCCCTCACCTTCATATTGGGATGAGGAATGGTTAGAAACTGAGGATTACAGATTAGGATTTCAAAATGCCATGATGCAGGTTAGGGAACAATATGAACTTAGGAGCAAGAAAAGCCAAGATACTTCCAAAACAAAGACTCCTGAGGTAACCATCAAGAAAAGACCTGATAAATCCTCTAAAGCATCTGCTGCAGACAACAAAACAACAGCTGAAAGTTTTGGTAAACATAAGGAGAAGGACAACCAAAAAAATGAAAAACGAAGTCAACCAACCAGCAGCACTAGCACCGTAGTTAGTGCTCCTGATAAAACGATTCCTAACCTTGTACATAGTGAGAAATCACAAACCGATACAGATGCTAAGGCAGTAGCAAATAAAACAGAATTGAGCATCACAAAGAACTATTCCACTTTCAATCTAGAGAGTGATATTGCAAAAATCAAAATCTCTGTACCATTATCTGAGCTGGCCACTCAGAATGTGTATAAAGGATAATTTTGAAAGAATTGAATCTGGGAGAAATGAATGATTCTGTAAATTTAAATGATGATCAACCCGCCCTGCTGTTTGGTCCAAAGATTGAGGGAAAGTTTTAGGAATGGGTAGTTCCACCTTTTTATATCAGTCTCAACATTCATGACAAGATCTTGCACAACGCAATGCATGATTCTGGAGCGTCTCAAAACTTAATGCCCAAGGTAGTGATGTAGAGGCTAGGCCTAGGAATCACCAGACCCTACAAATACTTATATTCATTTGACTCTAGCAGAGTAAAATGCCTAGGCCTCATCAAAGACTTATGTGTGAGTTTAACCCAGATTCCTGCTAAATGTATGGTCATGGATGTTGTGGTGGCAGATGTGCCACCAAAGTATGGCATGCTGCTATCTAGATCATGGGGAGCCAAACTGCAGGGAACAATGCATATGGATGGCTCTTATGCCACTATCCCTATATTTGGCCAACTTAGAAGACTATATAGAGAGTCACAGATGAAATTCTTAGTCAGTAGCCCCGAGAAACCTGAAAACTCACCATTATACTCTATACATACAGACCTAGACTCTTTCATTCTCTACAATGACCAATCCTCAGAAGAGCCGAGATCAGATAATGGAGATATAAACGTAGAGCCCATGGATTTCAACATAATGGCTACTCTAGAAGAATACGGTGAAGAGGACCATGGGAAAAATACTAAAAAAGTAACTCTGAATGGAACAGAAACAGAACAAAAACAGCAAGCCAGCCACCTCCCTGGTCTCCATGCCCATAATGAACCACAAAATGCCCCCCCTCCTAGCACAAACCTCACAACTCAACATAATGGCGAATCCAGCTGTAGGGGAGGGGATGAAGAAAAAGTAAACAACGGACCCCTGTGGGAAATGAACTTTGATGGGTCCTGTACTAGGCAGAGTGCTGGAGCAGGAATGTGGTTGCGTAACACTGAAAATGATCACGCAGAGAGCCACGCTGTCAATCTGCATTTCAAATGCACGAATAACATTGCAGAATATGAGGCTCTGATCTTGGGCTTAAATCTGTTGAAAAAATTAGGAGCCCGTAGGATAGCTGTGAGAGGAGACTCAGAGTTAGTGATCAAACAGGTGAATGGTGAGTATTCAGCAAAACACCCCAGGCTTAGGGCATACAGGAATGATACTCTAGATCTGTTGAAAACATTCGTTGAATATAAATTAGTGTTCATTCCTAGGGGTCAAAACGTTGTCGCTAATGGATTAGCTTTCCTAGCTAGTTCGTATCCTAAGGCCCTTAATGACCAACAGATCATCATCCAGACCAAATTCAAACCTGCGGTGCCAGACAATGAAAAATACTGGCAGGTTTTTGAAGGAGACAAACAGATCGAGGATTTCCTGATAGGTAGAAATGAGTTTGAATTTTCTGATTCAGACCTCAAATCTGATAGCTTCTGCCTAGATGAAGATTCCTCAGATGAGGAAGAAACACCCTGTAACATGGAAACTCCCTGTAACATAGCAATAAATATTTTTTCTGATAAAACTGGAAATTTTAACGAAAATAGTGAAAAAGCAGAAAATGAAGAGGTCGAAGTGCTGCAGGCCAAAGAGAAGAATATACCCAGAGGCCTGGCACCCTTAGAGGACCTCTTTGATTTTGATGACGTAGCAAAAAATACCACAATTGAACATGCCGATTCTAATGTGGAAGAATGCAACATTGGCATTGAAGATAAGCCCAAAATGATAAAATTGGCCAAGTCTATACCTGCAGACATAAAAAAGAAATACACAGACCTGTTTAAGGAATTCATTGACGTGTTTGCATGGAGCTATGAAGACTTAAATGCCTATGACACCAACATCATACAACATAAGATACCACTAAAGGAAAATCAGAAGCCTTTCAGACAAAAAATTCGAAGAATCAATCCAAAACAATTGCCTGCAGTAGAGAAAGAGATCAGGAAGATGTATGATGCAGGAATAATAGTCCCTGTAAGGTTTTCTGATTGGGTGTCAAACTTAGTGGCTGTAAGGAAGAAGACAGGGGAGATCAGGTTATGCATAGACTTCAGAAACCTCAACAGAGCCTCCCTGAAAGACAACTACCCCTTGCCTAGAATGGAACATATCCTACAGAAGGTGGTGGGCTCTAAGAGAATCTCCCTGCTTGATGGTTTTTCAGGATATAATCAAGTTCTAGTACTCCCAGAATATCAACTCAAAATAGCTTTTACCACTCCATGGGGCACCTTCATGTATGTGAAAATGCCCTTTGGATTGATGAATGCTGGAGATACGTTCCAGAGAGAAATGGACATTGCTTTCTCAGATGAGATTGGACACTTTATAGTTATCTACTTGGACGACTTGACTGTCTTTTCTAAAACTGAAGAAGAACACTTGAAACATCTGAGGAAATTCTTTGAAAAATGTAGAAGGTATGGCCTGTCCTTAAATCCTAAGAAAACTGTTTTTGGGTTGCAAGAAGGTAAACTTCTGGGCCACATTATATCTGAGAAAGGGATCAGGATAAACCCACAGAGAGTTGAGGGAATACTTCAAATTACACATCCAATAAACATCAAGGAGTTGCAGTCCTTTATATGGAAGATCAATTTCCTCAGGAGATTCATTCCTAATCTTGCTGAGCACCTTAGAAAAATGACTGAAATGCTAAAGAAAGATGCAGGAATTAAGTGGACTGTTGAAGCCAAGAAATCTTTTGAGTCAGTAAAACTTGCACTCACTCAGGCCCCTGTCCTTATCAGCCCTGACTTCTCAAAAGATTTTCTGATCTTTTCATTTGCTTCCCAACACACCATAGCTGCAGTTTTGCTGCAGAAAAATTCAGAAGGTAATGAACAGCCTATAGCCTTCTTCAGTAAAGCCTTGAGAGATGCACCCTTAAAGTACAACATCATGGAAAAGCAGGCCTATGCCCTGATTAAGGCCTTAAAAGACTTTAGGGTGTACATTCTACATTCTCACACCATTGCCTATGTGCCAAATATAGTGGTCAAAGATATCTTGTCCCAGGACCCTGATGGAAAAAGGGGCAAATGGATTGCTACAATATTGGAATACAACCTTGAAATAAAACCCACCAAGCTGATCAAAGGCCAAGGCCTGGCCCAACTAATGGCTGAATCAAACTTGCAGGCCCTTGACATTAACATGATGAATTCCTTAGATGAGCAGGAAGAATTGCCCCATCCAACTATTGAGGAGCAGTTTCAGAACTCTCCTTGGTATACTGATATCCTCTATGTGCTCACTAGTCTCAATGCCCCTCCAGAACTACTCAAAACAAAGGCCAGATTCATAAAAATCAAAGCTAGAAATTACTGCATTATGAATGAAAGTCTATATTGGAAAAATCCAAATGGCCTTTTACTGAAATGTTTGTCTGAAACTAAAGCTGAAAGAGTCAAACAAGAATTCCATGCTAGGGAGTGTAGAGGCCACCTGAGTTGGAAAACCACTGCAAATAAGATACCCAGGGCTGGTTACTATTGGCCTACACTCTTTAGTGACATCCATAAAATGATTCTTGCCTGCCACAAATGCCAAATCTTTGAGGGCAAAAGAAAGCTCCTTCCCCTCCCTCTGCAACCGATCACCATAGAAGGCCCTTTCATGCAATGGGGCCTAGAATTTATAGGAGAGATTCATCCTGCCTCCTGTGGACAGCATAAATGGATCCTAACTGCCACAGATTACTTCACTAAATGGATAGAAGCTATACCCACTAGGAATGCCACTGACTCTATCATCATTAGGTTCCTAGAAGACTTCATCCTATCTCGTTTTGGTTGTCCAAGGAAATTAATCACTGACAATGCTGCTGCTTTCGGATCCAAAATAATGGTTGATTTCTGTCACAGGTAAGGAATAGCACTTGGAAATTCAACTGCCTATTACCCCCAGGGTAATGGCCTAGCTGAATCATCAAATAAAAGCCTGGTTACAATCATTAAGAAGCTGCTGGAAGAGAACAGAAGATCATGGCATAAAAAGTTGATACATGCCTTGTGGGCAGACAGGATCACTACAAAGAAATCTATAGGCATGTCACCTTTTCAGCTGGTTTATGGTACGGAAGCAGTTTTTCCCACTAGTCTTGAAGTTCTAGTAATCAAGCTTGTTCAGAAGATCCAATCAGAGGAAAACAGTATGGTGAGAAGAATCAATGAAACTATCCATCTGTAGCAAACAAGAGAGCAGGTTTACAGCAGAGCTGTCAGAGTACAGGAAGGTATAAAGAGACAGTTCGACAAAAGAACCAAAGCTTCAGATTTCAAGGTTGGAGATAAGGTTCTGAGATGGGATTCGAGAAGAGAGGACAAAGGCAAACATGGTAAATTTGACAGCATGTGGCAGGGTCCATACATAATCCAGGCCACTGTGGGTCCTAATGCGTTTTTTCTGCAAGAAATTGATGGCACAGAATTGTTTGGGGGTCCTGTCAATGGCATGATGCTCAAACATTACTTCTATTGATTTTCCATTTCCAGTTTCATCTCCATTGTACATACCATTGCAGGTTTTCATTTTCAGAAAAAGAGAAAATGTTCCAAAAAACAGAATGAAAAGAGAGGTTCGGACATGCTCAAAACATGAACCTCTGAAGTAAAAAGCATGGCTCAAACCTGATCAAAATCTGAGCCAAAGGAAGCAGAATAGCTGGTCCTAATAAGCTCAAAATCTGGATCAGCAGCGAAAGAAGAACCAACTCTAATATGCCCAAAACCACAGCTGAAGCAAAGAAAAGAGGTGACTCAAATATGCTCAAAACCTGAGTCACAAGAAAGAAAGAAGAATGTTTCAAAGTTGCAGAATTCCACGTCTTCGCAGTTTTGTCTTCTACAAGTTTATGTCCAGCAAATCAGACAGTCTAATTCTGGCTTGGCTGTGTTTAAATTTCCTGTCTTAGAATGTAGGTGAAGAAACCTGTTGGACAGTTTAATCCCAACAGGTAGTAGATTAGGTAGAGAAATAGATGAGGCCAACAGTCTAATCTGGCCTCATGGAGAAATAAGGGTAGATTTAGAATAGGTTTGTTTTTGTTTTGCAAAATAAATTGTAAAGGGTCTGCAAGTTCAAATGCACCCAAGGGAAAATTGTAGAACTGTAGTTTGGGTAGGTAGATTGGTTGGGAAAATGTTTCTGCTGATTTGTGTATCCAAAATATTGTGGCAGCTGAAAATCAAAGAAGGAAGATGGCTTATGATAGCAGGCATCTGGCCTACTCCAAAGATCATATCTGGTTTCTTGACTCCTCCAAGGAGAATCCATCCCCATGTGGAGCCACTGTTAGCCCCCTATGAAATTCTTGGCAAGCCAGCTGGGGGCTAGATTGTTTTGAGCCTTCAAGGAATGCCTTTCCCCTGAAAACCCATCCTCCTTGAAGTCTATCAATTGTTGTGCCTAATACAAATCCTCTCTGCTAGTACATTTCTTAAAAAGGGCCTATTATTCCCTCCTTTACCCCTGCAAAATACATAAATCCCCCAAAATCCCCTTTAAATTTCCCCATCTCCCCTACCGTTACCCTTTGATTGCCCCCAAAATGCATTAAAAATGAATTAAAATGATAAATTTTATGTTTTTGGGTCTTAGCCCTTCTTCTGATAGCCCCGTGCCCTTTTCCTTCCATAGAACCCCGCGCCGTGACCTAGGCGTTTCCCCTACGGGGGGCTTTATCCTATCCATATGGTCAGACCATGGTGGCCCCGTATTTGACTCCTCGGGATGTGTGATGATCTAATCTAACGACTATCATTCACTGCGGGGGGTCGCTCTAACAGCCTCATGTCCGTACACCTTGGCCCCCCATAGTTGATCTCCTCCGTCCATTCATTTGTCGATCCAACGGCGCGGAGCGCGCCTGAAATGGTGATCCCCACTCCACGCGCTGTTTTCCAAAACCCACCGGTATTTTCCACACCACCCATCTGCAACAGGTGGTTTTCCCCAGAGAGCCAGCGATTCCACTCAGTAAATGACGCGTGGCATCTGTATGGGGGCAAAACCACCCTCATTTTGCACATTAAACTTCAGTACAGGATGCCCAGCGAAATCTGTGTCAGCCGTTAGATCTCGAAAGCTCCATCTGACGGCTCCCGATCACCAGAGATGCACGATATTTAATGAAATTGAGCACGTGATAGCTCTTGTTTTGGCCCACCATCCGTCGCCCTCTACCATTGATCTTAGCCCGATCAACGGTCCAGATCTGTCCATGCATTGTTGACCATTCCACCGTCACCTGGGTCCCCACGTCATCTGTCCACTTGGTTGTCCGTACGCCACGTCGCCCCACGTGCATATCCCGTACCATTCAATCATTCTGACACATATAACGTCCCGTTTTCGTGGTTTTTTAATGTTTTTCATGTTTTTTTCATGCTACAATGTCCGCTAACCTTACCAGAGCGATTTTTCACCATTTCCCCTGCAATTTTTCCCCTCCATTCCATCTGCATGGCCATTTTCTCCATCCACACTGCATCCATTTCTCCGTCCATTGTTTTCTTCATAGGTTTGCTATGTTGCAGGGTTTCTAGAGGAAGAAAACCGCCGCTGTTTAGTGTACTATCTCAATGGCGAGCGGCGCAGACAAGATCAAATCCAATGAACTAGTACCATCATGAGAGAGTCAAGGAATGGGGCTGTCAGGACTTGCATTAAAGAAAAGCGGAGTTCAAACGCCGGAAATACTACCAACGCCATTTACCCTCCATTCCATCTGCATGGCCATTTCCTCCATCCACACTGCATCCATTTCTCCATCCATTGTTTTCTTCACAAGTTTCCTATGTTGCAGGGTTTCTAGAGGAAGAAAACCGTCGTTGTTCAGTGTACTATCTCAATGGCGAGCGACGCAAACAAGATCAAATCTAATGAACTAGTACCATCATGAGAGAGTCAAGGAATGGGGCTGTCAGGACTTGCATTAAGAAAAGCGGAGTTCAAACGCCGAAAATCCTGCCAGCGCCATTTAAAGCTCGAGCTAACTCGACAGAGGCAGTAATGAAGCAGCAAAGAATTTCAGTACATAGCAGAGGGATTAGGGCGCATCAACGATGATCTTAAGCCCTAAATCAGAAATTTAAAGAGGTGAAGCATCATTTTGAAGACCCCGAGGATCGACCTGGAGGTCCTAAATAGGAAAAAGGTAATATCATGGTTTTTCGTCAGCAGAATGTTTTTTATTCATCAAGTACATGGTGCCCAAACAACTTTTATTATGCACCATGTCCCTGAAGAGTTTTCCACCAGACTACTGCTAAAAAACAATCAGAAATTTATGAGACAGACCTTTCAGCAGTTTATTTTATTCTTTGTTTATGACACCAGGAGTACAACAAGCCAAAATGTCAAGATCATATCCAAAGTAGATCATTATTTCACAAGGAAGGTGACAGAGATTAAATACATAGCAGTTCAAGCAGAATGGGTTTCGGCCTTGCATTCATTGTTATGTTTAATGATACATTTAATTTTCACCTACTCCTTCAGTCGATCTTAAGTTCACCCTCTGCTATAAAGCACATAATGAAACATTGTAATGGTTGTTGATGAGATATCAGTGAAATGCAAGTATTATCCTCTTGAGACAAGTTCTCTGTGTATATTGTAAGATAGGCTGAGATTTGATGTATTCAGACTGAATGTTCAAGCTATGGGCTATGATGTACCTGATTGGTGTTGTTTTTAATATGACAAGCATGTTTCTTTGGATCCTGATCTAAAGCAGCTGGTGATGTTTCCTTTCTCTATATTTGTGATTGACTTGCTTTCATTTCATCATGTTTCTTCAGGCTCGCATCAAAAGTTTGGCATAAGATTTACCCTTGATAGGTACCTTATGCTGCTACTCTCCCAGCCTTCTATGTTTTCTGCATATATGTGTATTTGAATGTTGATTTCAATTGATTTAACCAGTGTAGTGGATGTCATTGCCTGCTCTCTGATGTATGAATTAATGAAATCTAAATTTAGATGTTCTTGTTAGGATCTAGTTGAATGTGTTGAAAACCTGGGAGGTCTAGAATCCTGTATTTGCCTCACTAGGATCTTTCCATGCCAATTAAACCTTTCCAAGATCCCTTGTTTTACCTCTAATTCGGTCCAAGCAGGCCTAGAGTTAAATGACCTCTGGCCTGATCTATAGACTAAACTAGATGGTTCTCCTCCTTTCATTTTCTTTCCTTAATGTCCCATTCCAAATATCTCCTTTCAGACCCAAATGCTCTAGATGACTAGCCCAACTGAAAGCTTGCACATTGAACACAAATAAATCCTTTCTTGACTCCATAGCCCAATGGCTTTGATTTTCCCTGAGTTATCTATCTCTACCTAAGCTTCCTCTTTGCTCATCATTGTCTTATATTGGTCCTTCTCTTCCTGATTCCCTCCAACCAAACACAAACAATCAAACCAACAACCGTGAGCCTACAACTAGCCTAAAATCATAACTTAGAGCTTCAAAGACATACACTTTGACTCATATAGAGAGATCCCTCTCTGGACCTAGGAGGGCTAGATCCTAAGGTCCCAAAGTGGTTCTATGTTGTCTCATCTTTTGGTCTCTGTCAACCTGGCCAAAACATGGGAACCCCAAAAGGTAATTTTCGTCTTCTTCTTAATACTCTATCCACAAAGGTAGATAATGTTAAATAGAAGGTTGTGAGGGAGGATATAATACTATTCTTTTTTATAAGAGCTCATTCTTAATGGTCATGTTTCCATCCCTACAACTGATATAGGCATCAACAATGGAAAACCAAGGTCTTCCTAGGATAAGAGGATAAAAATTATACTTGGTTCTGGGTTGAATTACTAGGAAGTCAATGGGATACTCCCAAGAGTCAATGGAGACCATAACATCCTCAAAAACTCCCTCAGGAGCTAATGTGGATATATCTACAAATTTCAGAACTGTAGTGGTATTTCTCAAAACTCCTTGGAGTTTTAGCTTCAACAAGGCTTCTTTAGTCATCACATTGCTGAAAACCCCAATATTAATCAGTGTATGAGGGAAAATCATACCATCAATGTGTACATCCAATACTGGACTTCCAGGGTCTCAGAATTTTTGAAAAATCACTCTCCTCAACATCAAATCAGATAATTGACCAACAACATTGATGGTGGGGGTGTATCTCTTTTTTATTCCAGGATTTTTGAAGCATTTATTATTGATGATCTTATTATAGATGGGAACATCCTTAATGTCCTAAAGAAGGGGTATATTTTAACAAAGATGCTTTAATTATCCCAGAAGTTCAGTATATTTTGGGGTGTAATGGTTAGGATGGATCAATCTCTTAGGAAAAGGAGGTGGTTTTACTTTATGGATACTCTATTCCTTTTCATCTTCAATATATTTAGGTGGAGATGGTGAATGGTTATCTGGGAGCACTTTCCCTAACCTAAGGTTAATCTCATGGATCTTCGCAACATAGGCAGGGTAAGATGTCTCTCCACTGTACACTTCTTGTGCATGATTATTATTCAAGTTCAAATTATATTGACCACTCATATGAGGTTTTTTAGGTGAAGCATGATGAGTGATTTGAGGTTGAATTTGGGGTAGAGGAAATAAATCAAGAGGTTGTTTGAGTTGAGCCCTCCACCCTTTGATGGGTTGCTCCATTGAGGAGGTTGGGGAGCATATGGCTGAAATGGCTGATTGACAGGTTGAGGATGATATGGAGGAGCATAAGGCCAAGATGAAGGTGTGGGACATGGTGGATGAGCAGAGGAATACCCAAGTTGAAACAATGTATTTTTTTTTGAATTGTAGTAAGAATTAGGTGCACCTTGCATGTCTTAATGGTATGGACAAGGTACTTGAGACCTCCTTTGATTTATAAGGAAGATTTTCTCTGGCCCACCTTCCACCCCTTGGTATACAAATTTTAGGTGAGGAAAGGAAGGGAATTTTTCTATTGCATGGTTTTCTTCATAGATTGAGCAGACTTCTATTAAATTCATTGGGCATTCATTCCTAGGGTGTCTTCTAGTGCATCTAGTGCAAAATATAGCTAGTGCTTTCTCTGCCTCCTCTTGTTTCCTTTTGATTTTCATGTTATCCATTTCAAAGGAAAATCCATGCAACATTTCACTCTTGTAATCCTCTAACATGTTCCCTATATCAATTTTGATGGATGAGGTGGATGACAAGGTACTGACCAAGCTATGGTTACTTCTACCCTTTTTTCTGGCTTACCTAGAATGGTTTCTGAACACAGTTTTGATGTTATCATAGGCCAAATGATATACATCTCCTCCAGATAGCATGTTGAGGGCTTCCAACACTTCCTTCCTGATCCCTTGGAGAAGAACTAACTTTATTAATCGAGGACCAAGGGTGTAGTTGGCCCTCTTGTATTTAAGTTGAAACCTTTCCTCATAGTCTTCTAAAGATTCATCATGCCCTAGGGTCATCCTAAATATTTCTTCATTGGTTTCTTTCGACCTATAATAGTTTTTGTACTTATTTTTGAAGGATTGTTGCTTTTGGGCCCAGCTAGTGATGATGTCCCCGGGAAGACTCATGCACCAGTGCAAGGCTACATCCTTGAGGGTATAAGGGAATAATTTCAAATTTTGTTCATATAATTCGTAGTCATAAGTCCTACCGACAAAAACAAACTCAAACATGAAAGTGTCAAGGTCCTCAAAAGTTAAGCCATGGAAGTGTGGAAGGAATGAAGGGCTAATTGTTTTCATATTAGTCTCTCCATTGGCTTCTATGATGGTAAAGGCCTCTTGGTTTATGTTCTCAGCCATAGCTTGAATAGGTGAAGGATTTTCCTCTTCTTCCCCAATATCTCAGGGTGCTCACCTAGAGGGTATTCTAAATCATAGTCACTGAAGAAGGGTCAAGGTTGACTGTGTGTGGATGTGGGCGTTTTTGGTAGAAATTTTCTTTGGCTTTCCCTAATCCTACGAGGCAGGAAATACAATTTTTTTTTTCTTATTTTCACTCTTTCAAACTATATCCAAAACAAAAACAAAAAAAAATTCTTAAGCATAAAAAAGCATCTATTTAGACACCTCCCTGACATCGACACCAAAAAGTGGTGTGCCCTGGTGTTAGCATCAAATATTTCGGCAAGTGTACCAAAAATACCTTACTTAAGCTATGAGTGACAAATATCCCTAACAACAGAAATGGTTGTAAAACCCTTAAGATCTGCAATAGACAATGAGAATAAATCCTGTGAAAACCCAGATCTATGCAGTAAAAGTAGTTAAAGAACAAAAATAAATAACAATTGATGCAAAATAACTCCAAATAACCAACGGACAAGACAATTTTAAAGAATTATTTTTATATTATGTAACACCTGGTGAAGGAAACAAGTAAATGTTACTTGTCACCCTCAATGGGATGGGTTCTTAGTTGTCCTCAATGCTTTAGCTTCATGAGTCTCTCTCTCTCTCAATGATGTAGAGAACCCAAAATATGTGATGAAATCAAGTGGGAGATCAAATGGAAAAATAAAAATGATAGCGACAATGAAAATGATCAAATAGAATAATGAGTGGAAAAACCCTCCAATTTATAACAAAATATTGAGTTATCCTCGATAATGGAGAATAATAAAATATTATTATCGAAAATCAAGATCTAACTGCTTGGAAAATTTTATTATATTTTGTTGGAGGGAAAATGAAATTAAATTGGTTAAATAAATTTATTTAGAAATAATAAACAAATAATGATTTGTTTAAATATTCCTAGGTGATTTAGTCAAATTTAACAAGGAATAATAACTAAATAATGATATAATTAATTATTATTAGAGAAAAATAATGATTTATCTAATTACTACTCATAATTGGGTTAAATAGGATCGAGAATATTATTTAAAAAATGGTTTAATTAATTATTCCTAGATTAAAATAAAATAAATAATGATTTATTTAATTATTCCTCATGGGGTTTCCCGTTTTAATGAGAAATAACTTTAAAAAATATGGTTTATTAAATTATTTCTTATAGTGAAAGCAGTTTTACTATGGTAAAATTCATTTTACATGGTGTACTTCGATCCATCCAGCTAGGAATGGATAGATGATCAAATTTTTGTGATAAAAGATTTCCCCACAACGTATGAGTGTTAGGAGAAAAATGTATGACCGAAGTACGTTGGAAGAAAACAATCACTACACACCGAAGGGGAGTCAGAGAGAGAAATACATCAATGAAGCAAAGAGAGAGAGGAAAATTACTGAGGAGGTGAGATTTATGAAGTGATATAAGTCTCCTTTGATGTTGGATTACTTATTCTCAATGAGGCGAGGGAGGCATACCCATACCCATCGAGATGACAAAGTAAAAATAAAAGTGGTGATCAAAACAACGTGGGACTGAGCTACAAACTATATAATACATGATACATAACATGCTCGCATGAATGGGACAAAAAATAATATGATGAATCCCACATATTTAATGTGGCTGGAAAAAAATGTGCCATGACTAAATACAATAACATCTTAGTACATGAGACATAATTCCCCTCCATATGACATGTGGAGGGGGGTGAGTATAAAAACCAAAGAATCCATACTAAATACGAAAGGGATTTAAAGATATGAATGGATCATCTGAAGGAGACATGCATGTTGTGGGCATTGCAAGCGGCTGGAACATAAATCATGAAATCTGCGGAACTACATCTGAGGCTGTGGAAAAATATAAGGGCATCCGAACATGTGGGGGTTTTCCTGAAGGTCCACCCCCTCATGAGGTCTAAAAAATATCACACACATCCAAGAATCACTGGGAAAATATGTCGGATCACTCGACCATCAAGTATATCAATCTCAATCATGCAATAATGAGTTGAGGTCGAGCACATGAGAAATAACCTGTTAGGCCCCCGTAGTTTTGGCAGATTGGAAATGACCAAAAAGATCAGGGTAACATCAAACCAATATTTGGAGTCCTAGGACCTAGCCTTCCTAGACTCAGAGAGGGCTCTCTCTATGCTTATGTAAAGGATTTAACTTATTTGATTTTAGATTTTTATTTTAGGCTAGTTATAGGGATTAGGGTTTGCTTGTTTGTTTGGTTGGTTAGATAGGTTGTCAAGAAGAATAGGTAGAGTGACAGAGCATCAATCCATTGGGTAATGGAGTCTGCAAATATTTTGAGGAGTTAAAAAATAGTTCAAGGGTGTTTCATAGGGCAAGTAAACAGGGCCAAATGGTTCTAAGTATTTTTGGAGTGAGTGAAATGAACATGGAGGAGTTAATATAGTATTTAAGGGGAAATCAAGGATCCTTTAACAAACTAATAACAAGGAAAAGCTTATGACATGATTGGCATAGTAAAAACTTGAAGAGAAATGAATGATTCTTCAACCAAACAATGCTAAGGAGACCTTAGAGCAACATATGAGTAAAATTAGAGAGAAGTTAAGGATTCTCTGAAAATTACTTGCAAATAATTAGATTTTTAACATATCATCTCAGTAAAACTAAAGAGCACTCAATAATTCATTAGTTAAACTTCAAGGAAGAAAACATAAAGATCAAAGGATGCAGACAAGGCAGGGTGACAAAAGACATATCCTACTCTAAGATTTGTATCCCATGATCAAATAAACATAATTATAACTAAAGAAAACATGTACAAAAGGTGGAATACATCACCATTCAACAAATATTTACGAATCCTAAGAATGATCTTAATCCATAGCTACTCAGTCCAAAGCCATCACAAGACACCAAAGCCAATTTCACAAATAAACTTAGAGTCTATATCATATTATTCTTAGCAACCAACCAACAAAATAAAATAATACCTCCATGCTCTATTTATCTAGAAAAGAGGGCCAAAACCCTAATTAGGGTTTTGGAAACCAAAAATACACCATAAATGTCATTTATGTCCAAAGAGGCCATGCAAAGCCCAAGGCACATAATATCTATTACAATAAATGAAAGATAACTCAAACTTAACTGAACCAACTCTGGAGTGATTTGCCCAAAACATTAAAATATCCTTCAGTGTGTTTTGTTTACTTTTTTGCAAAAATGTAGCACAGAGGTCCAAGGGCACAACGCATGCACCAAAAACCTGAGTCATCTTGCAGCCAATTTGTGAAGGCCTTCCCGATGTCGGAATGGGCTCCGTGATGGCTCGTTATAAGTCACGTTGAGTCTACTTTCCAAAAATTCCCTTGGTTTTTCTATTGGACCTCATTTTCCTGTTCAAAAATAAAAACTCCCAAGGCTAGTAAAGGTGTATCACCAACCCTGAAAACATGGCAGAGAGGTGAAATGTTAGGTGTTTTTGACCCTATTGGAGGACCAAATCAACTCCAAATCAACTGAAATTTGGTATGCATGTTGTAATTGACCTAAAAAATCAAAAAATGTAAACCATTTCTCCTGAGTATGCCTGTATAAAAAGCGCAATGCCAAGGGCACTATGCCCTTGGCTCTTCAAATCAGCAAAAATTCAAAATATCCAAAAAGTTCCCAAATCTTAGATTTTCCTTGCTTCTTATGTCTAGGATGATTGCATGGAAGCATCAGCAAGAAGGTTAAGTTTTTCTTGACCATTTTCCTCCTTCAGGGCTTGAACTTTGGCAAGGGATATTTTGAGCTTGGCCCTTGCAATTTTATTTCTCAAGGCATAGTGTCTAGCCATCTTTTTCTATAGGCTAAGCTCCCTTTTTGTCTTCTTTAGCTGCCTTTTTTCAAACTTATAATAATTAATGCCATAATTTTCCATGCCAATATTTCTTTGTATGCCTCTAATCTGAGCATACTTGCTTTGGAGCAAGATGCTTATAAGCCTCTCCACATCTTCATTTTCACTGTCAAGGTCAATGAATTCAAATTTTTGTTTAGTTCCATGCTTACCTTTCTTATCTCCAACATTGACCTTTTCCTTGCCTTTGTAAATCTTGTTTGGGTATGTGGAAGGCATGGCCCCTTGCCTTTTAGAGCCAGAAAACACATGCCTTACTCCCTTTTGGTATTTCAAAGAAAAAGGTTCAAATTTTTTTACCTCAGTGCCATATGTCTTGTTTCCATCTTTGTGATGATATTTGCTTGGCTCACTGACATCTTGGCTTACTTCTTCATTTGTGTCGTTCATGCTAACATCACTGCCATCTTTGTTGCCTTCAACACTGCCATGAAACTCACTGTGTTCCATATCATCATTGCCTTTGTCAACATTATCAGCCTCACTGTCTTTTGCACTACTCTATGCACTATCATCATTTCCACTGTGAGCCTCATTATTTTTACTGTCCTCATGGCCATCATGACTGTTGTCATGACTGTCACTGCCTCCCTCATTACTACTACTTGGCTTATTGTTGTGATCTTCATTGTTATAATCAGCTTCTTCATTCTCTTCACTGTTATCATCAGCCTCACTTAAATTTTGGTCCTTAGTGTCATTGCTATCATTAGCATCATTTATATCAACCTCACTTCCTTCTTGGTTTTGTGAGCTATTTCCAACCTCATCATCATCATTAAATTGGTTGCTTTCCTCATTTGTGTCATCATTGCCTTCTCCCTCCTCATTATGCTCCTCATTACTGCTTGGAGCCTCACCATTTTCACTGTTATGAATGTCACCATGGATCTTTGTTTTATTTTCATGCTCTTTGTTGTGTTCCTCCTCACCACTGCTTGCCTTATTGTTGCTAACATCCTCATTTTCTTCTATTTCCATGTTTTCTGCACTTCCTTCATCATTTTTTTATTCCATGCTGACATCACTACCCTCTGCCTCTTCATTTTCTTCCTCTTTATTGTCCTCTTCTTCATTATTGCTTGATTTATCATTGCCCTCTCCTTCATGGTCACTTGATTGTTAATTTTCACTTTCCTCATTGCCTGATGCATTGGGAGAGGGTGAGGAAGCAATTTTTTCCTAAGGTGAAGGGATATGTGTAGATGGTGAAGCATTCTCATCAGGAGATGATGGAGGAGTAAGGATAGGGGGGTGAGATGATGAAGGAATGTTTTGTCGAGGATGAGTTTGTGGGTTTGTTAAGACCTCATGGGAAATGAAAACCTCCCATGGAATACCATTTTTCTCCAACTGATGCATCACAACCATCTGGATGAGAGAATGGTGAAAGAGGCTCTGCATTTGTTGTGAAGAGTGTCTCATTCACATAATATAAGACATATTGTTAATACTCTTGTAGAGATAGTAGGTAAAATGCAGCATCTTAACCCTAGTGAAGTGCATGTGCAATGTTATGTGATATGAATAAAGCCTAGAAAACCTTCCCTCACATGTGAAATATTTAAATATGACCCTAATCAAGGGTGCATACCTTTCCAGAAAATGTGAGAAAGGGAAGATAGATTTGCAGTTTTCTTTGTATCTGGGTTTAAGGAATGGCTCATTGTGGCTTATGTCTAAGTTGGCATGTTTGAACCACTTTTCACCAACACTAGGTATCCTAGTGGCAATAGCAATGACATCTAATGAAAGCTGAAAGTCTACCCTTGCAAGATTTACTTGTTTCTCATGCAAGTTGAGGATGAACAGCCTAGTGAGCTCAGCGTGACTTTGTACCTATTTTAGTTTTTCATAGAAATTAAAACAACCCACATTTTGGAAACATGTGACAGTCATGGGAGAGGCATTAAGTTCCATTATGTTTTGAGGCTCAAACCTATTAATCCTCCCCCCTCTGTGTTGATGCCTCCTTGGCACTTGGCCTTCTTCACCACTACCAGTTCCTCCTTCTCTTGACATTTTTACACATGTTGCCTTGAAACCCTAGCTTTGCTTATGAAACTGATATGTAAAAAGGTGATGGAATGGTAGTAAAAGGAAACCTTTGCAAGTAGATGATATGGATCAGTGAGGTAGGGTGTATGACTATGAGTGACAAGCAAAATCAATAACTACCCTTGCTGAGTTGTAAATAAAAACCCTTCTTGGACACACTTTGCTCTTGTGTCAAATTTTTAAATGGAAAAGGATAGGGTAAAGTCGTTCTGCTTTTAGTGTACGGGATAGAGCTTTCAAGATTTGATGGATGACTAATCCCAAAACATTTCCACCACTTTAATCTACCCCTTTATTAACTGTTATTTCCTTGTTTGCATATGAAGGAGGTTTTAATGACAATTAGCTAATATCCTTAGGGTTTATTTCTTTAACCAAATGAAAAAATAAAACTTTGAAGAAGAGGCTATGTCTTAAACTTACCCCTCAGAGATGTTTAGAAAACCCTTCGAGGTAGTTTGAGAAGGTGTTGAGTTGATTTTAGGGTTTGAAACGGTGTAGAGACCCTCCTGGCCAAATGCACAGCACATGCATGTGCTGTCGGGTCTGTCGGGTCTTGGAACGTGCAACGCTGCCTGGTGAATGAGGTGTCGGGTCTCCTTGTGCCAGACATGCATCTCTGAGTGTTTCTTCCCGGGCCTGTTGGGTCTCCTGGTGAAATGCACAGCGCACTTTTGAACGTGCAATGCGTGCCTACAGGTGTGTAGAGCAGAAAATTTTTACACGGCGAAAACCTCCAATGGCGCAACATCTGACTCTGAATGCATAGTGATACCTTGAATGCGCAGCTTCGGGCAGACTTGCTCAAATTCGAAAAAAAAAATGACAGTTCTTTCTCCTTAGCATTTCTAACTCTTCTGGAAGGGAATAATGAGTTAAATGAGAAACAAAATTACCCTTTATATGCTTGGGTTTTAAATTAAATCATCTTTAAACCCATATCCTAATGTTTTGAGCCTTTTCACTTTTTATTGTTGTTTCTTTGGCTTTTGCTACAGGTGACTTGAAAAATTTTAAGTGACTCTTTTTTCCTCTTTGGTGGCAGCTTGCTAGAAACATGAAATTGTCCTCTTTTTAGCCTAAGGGTCCGATTCACTCATCTTGACATATAAGAACCCTAAAAACTACCTTCTATGCCATTTTGTAACCTAACATATCTCTTTTTCTCATTCAGTAATGGTAAGCTTTTTAAAACATCTTTGAGGGCCTTTTTTCTTATAATAGCACTGTCAAAACCCCTTTTTGCACATTGTGAAGTAGTAATCATTTTTTTACCCCTTTTGACATTTCTGAGTGTGGGTGACTTGAAAACATGGTTTTTCCATTTCTCACTGATTCCTATTACCTTCTGATCTTGCACGTTTGCTTTGAGTTATGAAGTTGATTTCTCTTTGGCCTATTTATGCCTTTTAACTCCTTTGTTGACAGGTGATTATGAGAAGCTTGAAATGGCTCTTCCTTTTGATCTTTGAAGCATGATAACTTTACCCTTGACAACATTAGGAATTTAAACACAAAGCAGTATCTTCAACACTCCCTTTGTTCTCACTTCGGAGATCAAATTATCTTGTGTTTGGCAGGTGACTAAAAACCTTGTCTTCAACTTTCGCACTAATCCTTAGGCATGATAAAATCACCTTTGACAAGCACTATAGAATTCAAAATCATGGTTGCTACCTACTCTTTTGGCCATAACTGATTTCCAGGTGCCACAGCATACTAACTTAGCTTTTTCTGATATTCCTGAAGTTTGATATATTCAATTACACAACAACAACCTTATAATCACGTTGGGTTTCCATCTTGGAGCTCAACACTATGTTTTTATCCCTTTGACCACTGAGTGTAATTAACTAAAATGAGAATTTGATCCTCCTCTCACTGATATTACTTACTTCTTTGTCCTTCGAAGCACTGAGGAATTTCCCTTTGGAAAAATCTGGGACGATATACACAATAGCCCTTTAAAATCTTCTTTCTGCTATCATCATGGAGGCCTAACATCTTCATTTTACCTCCTTTAACCATATTTGGCATGAAAAAATCCTTGGGATGAGTTTGGAATATTTAAAAACAGTGATATCTTCTGAAACCATTTGCTGTCATTATGGAGTCCAAACTTACCCCTTCACTTCTGATCACCTTACCAAAACCCTAGTTTTCTGGGATGCTTGAGAACAATTATCAGTTTTGTCTTCTAATTTCTCTACATCCCTTTCAAGTTCATTCATTCATGTTCCTTTCACCTCACCTTTTTCCCAATTTTATCTATAATGTCTAAAATTCTACTCTTCATGTTTGGTTTTCTTGGTGTGCCTCCTCCATGTGATTTGCTGCACTAGATCCATGTTTGGCACACCACTGGCCCAATCAGGCTTAGAAAAAAGTGATTCTTCTTAAACACAAATTTCTTCCTTTCTCTTTGATGTGAATGTATTCATTTTTAAGTAGGCCTCTTATATTCCCAATTATTTGCTGATGGTCACTTTAACATTCCTGCAGAAATGTCAAAATATACAATTGCCTTTTGCAGAACTTGAACTTGATAATGTGGTCTTCCTAGGAGATTTTTTGATCTTTCTTGGACATCCATGTGCTGATCTTGTTTTACATTTGAACCAGCTTCTAGCATAGGAAAACTAGAGCTTAAAACACCAATGATGACCCTAAAACCTATGTAACCCTAATGACCTAGTGGGAGGGTCCTTTGACCTGATTTTGACTGAAACTTGGTTTGGGGTCTTCAAGTGTAAATACAGAGTTTTTAACAAATTGATGTATTGAAGATCCGAAATCCAATGTACTTGATTTATCTAAATATCCTATAGAGATATTTTTGAGACCATCAATGCTTGAGGAACCTGGTGAACATGGAAGGAAAGGTTGATTGGTAACCCTAGATGGAAAGTGGAGTGATGGGAAAAGGCAAAACAAAGTACTGAGGTTATAGGTGGGGAAATAGGATATAGATGAGTGGCACAAGCCCATGAGGGGTCCTTTAGGAGTGGTAGGTTAACCATGGAATGGAAAAATAGTAGAATAGTGAAAAATTTGGTATAAGGATAATGAAGGTAGTGAGATTTCTAAAACTCACAATATTTAGGAATCTTGTTTTTAGAAATCTAGAACTGATATTTAGTCATCTACAGATAGAAAAAAGTTACTAATGACTAACAGTGGCTCCACTTGGGGAGGGAAACTCCTTTTCAGGAGGTGTCCAGGAACTATGAACTCAAATCTCTGAGTTTTGAAGACCGGTGCCTTACTTGCACTTTGTAGATTTATTTCCTTCTTCTCTGATTCTTTTTTTGTTGAAGCTATTGGCTTGAGGGGTCGTGACCCAGGTTCGAAGGTTAAGGTTTTCCAAAAAACCCATATAATACTGGCCCTTTCGGCAGTGACCTAATTTTGAAAGCCAAAGTTTCACCCGAAGTAGTATGGGAGGGTGCTAGAACCAGGTTTCCATACCCTGGAGAGGGCAGGTAAGTCAGGCAGAGCTGTGTTCCACTTCGCAAATATCAGATAGCATATTATAGAACCCAGATCTATCAGCACCTTCGCATCCACATGTGCAATTTCATATATAATCACAATAATTAACAGATACAGGACAACAAAGCAACTATCACAACTATTCTTGCATAAAGTCTAACAAGCAGATTCAGAGCAATTGTCAATGCGGCATAAGTACTTAACACAGTTACTTGCAAATCTCAACATAGAATCATGCATAACATCACAGATATCATAGAGTTCAACAACGTTTCGCTTTCATTAATCCTTCATATCCTTTTAGAATACCCAAAACACAACTTGTGCACACAACAACAGGGTCCACACACATCAGGACTGAGGATCTCCGCGCACACAACCAACATGAGTCCTTTCCCCAAAAACGCAAAACAAATCTACTAATTTGCAATTCACACCAATATTAGTTCATTTTCTGCCTTACAACTCAAAAAAGGTTCAATTACCTGTACTACTTTAGCCTATGCATCCAATGGTCCAGAAACCATGGTTTGCAGACTCTTGGTCTACCCTTGACCCACTTACAATGCATTATGGGCTTTGACCCACCCCAAAACCCCTGCGTTATACTGAATATAATAAAAATATACAAAATGGACCAGATTTGAAGCTTTTGTAGGAGACCCTGTTCCAACAGTCCCTAACACAATCTTTTGACTTGTCTCAAGTCACTGTGGTGGTGGGGTCTCCACCTACATGCACAGTGAATTTCCGGCTGTGACCAATGGTGGTAGCACTTCTTGACTCTGAGCAGTAGTGCTCTATGCAATATCTACAAGCTTCTGGGATGTCGGTCCCTCTGTCACAGTCGTGACACTCTCCAATGCCTGGTTTAGTCGCTTCACAGCACCATCAACATCCTGTGAGAGTTGGAGGGTTGCAGAAGCCCAAACTTCAAGCGTTCTCCGATAACATGCTTCTTATGGCGGAGTCCCTCAGTCTCATCTTGGAGGGTGTTTATGGTCCGCAATCATGCCAAACGCTGTGTAGGGACTAACGTAGGTAATGTAGACTCAATCTGCTCGAAAGCTTCCTCCTTCTGTCACAAGTCCTGATTGATTTTCTGAAGGACGGGATCGCGCTGGACCTTGGTCCAGAGTTGGATGGCGTCCTTGAGTAACTGGGCAGCCTAAGAAATCTGTCCTGTAATGGTGTTTGTAGTTGTGGTCACTAGCGCAGCGTGCTGGGCTTGTACCTCCGAGGGTGTTTTAGGCTGTAGTTTGGCCTGTAAGTCAGTGATTTGTTGCTCCAACTATGTCTTAATGACCTTCATTTCCATCCTGGAAGCCTTCAATGCTGCAACTAATCCTTCCACTTTAGCCCAGGGGGTGTCTGCGGCCGGGATCTCTTCTATAACCTCTGTGCAGAGCTGGTGGATCAAATTTTTGAGCTCTTCTTGTTGCGCGACAGCAAAGAGTACTTTTGCGTTTTGATGTGCGATGGTCTGTTTTTCCATACCAAGTTGTTGGTGTACTTGCTGGTCCTGATGGTGAATCTCTTGAAACAGAGTGGTGTGGAGACCCTGTAATGCTTTGTGCGGTAGCTTGGCAAGATTCAACTACACCGCTGCACCTGCTTGGAGTTGGATCTCTAGGTCCGGCGAACTGATCACAAGGGCGACGCTAGGTAAGAGACAGAGACAAATTTCTTCCGTGGCTAGCGTTGTACTGCTAGATGCCAAGGGAATTCGTCCCTAAACCACGTGGGTCTGTATCGTGTCTTTCTTTAGCTGCAAGGTTTGAAGCTCTTCCTAGATGGAGATGATCGCAACCTTCTGGTGTTCCTATAAAGCTACCCATTTTTCTTCTGTGGCTAGTGTGACGGCATCTGCAATTTGTTCAAGATCTTTGTCCGTACCTCCGACGTTTACTTCCTCCATGCCCATCTACGAATTGACCTGGGTTTCAGCCTTGGTGTTCTTCGTGGTGGTCTGCTTTGGCTACATGTCCTTTTTCATGGCTGCACCTGAGTCTTTCCCTGTGCTTCCAGTCTCCTTGGTGATAACAGGTGGGGGTAACTGCATCGTGCTAGTACCAAAGGTGCCACTTGCACTGGTTTTGAACCCTATTTTCTGGCGGGAGGCGATAATGCAATCACATTTTCAATTTCCTCATCTGCTACCATATAAGGAAGTGATGTCCAGGTTTTATCGTTGTGGGTTTGGATCTAAATTTTGTTTATGGTAACCTGGAATGTTGCGATAATATTTTATTTTTCATATACTTTGGGGGATAGTCGAGGTTGAGAATCAATGGCTGCAGCCACACTACTCTGGAAGAGGACCCAGAAGACTTGGTTATATTCTATGAGCTATGCATCCTTGGAATCCCACAAATGGGCATATCGATCCCATTCGTACATATCTCTAGGGAGCTCGGGGAGGACTGACTCAGCAAGGGTTTCCCAAGCAACGAGGGCTACAAGAAATAGTAGCGAGGCATAGAAAAAGGCTTTTCCCTTCTCCTACAATTCACAAACGTTGGCTAAGAACTCGTTGCATAAGTATTGGGCCCAATTTAGGCAAACCCCCTTTGCACACTTACAGGCTAGCTGAACGACATAGGCAGGGATGGTTGCAACCTTGAACTTTCGTATTATCTTGCAAGCGAGTAATATGGTACCCATCTATGTATCCAGGTTGCTGATGGATTTTATGACGCAGCCCATCGTATTCCTTTCCACATGGTAGGTCTTACAAATATATTCTGTTGTGTCCCCTTCATATTTATTTCCCACACACTCCAGAGGGTGTGGCCTGTTCATGGTAAGGCCCGTGATTCTGTGAACCAATGCAACATCTATGGGGACCCTATCCCGAATCCATAGGCAACCATTGTGAATTAGGATGAGCAGCTATTGGGCCAGCCGATCCGTGACGTTGTAATGGAAAAAGTGGGGCATACGGAGCAGGTTAAAGAGCCCAGATCTGGCCAATCTGCTTACCCAGCGCTGAGGAACGACTGTGACCCCATCGTCTGCGTAAATTGTGTCGAAGTACAGCGCGGGCATCAGCGCAGGTAAGGCTTCATAATTCGCCAAGTCGTGATCGTCAAATTCTCATGGAGCTTCCTGCAGGGGTCATTCAAGATAGGGAATTCTCCCAGGGTTAGCGGCATTTGTATATAGGTAACCAGGCCATCAAGGTTCTTTGGTGTGCACATCGAGGGCCTGCGGAGGCAGATGAAGGGAGGAAACTAGTTGATTGGATTGGCAGGCAAGGCTTCCTCCTGTGCAGCCTGAGCTTGAAGTGTTGCTCGCAAGGACTTGGCATGCCGTGGGTAGGTCCTAGGTTTCCCTTAAGCCCATTTTTCAGCTTTGGTGGGCTTCCCTGAGTCCTGTGCCTGCTCTTTTCCCTTCCTTGTGACCGGCGTTGAGGGAACTTCTTCATCCTCAGACCTGATCTCCATTACTTCCTCAACTTCTAGGGTAGTAGGTGCCGAGGGCTCATTTGGGTTAGTGGCTATCATCCTAGAGCGGAAAATCAATCCCAACTCTGGGCGGCTACTATGAGAAGGGGGAGGTTGATCCAACATGAAGGGGACAGTGAAGACCCAAAAAATCTTATAGCTCAAGCTCGTGCGAGATAAAGAGGATAAGTGCAATTTATGCAAGTTAGAAGAAACCCTTATTTGAGCTTTTCGACCCTTCTTATAGTGCCTGCAGGCATCCAATGTGTAATATCCCAAAATAGGGAATTTCTACACTATCGGGAATATCTTAAGATATTCCAAATGTGGAGATCTAGCAATATGCAAACACAACAATGGAGTAGCAGTGACAACTCAACTCATAAAATGAGAGAAAGATCTATAGCCATCTTATTATGTTATAGCAGAAAAAAAAGAATACAATATCTTGAGGAAAATGTTACTCAAGATAGGCAATGCTCAGCCTCAAGAAACAAGTACATAAATCATGACAAGCACTGCTACACAAGTGTGCCCAAGTTATGACTGCACAGTTTTATAAGAGAAACTTCATGCTAACATATGTAAAATACATAGATGTACAAATGCATGGCCCATACAACATTGCGAGTGAAGATCTACGCTCCCAATCACTACCTCAAGACAATCCCGGAGGGATTGGCTGAAATATGCCAAAACTACAAAATGTCGGAGTTGCAGGGTAGCAGCTGCCACTCAAAATCTGGAAATGAATGGTGTTACACCATTCTTTTGGTCATATAACCTATTATCATTAGAAGGACCCAAGTACATCATGTAAGACCAATTTTACTCCAAGTAAAATTGCTTTCAGTATGAAAATAACTTAGTAAATCACCTCTATTAAGTTGTTTATGGTCTAAACAGGAAACCCCATAAGGAAATATTAAATAAATATATATTTGTTTTATTTTCCTCAAGAAATAAATAGTTAAACAATATTTTAATTAATATTTCTAGTTATATTTAACCCAAAACAAAGAAATTAATTAGATAAATCACTATTTATCTTATTATTTTCTAAAGAATAATTGTTCAAATCTTATTTAAATAATATTCTTTGTTAAATATAACTAATTCACCCTTAAATAATTAAATAAATCATGATTTATTTTATTATTACTCAACCATATCTTTAAAATGATAAATAAATCATTTATTTATTTATTATTGCTTAATCACATCCTTAAAATGATAAAAAAATCATTTATTTATTTATTATTTACAAATAAGGGGATTTGACTCAAGTCAAATTCCTTTTCCCTCCAACAAATATAATAAAATATTCCATAAAAGTTGGATCTAGATTTGGCTAATAATATTTTAATTATACACCAATCTCTAGAATAACTCAATATTTTGTTATAAATAGAAGGGTTTTCCCATTCATTTGTCACCTTTTGTTGCCTAAAGATCACTTTGGATCTCAACACTTGGTCTGGCTATTGATCCACAATCATAGCCATAATTTTCCATTTTTTTTGGGTTTTTCTACACCATCAAGAGAGAGAAGTTCTAAATCTAAAGTGCCGAGGACTCACAAGAACCCATCCCATTAAGGAGAACATGGAACACCCTCTTGTGTTTTCCTCCCAGGTGCCATTAATAAAAATATTCATTGGATATATTTTTGTCTTGTCTATTGGATCTATGGAGTAAATCTTATTTTTCTACTGTTTAATGTCTTCTAATGCATAGATCTAGATTTTTGCAGCATTTGTCTTGATCATCTAATTGCATATTTGAATATATTAGCAGTCATTTTCTGTTGTTAGGGTTATAAGTTATGTGTAGCTAAAGTGGTATTTTTTCGTACACTTTGAATCAAGATTCATACTAACAATTGGTGACTTCACACGGGTTTACCATTACGACCATTGTCGTTTTTATGATCCTTGCATATCCAGCTACTTCAAACCATAGGATTTCTCTTTAGCATCTTGCTTTTCTTGTTCTTGATGTTTTTTTAACCCATAAAACCCTAAAACTATAAAAATTATAACTTCCGCATGTTTTCGGACCCATTGCGCAGGTGACAGACATCATTCGCAACTGAGACGACAAATTTTTCTGAAACCTGTCACCGAGAGTGCCGGAAGTGCAGGTTACACTTTTCTTCTCAAAACCTGTGACCTGGACCTCCAGGGCACACTTTAGAGCCTAAAAAGTGTGACCTGTGCTGAAAACAGGCCAAAAACTGTGACCTAGACTTTCTGCAGGGATTTTTCTGAAATTTTTCTGGGTTCTGTAGAACCTTTGTTTAGGGTTGTCTGACCTCTGTCTCCACCAGTTTTGGACCTGTACTTGTTATTTTTTTCTAAAATAAGTGGTAACCTAGCCCCATATGGCTTCAATACCCTCCACTTTTTGTGGAAGAGTGTTTATTGTTGCAGGTTGTTTGAATTTCAGAGTCTTCAGCCATTTTTTTCAGATCTAATACCTCATCTTCAGATCCACTTCAAATCGGCTTGTTATCCATCCAAATCACCTCATTTAGCTTTGTTTGGGTTTTCCTCTAGGGTTCACTCCATGCTTCCTCTCTTTGCCCAACCTCCTGTATACCACCTGTTACCCAACCTCTTATGTCTGGTACCCCCGATGACTAGATTATCATGATGAAATCTGATCAACCTTCAACCGTAGACATCAATCTTCAGACTCAGTCCTATCATTACAACAAGCCTCCCGTTGCGTCTGTCCCCGAGCCGCCTCCTTCAGTCTCTAAAAAGCCTCTTTCGACACCTAATGGCCCCTTGAAGATCCCTCAGCCTAAGGCAGAGGTTCATAACAAGATCCCTAAGGGTCCACTACTTCGAAATGCTGCTTCTAGCAAAGACACCCATTCATATAGCATAGTCGATGATTTGGCACAATCCTCTACTGCCATTTCAATGCAGGAACTCCTCCAGTCGTGCGCTTCACAACGAAAAGCTCTTATTTCTACCGTGGACATTGTAGACCCTTCCGATGATCGATTGATTGCCTTTGATGTTGACCGGTCAGAACATCCTCCTCTCCCTAATTTTTTCGCTTTCGAAATCCCAGTCAAGATCTGGAACGCCAATGTTTCTAGGTGCATTATTGATGAGGGAGCATCCACCTATGCGATGTCCGCATCGGTTTGGAAACAACTCAGATCTCTTGAGTTGGCCCCTTCCATGATCACTCTCGGAGCGTGGGATGGCCACGCCTCCAAGCCCATTGGCTTATTTCGTAATTGTCCTATCACTCTTGCAGGAAAGAAGGTTTGCATTGACTTAGAAGTCATAGACGCCCCCTTGGATTACAACATTCTTTGGGGTCGTAACTACACTTATGCGATGTCTGCTATCCCTTCTATGGTTCACCGCAATATGTCCTCCCCCCATAATAGAAAGATAGTCACCATTGACTAGTTGACGTATTACGAGTCGAAGTCTCAGACCTCCCCTGAGTCCACTATCTCTTTAGTGGCAAACAAGCAAACCGTCGACCCTTTGACTAGTGTCTCACCTGGCGTCTACAAGAACTCCTCCTTGCTTAGTACTTTCCCTGGTATTCCTACTCCTACCTCTGATCCTAGCTCATTGATTTTTTGCATGATGCAATCGTCTCGGGCTTCTCTCAAGAGGCCTGCCTCGGCTAGTTAGCAGCCCCCTCACCCTATTTAGCCATCTGCTAGCCCTTCGATGCAGCCTCTTGGACCTCCTTCTATTGGCCCTTCAGCTGGTACTCATGAGCCTATTTATACTCCTGGGTCAGTTCCTCCAGGCCTTAACCATTTAGGAGTCGTCCCACCTAGCCATTACTCCTCCGGTCAGATACCGTTCCTAGTCCCTCCACCATGCATCTATACGTCACCTATCATGGCCACCCTCTCTCTTCCTAACTTAACCATTGGGCTCCTGGTTTGGTACCTTGATCCTCCAACTACCACCCCGCTAGGTCAACCTAAACCTTATCTTTCTTTGACCCTGGTTCAGTTGGTCGCCCTGACTTCTCCCGTTGTCATGATGCCTCAACCACCTGAACAGGAATCGCCTCCTGTTGTGACCACTTCGGGTAAGAAGGGCAAAGCTCGCAAAAGGGCCTCAAAGGACAAAGTGGCCCCGACTGACCCTGCACCTTCTTCGCCTCTAAAGCCCTATGCTTTGTGTGATGTCATCGTTCAAGCCACCCATACTTGTCCTGATTTTCCCCACATCAAGCCCATGGTTAATTTCGCGTTCCCTGAGTCGACGGTCCCCGAAACCTCTACTTCTTCATCGACCGTTACCAAGAAAAACAAGACTATTCACACCAAACACCCTTGTTATTTGTGTGGTCTCCATGTCCATTACTCTCATCATTTTCCTCGCGTTACGTATTACCGTGCCTCTTTAGAGGTAGTTTGGGAGTACGGGATTGAACAGAACCAATCCGTTTCTCCCGTAC
Organism: Pinus albicaulis; assembly: GCA_034641835.2. Classification (NCBI taxonomy): domain Eukaryota; kingdom Viridiplantae; phylum Streptophyta; class Pinopsida; order Pinales; family Pinaceae; genus Pinus; species Pinus albicaulis. The sequence continues at coordinate 32,971,826 of MU968551.1, forward strand.
TTACATAGTATGCTGCAGGTCAGACCAAGGATTTACCCGCTCCTATTGACATTCCCCCCCCTAATGTTGACATGACGAAGCATGCGGCCACCATCCTCTACCTTTCATCATCCTTGAGACCCTCGACAAAAGCTCCCTCTGAATCTTCTCCTATTTTTTCGCTTGATCCCCTTTCAGCAAACACCTCGGGCTCAACATCAGTAAATCCTTTATCTGCGTGTTCTTACGTCATCCCCCACGATGATGCACATGTGAGTTTTTCTTCTCATGATAATGAGTCAGGTAGGCTCATCGAGTCATGTGGTCTTCCTTCCTCCTGCCCTTCCACCTCCTGTTGTGACAACGACATCATGGAAGCTACGTTCACCCCTGACTTCATCTTTCGCACCCATAAATGGGATGCCATCATCCATACCTTTGGTGACTTATGCAGCTTGAGCTCAAGCTATGCCTCTATTAGCTCCCACACTTCCCCTCACCGATGGCATGTGGGAAGTAGACATCCTACCCAGATCACTCCCTTCCGTAGAGTGCATTCAATATCTACTATGCGCTCAGGTTGCCAGCATTGTTCTTTATCCTCCCATTTATTGTCTTGCGAAACCTTTCAGAGGGACTCCCCATCAACACCTTACATCAGTTTTTCTGATGGTGCTAGTCGCTACTCCTGGAATTTAGCCTTGGTAGGTTGGGCCATTTTTACCCCTTTGCAGGCACGTTTTCTTTGAAACGGTGTATGCATTGGTACTGCTACCAATAATCAGGCCGAATATGATGTTGTGCGAGGTTTATTATCCGATGCCCTTTCACATCGCATCCTCCACCTTCATGTTCATTTAGATTCCCTGCTTTTTGTCATGCAATTGAATGGTGTATATCATGTGCATAATCTTATCCTTTTCAGAAGATATTTAGGAGTGAAGCTTTTGATGCGTGAATTTGAAATAATTTCTTTCAGTCATGTACCTAAAGTACAAAATCACTACGTAGATGGCATTGCAAACCATATTCTGGATTGGCATTTGACACACACATTTAACACAATACAATAACATAAAAATATCAAAACGATGCATATCCATAGTATGTGTCATATAAAATGTTTTAGAGTTCATCAACTCTGATACATATGACATACCCATAGCATGTTACAAAAACTCAAAAATGGGGTCACCACATGCCCCTGCACACTAATCACTAATTGGAGGATCTCGAGCCAGTGGCTCTGCCCTCGCAGCTCATAGATCACGCACACTATGTCTAGCCATCGCCATGCGTCGCATGACCCCTTGCCATTTCGAGGGTAAACAAATACATGGCTCTATGTACTGGTCATATAATTCTTGCCATATGCACTCCAAAACACTAATCATAAGCCTCTCACATCTATGACGGATGTCCTCCAGAAGGGCTGTTGCGTCCTCATTCTGCTTCGCCCTTGATCCACTAGATCATGCGGCCCCCGATACTGCAGGTCACCCATGTACTCTTTTTACCCCCCCTTACATCGAACTCATGCATTCAAACCACATGCACTGTGTGGCCATTACATTGACATTGAATTTTTGGGTAAGGGGGGCACTCATATTGGAGAGACCAGGAGAATTAGTTCTTCAACACTCTCCTAGTGAATCTAGTCATGACGACTCTAGTCCCATTTTTCTTCCACATTTAGAAGAACCTCTAGAGTCCCATATCACTTCAAGATCACTCTAGGGATGATACCCCTCATCATTCCTTCATTTTTCATCAGTAACCCAGTCTCATAGACATTGTGATTGACCAACCTATAGGTTGTCTAGGAGAAAATTAGTTCATTATCCCAAATACTATCTTTGGGATATTAGTGTTAGTATGAATCCTTTGTCGAAGTGTACGAAAAAGGACCACTTTAGCTACGCATAACTAATAGCCCTAACAACAAAAGTGGCTGCCAATATCTTCAGATCTGTGGTTAGTTAGACAAGAAAAGAGCTACAAAACACCAGATCTATGCATGGAAAGACATTAAGCAGTAAAAACAAGGGTTTGCTCCATATACCAATAGACAAGACAAGAACAATTTTTGAAAGAATTTTTGTATTAATGGGGCACCTGTGAGGAAAACTAGAAGGAGTATCCAATTCCCCTCGGTGGGATGGGTTCTTGGAAGTCCTCAGCACTTCAGATCTAAGATTTCTCTCTCTAGTTGATGTAGAAAACCCAATGCAAAGAGTAGAGCTCAATGGGAGCAAAATGATGGAGATATGTGACCAAGTGTATAGATCCAGAGTGATCTAATAGGCAAAAAAAGGTGAAGAATGATGGGAAAAACCCTCCTATTTATAACAAAATATTGGGTCATTCTAGATCTTGGTGCATGATTAAAATAATGTTAACCAAATCTAGATCCACCTTTTATGGAATATTTTATTATATTTGTTGGAGGAAAAAAGTATTTGACTTGGGTCAAATCCCTTGATTTGTCAAAAATAAATAAATAAATGATCTATTTATCTTTTTAAGGAAGCGGTTAGAAGATAATCAAATAAATAATGATTTATTTAATTATTTAAAGAAGTGGTTGAAAGATAATTAAATAAATAATGATTTATTTAATTATTTGTGGGTGATTTGGTCATATTTAACAAGGAATATTATCTAAATAAGATTTAAATAATTATTCCTAGAAAATAATAAGATAAATAAAGTTTATCTAATTAATTTCTTTGTTTTTGGGTTAAACATGACTGGGAATAATAATTAAATTATGGTTTAATTAATTATTCCATGAGGAAAATCAAACAAATATAGGTTTGTTTAATATTTCCTTTTGGGGTTTCCTGTTTTAACATAGTGAAAGCGATTTTACTTAGGGTAAAACTGGTCTTACATGGTGTACTTGGGTCCATCTAATGATAATAAGTTAGATGACCAAAAAATGGTGTAACAGATTGCCCCCCAGCGTGCGAGTGTCAGGAGCAAATCGTATGACCGAAGTACGTTGTAAGAACACAATCACTAGACAACAAAAGGGATGTCAGAGAGAGAAATGTGAGGTAGATAGTTTGCTGAAGGACTAGACCCTGAGGAGACGAGACTCGCAGGTGCAACAAGTCTCTTTTTATGAGAGGGTACCTGTGCTGAAGGCGGCGGGGGAGGCATACCTATGCCCGCCGAGACAAAGTACAAAATAATAGTGTGTCCAGTAAACAAGGGACCGAACCATAAAGTACAGCTGGCATAATCATGAGCCAGATAAAAATACAATGAGGAATCCCACATATATGTTGTGCCTGGGATAACAGCCAGGGCTTGTACAATAATATCGGAGTACATGAGATACAAATACAACCCAAATGCCCCCTGTAAATGGGGAAGGGCTCACAAAATCTGACTGATACATGCAAGTCGAAGAGGTGCTGCAAGTGGCTACGACCAACATCATCAAATATCTGGAGCGGCATCGAAGGCTGCAAAGAAGAGGTCATCTGGGCATGTGGGGGGCTACCTGCAGGGCCACCCCCTCATGAGGGTTGAGACATCTCACACACACCTGGGAATCATCAAGAGCTGCTGCTGGATCACTGGACCATCAAGTATACGAATCTCGGTCATGCTGAAAGGAGCTAGAGAAAAAATCAAGTCAAAGGGAATGAGAGATCCCTTTGCCTGATCCGAGGCACCGAACAAGAGTGGAAGCTGGAACCAAGGTACACCGCCCTCTAGACCTGGCTTCTGGAATGACAGTGCTGATGTCGAAAGAAGGAGGTCCTCCATAGTTGAGGGAGTGAGATGTCCCCAACTAAGGCACGAGAGAAAACAGTGGAGCGACGGACAGACTGACACTAATGATGAGAGTGAAATAGAAAGGACTGAGTAGCGAATGGACGACTTCCCTTGTTAGAGCATAAAGGGCATGAATGACATGGTAGCGACTGACACAATATCATATGGGACAGGGGACGGTGGGACTGAAGGTCATAATGTGCGACACAAGAGAGAGACCAAGCAATGAAGGATGGAGGGCTAGAGCGGGGTACAAAGGGACCCAGGATAGACTCCATGAATGCGATGATGACTCAACTTGGATGCTCTAAACAAGGGCGAATTTATGGTGCTGGCACACAGTAAAGGCCCAATGGGGGACCATGAAAACATGAGTACAAGATGGTAACTCATGACAAAAATCGACATGAACAAAGACAAGTAAGGAGGCAAAATGGTGCCCCAAGTACAAGTGTTGTAAGTGAGGAAGTTCGATTTGAAGGAGAGGTTAAGTGATCCTTCTCGGACAAAATAGCTCTTGGCGAAGGATGAAAGTACAAAAAATATGGTGGCTATCTAAAATAACCTAAAACACGCATCTCAAAAGGGAAATGCTAAGGGTAATATTTCTTAAGATAGAGTGCATTGCGAGGATTAGGAAGAGGATTTCCTTCGAAGTCCTCTAAAAGGTATGTCCCCTTACCAAGACCCTTACTGATGATGTAAGGGCCTAGCCATAATGAGTCAAACTTCCCATGACCAAGGACATCATGGGCTTGGTCACATACTAGAACAAGGTCACCTTTGGCGCTGGACTTTTCGGTCATATTGAGCTTTGGTGCGTTTCTTGGCCGCTTCCATGGTTTGTAATGCAACACGGCGGTCTTCAGAGGCACGCTCAGGCATGATAAGTCGTTGTTCTATAGGTTGGGTGTCAGGGAGAAGTTCAACAGCCAGATGAAGGGAAGGGATGTCACACTCGATTGATAAGACTGCCTCCTCTCCAAAAACGAGGTGAGGAGGGTTATGGTTGAGGGGCATAGGTGCCCCCGAGCATGGTGTGGTCATGCCAAAATGTATTTAAAAAAAAAGGAAATCTAAACACATTTAAATGATGTGGTGTGCCATTTGTTCTCGTTATGGTTATGCAGTGTGAGAAAGGAAATGGAGGATTACCAATCTCTTTTGGTACTGCATATAGGGATCAAATGGACTTTAAGTTTCCGAGTTGGCATACCTGGTGTCACTATCCCAAAAAGAGGATTTGGAGATAATGAACTGATGCTCTCGTAGAAAAGCTATAGGTTGGTCAACAATAATGTCTAAGAGACTGGGTTGCTGATGTAGATGAGGGAACGATAAGGGGTATCATCCCTAGAGTGATCTGAAGTGATATGGGACTCTAGAGGTTCTTCGAAATGTGGAAGAATACTGGGACTAAAGTCAACACAACCAGATCCACTAGGAGAGTGGTGGAGAATTGCTTCTCTTGGTCTCTCAAATGTGGGTGCCCCCTTACCCAAACAGTGGGTTTCAATGTAAGGGCCACAAGGTGGATGTGGTGTGAACGCATGGGTTAGATGTAAGGGGGAATAGATAACGTCAGGGGTGAGGATTTTTTCCATAATGTCGTCATCGCGATAGAAGATGGGGTGACTGGTGGAAGAAAGACTACCTGACGTGGTGAAGTGACCGAAATCATCATCATGAGAAGAGAGGTTCACATGCGCATCGTCACAAGGGGTGACCGAAGAGTAAGTAGATAAAGGATCTACCGATGTTGAGCCCAAGATGATCGCTGAAGGAAGGTCAAGCGAAACAACAGGGGAGGATTCGGATGGAATGTTCCCCGAGGGTCTCATGGATGATGAATGGTAAAAAATGTTGGACGAAGGCTCCGTCATCTCGACATCAGGAGGGGGAATGTCAATGGGAGCATTCATATCTGGTAGTTCTGCTGAAGCAGAATGCACAAATAGGGGAGAGGTGGACTCATTGCGCTTGGCCTCGAATTGGTGGACTGCGGCGATAAAGGTGCGGAAGTCCTCGAGGCGGGGAAAAATATGGGTGTAATGGCCATGGAGATCACACAAAGCACAGGGGTGGTTGGTGTGAATAGTCTTGGGGTTCTTGGCCGCAGTCGCGGAAGGAACAGAGGCTTCTGGGACCGCGGACGCAGGGAACGTGACATTAACCATGGGCTTGAGATGAAGCAATGCAGGACAAGTATGGGAGGCGTGACCGAAAACATCACACAAAGCACACTGGATGGTATGCTTTGGAGGCTGAGAAGGAGCAGGTTTTGTCGGGGGAGCCTTGTCGTTTGATGCCCCCTTGTGAGCTTTTCCCTTCTTACCCGAAGCGGTCACAACAGGAGGTGGTTCCTGTTGATGTGACTGAGGCACTGATGCCGCAGGAGAAGGCATGGTGGCCGGTTGAACCAAGGTAAAAGCAATATAAGGTTTGGGTTGACCAGGCAAGGTGGGGGCTGGAGGATCAAGGTACCAAACAGGAATCCCAAGTGTCAAGTTAGGAAGAGAGAAGGTGGCCATGACTGGTACCGTGTACACTCCTGGTGGGGGAGCTAGGAACGGTATCTGACCAGAGGGGGGATGGCCAGGTAGGACGGCTCCTAAATGGCTAAGGTTTGGAGGAACCGTGCCAGGGGGATAAAGGGGCTCATGACTACCAACTGCAGGTGAAGGGCTAAGAGCAGGTTGCGGAGGGCAAGGTTGCTGACTAGCCAAAGCAGGTTGCTTGAGAGCAGCCCGAGATGATTGCATCATGCAAACATTTGATGAGCTGGGGTCAGAGATAGGAGGAGGGGGGAGACTAGGAAAAGTTCCAAGCAGGGAGGAATCCTTGTAAACGCCGAGGGATACACTGGTCAAGGAGTCGACGGTTTGCTTGTTGGCTACAGAAGAGATGGTCGTCTCAGGTGAGGTCTGAGATTTTGGCTCATGATATGTCAACTGGTCAATGGTGACTATCTTTCCATTATGGGGGAAAGACATCTTGCGGAAAACCGCGGATGGGACAGCAGACATAGCATAGGTGTAGCTTCACCCCAATAGAATGTTGTAGTCTAGCGGGGCGTCTATGACTTCGACGTCAACGCAAACAGTCTTACTGGCGAGGGTGATAGGACAATTACGAAACAGGCCAATGGGCTAGGAGGCATGACCGTCCCACGCTCGAAGGGTGATCATGGAAGGGGCCAGCTCGGGGGATCCGAGTTGCTTCCAAACCGAAGCGGACATCACGCAGGTGGATGCCCCCTCATCAATTATACACCGGGACACGTTGGCGTTCCGGATTTTGACGGGGATTTGGAAGGCGACGGAAGGAGGAAGAGGAGGATGATCTGATTGAGTGGCGTCGAAAACAATCATTTGGTCATCAGCAGGATCTACAGCGCCCACGGCAGATAGTAGAGCCTTCTTTTGGGAAGGGCACGACTGGAGGAGTTCCAGTGTGGAAATGGCAGCAGGAGATTGCGCCAAATCATCTACTATGCTATATGAATGGGCAGCTCGACTGGAAGCAGCATTTCGACGTAATGGTCCCTTAGGAATCTTGGTGTGAACCTCAACTCTGGGTTGAGGGATATGTAAGGGGCCATTGGATGTCGAAAGAGGCTCTGTAGAACCTAAAGAATGAGGCTCGGGGGCAGACTGAGTGGGAGGCTGGAGGTACTGGCGAGACGGAGTTTGAAGGTGAAGATCGACTGATGGGGATGGATCAGAGTTCATCATGAGGATCTGGTAATGGGAGGAACCAGAAGGGGAAGGTTGAGGGGCCACCTGTCCGTCAGGTGGTTGGGTAGCCATGAATCCCTGTTGGGCATCCACCTACTCTTGAGGGGGTGGTGACTGTTGTTGCAAGGGTTGAGAAAGAAAGGGAGGCGAAAGCGCATATGCTGGAGGAGCTGGCGCACCAGGCTGCGGATAAGGGTAATGGTTGGGTTGGGAAACATTGAGGTAAGCAGGAGGTTGGGCAAAAGGATGAGGCATGCTGTATCCTGGATGCGTGCTACCGGGAGGGGAAGAAGTGCTGGAAGTGGTGCCCCCTCCCCCAGGAAAACCATAGCTCATGAGAGGTTGAGCGGATGGATGAGAGATAGATCCAACGATACTGTCGGCGGTATGGGGTGCCCCCGGTGTATAGGCATCACCGGGTTTGGGGAGATCAAGTAGAACAGTATGATCATAACCTGTCTAAGCGTAGATCAGGTCATATTTTAACGCCATTTGAAGGGCATCTTCTTCGGTTTGAGGAAAATGTGACGCGACATCTTTCCCGATAGGGAGACAAGAGAGATCTAAGGAACCAGTCCATGTAGACACGGTCTTCAAAGGTAGGAGATTGACATAGGCTCCGTCTTCTTCGCCATTCCTGGACATGGGTAGAAAGGCGGGTCGAAGAGGTTTGCTTGAAGGAAGTCAAGAGTTCGATACTAGTGTCATAACAAAGGGGAAGCTGGAAGTAAGATAAATAAGCCCGGGCAAGAGTTGCAAAGGTGGTATGGGAGGAAGTGGGTTGATCAACATACCACTTAGAAGCTTCACCTGTAAGCGTGCATTGGAACAATCGAAGACGAACAGAGTCATCGGTAATGGAGGTAGATGAACACCACATGTGGAAAGATCGAACATGATTTGAAGGATCTTCTCCAGCATGGCCTTCAAACTTTGGGATGTCGGAAGGGAGCTTTGTCAGCATAGCAGGCCAACTAGCATCATGGTGTATAGGGTCATTTATCAACCGGTCCAAATCGGGGAGGCTGAGGCCTGCCAAGAAGGGGAGCACGGGTGAAGCCGAGGTAGTTCCTGTGGTGGTTCCGCTAGTAGTAGTCCCGGCATTAGGGGCGGGATTCCCGCTAGTGTTAGGCCCTGGACCAGACATAGTGGAGGTGACAGGGGGGAGAACCAGAAGGAAAAGGAGAACCCAAAGAATCAGAGAAGGACTGGCTCGACGACGGTGGGACGGAGCAGGTCGATCGACCGGAAACTGAGGATGAAGGCCAAGGAGTCTCCGGGATAGGCGCCTTGGGGGCGCAATGATGACAGGAAGAAGGAAACCGACAGGGGCAGAAAGGGACAGAATCAATTAAGGTCAAGGGCAGAAAAGGTGCAGTGACAATTGATTTTAGAGTCTTTGCCAGGTGGTGTTAACCAGGCGCTTCTTCGCTTAGGGTCAGTGTGTGGCGTGCGTTAATTTTAATTTTTAAACCCTTTCCATTTTGAGAGCAAGAAAAAAGTGTGTTACGTAGCTGAAAAATAGACCTACAGAGAACAGTATATAATGCTGAAATAACAGAAAAATAATAGCTACTTGTGCATCTATCTAACCCAATAAGGTGGGTCTCTCGAAACTAATCTGAAAAGAAAGGGAAAAATCTAGGCAAAACACACGGAAAAGAGGCCAATAGATCTAAGGTCAAAAGGGACAGGGATATAAAGGATAAAGCTGCTGAAAAGAGGTGCAGATCACAGCCAAGAGACAGAGGCAAGGTGGCTGGAAAAAGGAAGGAAATCAGCAAAAACCAGAGGGGGCAAGGTGGAGGCCCTCAAAGTAGGTCCAAAAAAAATGACAGGAGGTGATTTGAAAGGAAGAAAGGCTGATTTCAAAGGATCTGAAAGGGAGGTAACAGATCTGGAAAAAAGGAGGCTGAAGCTCTGAAAAACAGACGGCTGAAACAGCTAAAACTCTTCCACAAAAGGTGGAGGGTACTAAAGCCCTAGGGGGCTAGGTTCCCACTTAGATGAGTAAAAACAGATCAGAACTAGGTCAAAGTGGGCTGAGACAGAGGCTGGAAAACCCTGATAGAAGCTTCAGCAAAACCCAGAAAAATTGCAGAAAAATCACTGAAAATTGGCAGGTCGCAGGTTCTGACCTGTTTTCAGTGCAGGTCGCAGAAAAGGGGCAGAAAAGTGCGACCTGGAGGTCCAGGTCGCAGGTTATGGGCCAAAAAGTGCGACCCCCCGTTCCGGTTGTCTCAGCGGCAGATTTTCAGAAAAGTTGTCGTCTCAGTTGCGGCTGGTGTCGCTTACCTGCGCAATAGGGCCAGAAACACATGGAAGTTAGAAATTTTAATGTTTTAGGGTTTTATGTGAGAAAAACAACATAAAAATAGGAAAAATAAACAGCTGAAAAGAAACCCTAGGGTCTGAAGTAGCTGGATATGCAGGAATATGAAAAACGACAATGGTCGTAATTTAAAACCCGTGTGGAGTCGCCATTTGTTAGTATGAATCCTTTGTCGAAGTGTACGAAAAAGGACCACTTTAGCTACACATAACTAATAGCCCTAACAACAAAAGTGGCTGCCAATATCTTCAGATCTGCGGTTAGTTAGACAAGAAAAGAGCTGCAAAACACCAAATCTATGCATAGAAAGACATTAAGCAGTAAAAATAAGGGTTTGCTCCATATACCAATAGACAAGACAAGAATAATTTTTGAAATAATTTTTGTATTAATGGGGCACCTGGGAGGAAAACCAGAAGGAGTATCCAATTCCCCTCAGTGGGATGGGTTCTTGGAAGTCCTCAGCACTTCAGATCTAAGATTTCTCTCTCTAGTTGATGTAGAAAACCCAATGCAAAGAATAGAGCTCAATGGGAGCAAATGATGGAGATATGTGACCAAGTGTATAGATCCAGAGTGATCTAATAGGCAACAAAAGGTGAAGAATGGTAGGAAAAACCCTCCTATTTATAACAAAATATCGGGTCATTCTAGATCTTGGTGCATGGGTTAACCAGATCTAGATCCACTTTTTATGGAATATTTTATTATATTTGTTGGAGGGAAAAGGTATTTGACTTGGGTCAAATCCCTTAATTTGTCAAAAATAAATAAATAAATGATTTATTTATCTTTTTAAGGAAGCGGTTAGAAGATAATCAAATAAATAATGATTTATTTAATTATTTAAGGAAGTGTTGAAAGATAATTAAATAAATAGTGATTTATTTAATTATTTAAGGAAGTGGTTGAAAGATAATTAAATAAATAGTGATTTATTTAATTATTTGTGGGTGATTTGGTCATATTTAACAAGGAATATTATCTAAATAAGGTTTAAATAATTATTCCTAAAAAATAATAAGATAAATAAAGGTTTATCTAATTAATTTCTTTGATTTTGGGTTAAACATGACTGGGAATAATAATTCAATTATGGTTTAATTAATTATTCCATGAGGAAAATCAAACAAATATAGGTTTGTTTAATATCTCCTTTTGGGGTTTCCTGTTTTAACATAGTGAAAGCAGTTTTACTTAGGGTAAAACTGGTCTTACATGGTGTACTTGGGTCCATCTAATGATAATAGGTTAGATGACCAAAAATTGGTGTAACAATTAGCACCATGTGTGCCAACCTAGAAACTTAAAGTCCATTTGATTCATATATTTAGTGTCAAAAGAGATTGGTAATCATCTATTTCCTTTCTCAAACTGCGCAACCATTCGAAAACAAATGGCACACCACATCATTAAACTGTGTTTAGATTTCCCTTTTTCTAAATACATTTTGGCATGTCCACAACATGCTTGGGGGCACCTATGCCCCTCACCCATAAAAATCCCAGATCTCAGCCAAAAACAAAACTGAAAACACCTTTTTCTAACAGGTCTCACTGTTTAGGTCATTTCCTGGGACAAGGTGCATTTTTATGCCCGGAACCTACTACCCAGGTCATAGAATAGACCCCAAAAAGTGTGACCTGGCCTATTCACGAGCTCTGGGTACCTAAACTGAACTTTCAATCCACTAAAATGAAAGAGTAGGATTAGGCCTCTTACCTACAACTGATAGATCTCAAATTCCAATGGTCAGTTTATCTGCTACAATTTTCGCAAGATTTAAGGCCTCCTCTCCTCACAACATTCACCACAACTCCACCGAAAAATAAGTGAATCTGGAAGGAAAATTCTTTATTAAAAGAAAACCCCTAATTTTTATTTCGCTTATTGCGACCAAAATGTACCTCAATTTGATGAACCGTATATACCATTGGAAAGATCTCACCAAGCCCTCAAATGGGTATCTATTAGATTTTTTTATTTGATAGTTCACCAGGACACATTTTTTCCACGAAGCGCCACTTCACCCTCGCTCAAAATCGAATTTCTTTACTTGCAACACTCTTATTCGGGGCACCAGGTTGTCTCCATACTTGTCCATACTCGTGTCTACTTTCGTCGTGAGTTACCATCTTGTACTCACGCTTTTATGGTCCCCATTGGACCCTTTACATATGTGGGAGCACCATCGAGTCACCCTTGTTTAAAGCACCTGAGTGGAGTCATCATTGCTTCCATGGAGTCTATCCCAAGTCCCTTTACATCTTACGATAGTCCTGCATCATTCATTGCTTTGTCCCTCTCTCGTGTCGCACATTATGACCCTCAGTACCACTGTCCCCTATCCCTCATGATATTGTGTCAGTCGTTGCCAAGTCATCCATGCCATTTATGCTCTAACAAGGGAAGTCGTCCGTTTGCTACTCAATCCCCCCATTTCATCATCATCATTGGTGTTAGCTTGTTAGTCACTCAACTATTTTCTCTTGTGCCTTAGTTGAGGATCCCTTATTGCCTCACCTATGGTGGACCTCCTTCTATCGACATCAACTCATTCATTCCAAAAGATAGGTCTAGAGGGCGATGTACCTTGGTTCCAGCTTCCACTCTTGTTCAGTGCCTCGGATCAGGCAAAGGGACTCCTTATTTCCCTTTGACTTGATTGTTTCTTAGCTCCAGCTCCTTTCAGCATGATCGAGATCCGTATACTTGATGGTTCAGTGATGCAGCAACTGATATCGGTGATTCTTGGGTGTGTATGAGATGTCTCAGTGCTCATGAGGGGGTGGCCCTACAGGTAGCCCCCCACACACTTAGATGACATCTTCATTACAACCTTCGATGCAACTCCATACATTTGATGATGTCAGCCTCAGCCTCTTGCAATGCCTTTTTTTTTGCATGTATTAGTCATATTTTTAGATCCCTTTCTTGTTTTCAGGGGCATATGGGTTGTATTTATATCTCATGTACTCAAATATTATTATACAAAGTCCTAGCTGTTATCCCAGTCACAATATGTATGTGGGATTCATTATCGTGTTATTTATCTGGCTCATGTTTAGGCCAACGTATGCTTTATTATTGTGTTCTGTGGTTTTCTGGGCGTCGTATTATTTGTACTATTGGCTCGGCGGGCATAGGTATGCCTCCCCCGCCACCTATAACAGGTACTCACTCATCAAAAAGAATTGTCACACCTGCAAGTTGCCTCCTCGGGGTCTAGTTCTTTTAGCACTTTGGTTTATCTTATAATTCTCTCTCTTTGACTTCCCCTTCGATGTCTAGTGATTGAGTTCTTACAGCGTACTTTGGTCATACGATTAGCTCCTAATGCTCACATGCTGAGGGGTAATCTGTTATACCATTTTTTTTTGCATTTAACCTATTATCATTATATGGACCCAAGTACATCATGTAAGACCAATTTTTCTCCAAGTAAAATTGCTTTCACTATGAAAATAACTTAGTAAATCACCTTTATTAAGTTGCTTATGGTCTAAACAGGAAACCCCATAAGGAAATATTAAATAAATATATATTTGTTTGATTTTCCTCAAGAAATAATTAGTTAAACAATAGTTTAATTAATATTTTTGGTTATCTTTAACCCAAAACAAAGAAATTAATTAGATAAATCATTATTTCTCTTATTATTTTCTAAAGAATAATTGTTTAAAGCTTATTTAAATAATATTATTTGTTAAATATAACTAATTCACCCTTAAATAATTAAATAAATCATTATTTATTTGATTATTACTCAACCATATCCTTAAAATGATAAATAAATCATTTATTTATTTATTATTACTTAATCACATCCTTAAAATGGTAAATAAATCATTTATTTATTTATTATTTACAAATAAGGGGATTTGACTCAAGTCAAATTTCTTTTCCCTCCAACAAATATAATAAAATATTCCATAAAATTTTGATCTAGATTTGGTTAATAATATTTTAATTATGCACCAATCTCTAGAATAACTCAATATTTTTTTATAAATAGAAGGGTTTTCCCATTCATTTGTCACCTTTTGTTGCCTAAAGATCACTCTGGATCTCAACACTTGGTTGGGCTATTGATCCACAATCATAGCCATACTTTTCCATTTTTGTCTGGTTTTTTCTACACCATCAAGAGAGAGAAGTTCTAAATATGAAGTATTGAGGACTCAGAAGAACCCATCCCATTGAGGAGAACAGGGAAAACCCTCTTATGTTTTCCTCCCACGTGCCAGTACTAAAAATATTCATTGGATATATTCTTGCCTTGTCTATTGGATCTATGGAGTAAATCTTATTTTTCTACTATTTAATGTCTTCTAATGCATAGATCTATATTTTTACAGCATTTATCTTGATCATCTAATTGCAGATATGAAGATATTAGCAGTCATTTCTGTTGTTAGGGCTATAAGTTATGTGTAGCTAAAGTGGTATTTTTTCGTACACTTTGAATCAAGATTCATACTTACAAATGGAGAAGGTTGAAGATGTTGCATATGATGGAAAGACCTCCTCCAATGGATCTTCCAAGTGAAAGGATGATCCTATCAATGAAGATCTCACCCTCCAAACAATCCGCAAAAGCCCCACAGCAAATTCTCACTAGAAATAACGCAGTTACTGAAGAAAACTACACTGTAGGGGCACGGGAATGATTTGGACCAATGCCAAGATCTGCAATAAGCTCCAAGGGCATCCAAACTAATCTCTCAAAGGAAAGAGAGACTCCTCCTCTGGAAAAAAAGTGATGGAAGTGGTGTTGTGAACCCTCACTGCAACACCCTGCAACACAACATTATTCTGCTACAGAAATAATGTTGTACTGGAGGAGGATTCTTGGCCTCAAGCCTGGATGTGAGGAAAATTAGTAGAAGTCCTTCAAGAGGCTTCTTAAGAAAGGAGAAGGATTCCTAAGCAGGAGATCCTTGCGCTAAGAATCACTACAACTCTGCTAAACAGCCCAAGATTGCACAAAGTCTGAATAGACCATAAAATCAATAATATATGACATGAGAAACAATGGCTGCTTTTCCCTCCTTTTAAAAAAGTGAAAGCCCTCTCCCCATGGGTCCCACTCTTTAGGGTTTCCTCCACCAAATAACCCTCTTCCCATTCACATTACGTTGTCTATCAAAGTGTTCTCCTGTTCTTCTCCCAGCATTGTTGACTTGGTCATGTTAGCCCCCCTATGAAATTCTTAACAAGAAAGATGGGGGCTATGTCATGTTGGAGACCTTCAAGGAATGCATCTCCCCTGAAGACACATAATCCTTTAGGTCTCTCTGTGCTTTGCCTTGTACAAGTCCCTCTTTTCCCCTTTCTTTCCCCCCAATCCCCCTTGTCTATTCCTGAAATCTTCTCTAATATCCCTGCACCCTTTGTTTTCCCTAAATCCCTCTTTAAATCCTATTCTTTCCCTTTGTCTGGCCTTTTCACCCTTCTTCCCCCTATCGATGCCCTTGGCTGGCCTTAAAACACTTTGGAAATTGGCCAAAAATCATAAATTTCATTGAAAATGGGTTAAAAACCCACTTCCGACCATAAAATAGGCCTTAGCCCTTTTCCCCATTAGCCCCGCGCTCCTTTACCTTCCACAAAACCCATCGCTGTGGCCGGGCTCTAGCACTGAAGGGCGCTTATCGTATTTATTCATCGGGCGCATCCTCGACCGTTGATCCTGACAGATCGGATGACCAACATTTAATCTGCAGTCCTCGCGCTTTCCCCCGTTCAAACCTTAGATCGCGCCATCGCCATTCATTCGCCCGAAATATCGACGGTGCGGAGCCCATCCGCCCTGTGGTCCCCGCTTCCACTGTTCAGAGACCGCCGGGTTTATTTCGCACTACTTATGCACGGTAGGTGATTTTTCTCCAACACCCAGCAATTCCATACAGCGGCCACCGCGTGTCCTTTGTACGATGGAAAAACCACCCATCCCCCGCGCATTATCTCTCAACCACGGACGCCGATTGAAATCGCTGTCAGCCGTTAGATCTCGAAATGCTCATCCAAGGGTCACCATTCATCCGAGCTGCACACTTGATAACCTATGTTATGGCCCACCATCCATCGTATTCCGCTGTTGATCTCCGCCATGATTGACGGTCCAGATTCATTTTCCTGTCATTGACCGTTCTGCTGTCGTCCGGGCCTCCACATCATCCGTCCACGTGTCTTTTCCGTACACCACGCCACCCCACATGTATTCCCTGTACATACACCCATTCCATTGCATATATTCATCTAAATTCGTGTTTTTTAATGTTTTCTCAGTCAAATTCATCCCGCGGACCGCCACCTCCACCAGAGCAGATTTCCATTGTTCCTCTGTATTTTTCTCGGCCATGTCACAGTCTGCACTACCTTTCTCCTCCTCCACCTCATCTGCCACCCCATCCATCATTTTCCTCACAGTTTTATGTGTTCGCAGGGTTATTAAGAGGCAATGGCTGCCATGATGCACGTCTTTATTCTAAGGACAGAGAAATAAAAAAAGATCATTGACAGGGGTAGAATCGATGAAAGATGACCCGGGAGAGTAAGGACAGGATGATCATTTAAGAGAACAAGGTTTAAACTCTGTAGAAAACCTTCTAGTGCCATTAAAAGTTTGAGCTAACCTGACAGAGACAGAGATCGAGAGGCAAGGTGTTTTAATGCAAGAAAAGAGATTGGAGCACGTCAATGAAGATCTTAAGCCTTGAATCATCGGTTTAAGAGGTAAAGCACCAGGTTGAAGAACCCGAGGATCGATCAAAAGATCTTAAGTGCAAATAAAAGGTAACATCCGGGTTTATTCATCAGCAGAATGTTTTTCTTCATCAAGTACAGGGCGTCCATATAGTTTTTATTCAACACCTTATCCCTGAAGGAGTTTCCACCCTGAAAACAGTTCAAAAATGCCAAAGAATTGATATGGCCGACTTCTCAGTAGTTTATTTTACTTTTGTTTAAATCAAAAGTACAACACCTCAGCCAAAATGTCCAAATCATATCTGAAGAAGATCACTCTTTCATAAAGGGGGTGACAGAGATTAAATATTAAGCATTCAGGCAGAATGGGCCTCGGCCCTCTTTCTTTCAGATATTTAATATAGCATTTAGTGTTCACCTACCTCCTCAGTCGATCTTCTGTTCACTCTATGCTATAAAACACAGAAGGAAATTATTGTAAAGGTTGTTGATGAGATATCAGAGAAACGGAAGCATTTTCCCTCTTGAGACAAGTTCTCTGTGTAATATTGTAAGATAGGCTGAGATATGTATTCAGACTGAATGTTCAAGCTGTGGGAAATGATGTACCTGATTGGTGTTTTTTTTAATATGACAAGCACATTTCTTTGGATATTGATCTAAAGCAGCTGGTGATGTTTTCCTATCTCTGTGTTTGAGTTCATTTCATTCCATTTCTACTAGCTCACATTAGAAGTTTGGCATAAGATTTACCCTTGATAGGTACGTTATGTTGCTGCTCTCCCATCCTTTTATGTTTTCTGTTTATATGTGTATATGAATATTGATTTCAATTGATTTAACCAATGTAGCAGATGTTTTTTCCTACTCTCTGATGTATGAATTAATGAAATCTATGTTTATATTTTCTTGCTAGGATTTATGGATGAGTTGAGAACACTGGGAGGTCTAGAACCCTATCTCTGCCTCACTAGGATCTTTCCATCTCATTAAACCTTTCTAAGATCCCTTCTATTAAACCTATCCTTGTTTTTCCTTGGAGTTGCTAAAGCAGACCTGGTGTTAAATGACCTCTGGTCCGATCTATAAGCAGCCCCTTTTTCCCCCTTTGAGAGCTGTCTCTGAGTACGTCCAAGCAGGTTTGGAGTTAAATGACCTCTGACCTGATCTATAGACAGAAATTTGGATGTCATTCCTTCTTTTCCTCTCACTCATTTTCATTCCTTAATGTTCCATTCCATCAATCATCTTTTAAGATCCAAATGCTCTAGATAACTTGCCCAACTGAAAGCTTGCACATTAAACACAAGTAAACCCTTTCTTGACTCCATTTCCCAATGGCCTTGATGCTCCCTGAGTTATCTATCTCTGCCTAGCTTCCTCTTTGCTCATCCTTGTCTTATATTGGATATTTCTTTCCTGATTCCCAACAACCAAACATAAACAATCAAACAAACAAACCCTGTGCCTATAACTAGCCTAAAACCTTAACATTTGAGCTTCAAAGACATAAAACCTTTGACTATCATAGAGAGATCCCTCTATGGACCTACGAGGGCTAGATCCTATGGTATGAAAGTGGTTCTATGTTGTCTCATCTTTTGGTCTTGTCAACCTGTCCAAAACATGGGAACCCCAACATAATGGCAACTCCGCTGGGGAAAATTTCTGAGAGCCTATGACTGCTAAACACTAATCTGTCTCCCAGTCTCGTCACCAACATAATGGCGACTCCGTTGGGGAATGAGTGCATTTCACCTCAAACATATCTCAAAGCCTCAGAAAGCCTAGATCTCTGGTTAGGTTGGCAGTAAGTCACCCCTTTCTTGAATCAACCGCCATTGTTGAGTGTCCATCATACTCTTAGACAGAGCCTGGAAAGGGCCAGGAAGCCTTCGGATCTCACCCTCTTCAGAGATGACATATCTGGTAAATGCCCTCCCATTCAATCTCTGGTTGGAGTTTGCTGTTTTTGGGGAGATTCCTGAAAGGTGATAGTTCCTGACCACTGTGGTGGACAGTGTAACCCTTTAGATATACCCTAAAACCCTCCACCTGGCGACTCCATTATTCCTAAATGAAAAGACTCCACTGGTGATCAGTAGGCCTACTGATTGTCTTGGTTTCACATTAGACTCTACTGGGAGACCAGCCTCTAAGACAACATCAACCACAGTAGAAGTAACTAATAGGGTTAAGATGCTTGGCTAAGAAACAACATTCTGGCTTTTAGAACCATTCACACAAGAGCTTATCCCAACCCAAACCCACTTGAAATAGTTGATAATCCAAAGAGTATTCTCAAGGGAGCTCCTACACTTATAAGATCAACTATTCCCAGTCACATTCATAGAGCTAATTCTGCACCAGAAGACCTAACAACTCTATCACATTTTCTCCCTGACCTAGACCCTCCAAACAGATTACCTAGAACTAGGTCATTCAGTACTTTAGACCAGCCAGACCCTCAGCCTAGGGACAGAGGAACTCCTCCGTCTACACCACCTGGTATCCACTTCATTAAAAACTTGGGGCTCTCCCACCCTAGATCTGCCCAACAAACTTCTGCTGGTCCTAATATCCCAGTCATCCAAATACCAGCTGCTCAAGCCAACCCTATACCTCATCAGAACATTACCATGGCAGCCTGGTATGCACCTCTGGTTTTACCTCAGCCTTTGCTACCCTTACCCAATGATTATCGATCAAAAATCCCTCACTTCATTGCTAAAGAATCCATCACAGCTCAGCAACATGTAGATAAAATGGAGGATTATTTTGACTACATGGAAATTGATGATGAAACAATCAAAATGAGAATATTTTCCAAAAGCTTGGGAGGTGAGATGAAGAAGTGGTTTAAAAACCTACTTGCGGGTAGTATCCAAGATCTCCCTGCTCTATACCGGACTTTCGTCGATAAATGGGAAACTAGGGCAAACCCTCACCAACTCCTAGCTGAATACATGAGCCTTAAAAGAAACATGGGAGAGAGTGTCCATGATTACACAACAAGATTTAACAGCATTTACAATGCCTTCCCCCCACATATGAAACCTCCACAAGGCATGGCCCTAGCTAAGTACCCTGATGGGTTTGATGCTGACATGGCCTATGAGCTTAGGGATAAAGAGTACACCACATTGGAGGACATGCAGAAAGGAGCAGTGAACATAGAGGCAAACCTGATTGAGAAAAGAGCAAGACTGAGATCTGAGAAGAGGGTAACATATAGGGATGACACTGTAGCTTCCACTTCAGACCCAAATTATGATAGATTATCTAAGAATGTGGAAAAGTTACAAAAAATGACGGAAAAGATGGTTGTCACAGTTAGCAGTCAGAGCAAAAACCAGAACCAAAATCAGAACCAAAACTTTAGAAGGAACAACAATGCTCCCAACAGAAAAAAAGAATCAGATCAACAAGTTATTCCCCCATTCCAAAAAATTTAGATGAAGATGGGGGAATCATAGAAGATTCTGAAGGGAATACAATAAACATGTTCGAAACAGAAGACTCAGTCCTTAACTGTGATTCAGGGGAAGATTAGCCCTCACCTTCATACTGGGATGAGGAATGGTTAGAAACTGAAGATTACAGATTAGGATATGAAAATGCCATAATGCAGGTCAGAGAAAAATATGAACTTAGGAGCAAAAAGAACCAAGAAAATTCCAAAACAAAGACTTCTAAGGTAACCATCATGAAAAGACCTGATAAAACTTCTAAAGCATCTGCTGCAAATAACAATTCAGCAGTTGAAAGTTCTGGTAAATACAAGGAAAAAGACAACCAAGACACTAAAAAACAAAGCCAACCAACCAGCAGCACTAGACCTGACCCTGTACATAGTGAGAAATCACAAACTGATACAGCTACTAAGGCAGTAGCAAATAAAACAGAGTTGAGCACTCCAAAGACACAGTCCACTTTCAATTTAGAGAGTGAGATTGCAAAAATCAAAATCTCTATCCCACTCTTTGAGCTGGCCACTCAGAATGTATATAAAGGCCAAATTTTGAAAGCATTGAATCTGGGGGAAATAATGACACTGTGAATTTGAATGATGACCAACCTGCCCTCTTGTTTGGTCCAAAGATTGAGGGAAAGTTTCAGGAAGGGGTAGTTCCACCTTTTTATATTAGTCTCAACATTCATGACAAAATACTCCACAATGCCATGCATGATTCTGGAGTGTCACACAATTTAATGCCTAAGGTAGTGATGGAGAAGCTAGGCCTAGAGATAACCTGCCCTTACTGTTGCGGTTCCCATGTTTTGGCCAGATTGGCAAGACCAAAAGATGAGACAACATCAGAACCACTTTTGGGCCCTAGGATCTAGCCCTCCTAGACCCGGAGAGGGATCTCTCCATTAAAGCAAAGAATGATGTATCTTTGAGAGCTCAAAATGAGATGTTAGGCTAGTTATGAAGCACAATGGGGGGTTTCAAATGATTTGGTTGGTTGGTTGCTAGGTTGGTCATGAGATCATAGACTGAGAAGGTAAAGGGAGAAAATAACAAAACAACAAGAGGTTTCAGCAACGGGGATAGGTTAAGAAAGTGCCATCCATTGGGCTATGGAGTCATGAAAGGAGAACTACTTGCAACCACTAGCCAAGGCTTTCAAAGGGAAATTCATCTACACTAAAAGATGTTTTTAGATAGATGATGGAATGAAACGTTAAGGAAAGAAGGTGGAAGAAGGAAAACAACCCAATTTTCTGTCTATAGATCGGGTCAAAGGTCATTTAACTCCAGACATGCTTGGACATACTCAAAGGCAGATCTCAAAGAGGGATAGAGGGGCTGCTTATAGATCAGACCAAAGGTCATTTAACTCCAGGTCTGCTTTAGCAACTCCAAGGAAAAACAAGGATAAGTTTAACAAAAGGGATCTTAGGAAGGCCAGCTGGTCGCGTAAGGATCCTAGTGGATAGGGCTAACTCTAATCCCTAGTGTTCCCAAACCTTCCATCTTAAACCCAACAAGAACATCTAAGAAATGATCCATCCAATTCATACATTAGAGAGCAGGCAATAACATCCACTACACTGGTTAAATCGACTGAAATCAATATTCAGATAGCACATGAAGCAGAAAACATTAAAGGTAGGGAGAGCAGGAAACATAGGGCACATAACAAGGGTGAATCCTATGTTATACTTCTGTTGCCTACCAGAAGGAGATGAAATAGTATGAAAATGTAATAAATAGAGTTAGGGAAAACATCACCAATAGTAATAGACCAGGATCCTGTGAAATGCGCTTTGATTAATTGATGCAAAAATAGTCATGTACAATAAGCCCAATGGCTAATACAACCCAAAATTTCTCCTCCCAGCCTATTACATACAAACTACTCTGTAACACCCTCCCAAGACTATTCTAATAGTCAGACTGAATCCCTGTAATAGCAACAGCCAATCAACTGAACAAAAACCACGATAACATGTTCTTCTAGATTCTTATAGGAGAAAAACAGAGCAGGATATGGTAGGTGAAGAATTAAATGAAGAATTGAAGCTCCGAGGAGGAGGAAGGCTGCAACCCATACTGCTTCAGATCTGTGCATTTACTCTAGCTATAGAACTACTGCATTTTTTTGTGACTGGACAAAAATGGTGAAATAAATGATGCTAGGGTCAACCATACCATGTAACAAATTCCCTTGATGGTGTAGAACTGTTGAAAGGGCGTAAATATTTTTTTGAGGCACAATGTAGACTGAAAAAATGATGTGTACCATGTCCTTTCATGGAAGAACGCTCTGCTGACACGGAAACCCTAATTATATAATACCTCTGTGCATTGGACCATCTGAGCGATCCACGAGGTCTTCAAATTTGCACTTTTGCCTTCTAAAAATCCCTGCAGAAGCTCAAAGTCTTCTATTTCTTGCCTCGAGCTCTCTGCTATTCCTGTACTGTCTCTGCCTGTGAATTTCGAGCTTTTATGGCGCCAGAGAGGGTTTGTAGAATTTAAACTCTGTCCTTTGATGAATTTATGGTGAAAACACCCCTCCAGACGTTTCCTGTAACATCAGGCTCTGAATACAGCCTCTGCACATGGTTTTCTTCGATCCCTCTGTCACTGTGACAGAGATTGTGCATCATGGCGGTCATTCCCTGTTGAAAACCCTGCAAAATAGGTAAACTGGTTGAGAAAACATACATGGGGATGGCGGATACGATGGAGATGATGGGAACAGCCATGCAGAACGAACAGACGACGGAATTGTGCAGGAACACGGTGGAAACATTCATGGCGTGGAGAAAGGTGGCAGAATGCATTCGCAGATGGAGAAAATGGAAAATCAACGTAAAAGAAACCCTTTTGGATGGATAAATATGAATGGACATGAAGACTATACGAAGGGTACACGTGGGGTGACGTGGCGTAAGGAAGAGACACGTGGAAGGATGATGTGGAGGCCCGGGTGACAGCGGAATGGTCAATGACGGGAAAGCGAATCTGGATCGTCAGATCTCAGCGGGGATCGACGGTGGAAATGCATTGGAGAGCGATAGACCGCGGGGCAGGGGTATGGTGGAGACAGGCTAACTGGTGCGCAACTCTAACGAATGGTGACCGTTGGATGAGCGATCGAAGATCTAACAGCTGACAGCGATGTCGCTCAGCATCCGTGGTCAATTTTTAATGCGCGATGGGCTGGCAGTTTTGCAATAGTTTCGGGGCCACGTGTCAAGAGCTGAGTGGAATTGCTGGCCGATGGAGAAAAACCGCCTCCCGCGCATAAGCAGTGCGATGGAAACTGGCGGGTTTTACATAGTGCGATGCAGGGTCCATTAGCGGGAAAGGTTCCAGACCATCGATCTGGTAGGGAAAACGGACGGCGATGGCCGGGCATGGAAAATAGGCGGGGAAGACGCGGGTGCTAGAGATTTAACGTCCACCGTCTGATCAATTGAGATCAACGGCCGACATTGCGCCCGATAAGGCTTGAGATAAGCGCTTTTTTCTTTGGCAAGTGGTTACAGCGCTGGGCTACATGGAGGAACAGGGCGCGGGCTATGGCCGAAAGGAGCTAGGCCCTTATAATATGAAAAATATGGTTTTTAACCCATTTTAAATGTATTTTGAGTCCTAAGGAGGGTAACGATAGGGAGATGGAGGGGGAATTTGGTGAAACAAGGGTAAGGGTAAGAATGAAAGCGAGTTTTGGAGGGGTTTAGAGGGTTGATAGGGGGGAAATAGAGGGGGACAAAAAAACTTTGACAGAAGGGGGAAAAGGGGAAAAAGGGACATCTGTAGGGGTACAAGGGGTAAATGCAGGCCCTGGGGAAAGGAAAAGGTAGAGGGGACTTATATAAGGCAAAGCACAGAGAGAATTCAAGGATGATGTGTCTTCAGGGGAGATGCATTCCTTGAAGCTCTCCAAAATAACATAGCCACCAGCTTGCTTGTCAATAATTTCATAGCGGGGCTAACAATGGCTCCACATGGGGATGGCTTCTTCTTGAAGGAGGCAAGAAACCAGAAATGATCTTTGGAGTAGGCCAGTTGTCTGCTGCTTGACACATCCCTTTCTTTGATCAGCTGCCACAATATGAAGATGTTACATCAACAGAAACATTTTTCCCAACCAGTCTACCTACCCTCACTACAATCCTAACAATTTTCCCTTCAGGGTGCATTTGAGCTAGCAGACCCTTTACATCATTTATTTTGAAAACAGAACCAAACCTATTCTACTTCTACCCTTATTGCTCCATGAGGCCATATTAGACTGTTGGTCTCATGTGATTCTCTACCTAATCTGCTACCTGCTAGGATTAGACTATCTAGCAGGTTTCTTCTCTACATTCTAAGACAGAAATTAAAACAACTAACTACATGCTCACATGCTGAGCTTTATTGAGCTTTTCCTACCTACCCTACTCTACTGAAATATTTAAAAGTCTAGCTTACAAATGTTGTCTTCCAATGTAACTAGTCCACCAAATGATCCCATTGTTGGTCCTTCTTGCTCAACTCCTTGAGCATGCTGGATAGGCAGGGCAACTCCCACTCTTTTTGTTCAATAACGGCAACTTTGAAAAATTTTCTTGCTATCTGCAACATGCTGCTCAAAAATACCTTTGATCCTTCTTCAAATGCTTACAGAAAATGTGCATAAGGATCATGAAAAGATACCTGTCTATGAATATTTGACAGGCTGGCTTCGACCAGGATCTCTTCTTCTTCCACTAGATCAAGAATGAGACTCTCTTGAGAAAAAGAATCTCCCTCATCTACTTCACTTTCTGAACTAGAGGACTCATCATATATGGCATTGCTATCCTCTTGGAACTCTGATATGTTCCGCTCTGATGTACTGAGCTCAGTGAAGAGATCGATGTATTCTTGAGCAGGGGCATGTTCCATTGCTTCCTCTTTTTCAGGCGAAGGCTCCTTATTTTCAACCTGCTCAAGAATCTCTTCTTCATCTTCTGAAAGGAAAAACTGCTGAGTTCCAGTCTCACTGATGATCTGTGGTAAAGCAGAATGAAGATTCAAATAATCTTTCTTCTGCTATTATACTGTCATAGCTCTCCCCATCAATGTCATAAATAGCCTGCATTGGCTCATTACTCTCTGGAAGTGAAAGGGATTGATTCTCCTCCCATAAATCTACTAATGATGACCCTGCAAGATCATCTTCTGTTTGGAGAGAATCATCATCAGATAGATCAAAAATAGGGGAATCATGAATGTAAGTAATGTTACCAATCAAATATACTGGACTGTCAGCTGATTTTTCTTCATTCTAATTTACATGTGAGCTTTCCAACTCTATACAATAAAGCTAATCAGATGAATGGGCAAGGATGTCTGATTTGTAAAAAAATTCAGAGGCTGGCTATCTATTCATGATCTGATCTATTTCTTCCTCTGTCAAAGGGGAAGATGGTCTTGTATTCCTTTGTGTAGAAGTGCAATAGCTCTTCGTTTCCTTTGAAGACTAGATTTGAGGCAGGGTGTCATCTTGAGCCTAAACTATAAGGGATGATAAATTAGCATCTGATTTTTCAATAATATCTTGAAGAATGTCCACAGTCTCTTGGCTATTTTCTTCCTCAGCTGATTCATATGTGTTCTTGTGATAGCTAGGATGTGTATGAAATTCTTGAATGGCTGTCAATAGATCTTCAGAATGCATATTAACCAAATCCTTATCAATGTCTAACAGGTACCGTATGATATTCTGAGATTGATCACAACAGTCCCATGGTAAGGATGCAGAGTTTCCTTTATAATTCTTGTAAAATACTTGGTGCATGTCCTTTAAAGAAAACAAACTCCGAGGTTCTAACCATTCATACCAATTCCTAGCCTTTCCTTCTAATGTTGCCATGAACATTTTCATTAGGCAGTCTTCATGCCATTCAACTTTAAATTTCCACACATGTATATGAAACTTGATGAGATGTAGCAAGGGGTCCTCGGTGTTTTCACCTTGAAAGATAGGCAGGTTTTTTAACCAGTCCACTTCAGGCATTTTGTGTGGGAATCCAGGGATATGCTCCCTGCTCATTCGGGCATATCTTCTCTGTATGCGAGGAAGCATGTTTGTAAATCAGAAAGAGGTCACAGTGTCTCTTCAACCAGTTCAGAGTCTTCTACTAGTGGAGTCATTAGGTATTTGGAGTTATGGAGTGTGGAGTCGCCAGGTGGATGAATTGGACTGTTTGGAGAAGGCTGCTATCCACCATCAGCAATTGAAAAGCCAATCTGAAGGCAAAGCGGTCTAGTTCCCCAGTGGAGTCGCCATTATGTTGGGGTTCCCATGTTTTGGCCAGATTGGCAAGACCAAAAGATGAGACAACATCAGAATCACTTTTGGGCCATAGGATCTAGCCCTCCTGGACCCGGAGAGGGATCTCTCCGTTAAAGCAAAGAATGATGTATCTTTGAGATCTCAAAATGAGATGTTAGGCTAGTTATGAAGCACAATGGGGGGTTTTAAATGATTTGGTTGGTTGGTTGTTGGGTTGGTCATGAGATCATAGACTGAGAAGGTAATGGGAGAAAAGAACAAAACAACAAGAGGTTTCAGCAACGGGGATAGGTTAAGAAAGTGCCATCCATTTGGCTATGGAGTCATGAAAAGAGAATTACTTGCAACCACTAGCCAAGGCTTTCAAAGGGCAATTCATCTACAATAAAGGATATTTTTAGATAGATGATGGAATGAAACATTAAGGGAAGAAGGTGGAAGAAGGAAAACAACCCAATTTTCTGTCTATAGATTGGGTCAGAGGTCATTTAACTCTAGACCTGCTTGGACATACTCAAAGGAAGCTCTCAAAGAGGGATAGAGGGGCTGCTTATAGATTGGACCAGAGGTCATTTAATTCCAGGTCTGCTTTAGCAACTCCTAGGAAAAACAAGGATAAGTTTAACAAAAGGGATCTTAGGAAGGCCAGCTGTTCTCGTAAGGATCCTAGTGGACAGGGCTAACTCTAATCCCCAGTGTTCCCAAACCTTCCAGCTTAAACCCAACAAGAACATCTAAGAAATGATCCATCCAATTCATACATCAGAGAGCAGGCAATAACATCCACTACACTGGTTAAATCGACTGAAATCAATTCTCAGATAGCACATGAAGCAGAAAAAATTAAAGGTAGGGAGAGCAGGAAACATAGGGCACCTAACAAGGGTGAATCCTATGTTATACTTATGTTTCCTATGAGAAGGAGATGAAATAGTATGAAAATGTAATAAACAGAGTTAGGGAAAACATCACCAATAGTAATAGACCAGGATACTATGAAATGCGCTTTGATTAATTGATGCAAAACCAGTCATGTACAATAAGCCTAATGGCTAATACAACCCAAACTTTCTCCTCCCAACCTATTACATACAAACTACTCTGTAACTCCCTCCCAAGATTGTTCTAACAGTCAGACTGAATCCCTCTAACAGAAACAGCCAAAAAACTGAACAACAACCACGATAACATGTTCTTTTGGATTCTTATAGGAGAAAAATAGAGCAGGAGATGGTAGGTGAAGAATTAAATGAAGAATTGAAGCTCCAAGGAGGAGGAAGGCTGCAACCCATACTGCTTCAGATCTGTGCATTTACTCTGGCTGCAGAACTACTGCCATTCTCTATGACTGGACAAAAATGGTGAAATAAATGATGCTAGGGTCGACCATACCATGTAACAAATGCCTTTGATGGTGTAGGACTGCTGAAAGGGTGTAAATATTTATTTGAGGCACAATGTAGACTGAAAAAATGATGTGTACCGTGTCCTTTCATGGAAGAACTATCTACTGACACAGAAACCCTAATAATATAATACCTTTTTGCATTGGACCATCTGAGCGATCCACGGGGTCTTCAAATTTGCACTTTTGCCTTCTAAAAATCCCTGTAGAAGCTCAAAGTATTCTATTTCTTGCCTCGAGCTCTCTGCTATTCCTGTACTATATCTGCCTATGCATTTCGAGCTTTTATGGTGCCAGAGAGGGTTTGTAGAATTTAAACTCCGTCCTTTGATGAATTTATGGTGCAAACACCCCTCCAGACGTTTCCTGTAACATCAGGCTCTGAATATAGCCTCTGCACATGGTTTTATTCGATCCCTCTGTCACTGTGACAAAGATTGCGCATCATGGTGGTCATTCCCTATTGAAAACCCTGCAAAATAGGTAAACTGGTTGAGAAAACATACATGGGGGTGGAGGACACGATGGAGACGATGGGAACAGCCATGCAGAATGAATAGACAACGGAATTGTACAGTAACATGGTGGAAACATTCATGGTGTGGAGAAAGGTGGCGGAATGCAGTCGCAGATGGAGAAAATGGAAAATCAACGAAAAAGAAACCCTTTTGGACGGATAAATATGAATGGATGTGAAGACTTTACGGAGGGGACACATGGGGTGACATGGTGTACATAAGAGACACATGGACGGATGATGTGGAGGCCCGGGTGACAGCGGAATGGTCAACGACGGGAAAACGAATCTGGACTGTCAGATCTTGGCGGGGATCGATGGTGGAAATGCGTCAGATAGTGATAGATCACGGGGCAGGGGTACGACGGAGACAGGCTAACTGGTGCGCAGCTCT
Source organism: Pinus albicaulis (assembly GCA_034641835.2). Lineage (NCBI taxonomy): Eukaryota > Viridiplantae > Streptophyta > Pinopsida > Pinales > Pinaceae > Pinus > Pinus albicaulis. The sequence continues at coordinate 33,000,475 of MU968551.1, forward strand.
AACGAATGGTGACCGTTGGATGAGCGATCGAAGATCTAACGGCTGACAGCGATATTTCTTGGCATCCGTGGTCGATTTTTAATGCACGATGGGTTGGCGGTTTTGCAACAGTGTCGGGGCCACGTGTCAAGAGCTGAGTGGAATCACTGGCCGATGGAGAAAAAATGCCTGCCACGCATAAGTAGTGCGATGGAAATCGGCGGGTTTGACATAGTGCGCTGCGGGGTTCACTGGCGGGAAAGGTTCCGGACCATCGATCTGGCGGGGAAAATAGATGGCGATGGCCCAGCATGGAAAATAGGTGGGGAAGACACGGGCGCTAGAGATTTAATGTCCGTCGTCCGATCAATTGAGATCATCGGCCGACGCTACGCCCGATAAGGCTTGAGATAAGCACTTTTTGCTTTGGCGAGTGGTTATAGCGCTGGGCTACATGGAGGAATAGGGCACAAGCTATGGCCGAAAGGAGCTAGGCCCTTATAATATGAAAAATATGGTTTTTAACCCATTTTCAATGTATTTTGAGTCCTAAGGAGGGTAATGATAGGGAGATGGAGGGGGAATTTGGTGAAACAAGGGTAAGGGTAAGAATGAAAGGGGGTTTTGGAGGGGTTTAGAGGGTTGATAGGGGGGAAATAGAGGGGGACAAAAACACTTTGACAGAAGGGGGAAAAGGGGAAAAAGGGACATCTGCAGGGGTACAAGGGGTAAATGCAGGTCTTGGGGAAAGGAAAAGGTAGAGGGGACTTATATAAGGCAAATCACAGAGAGAATTCAAGGATGATGTGTCTTCAGGGGAGATGCATTCCTTGAAGGTCTCCAAAATGACATAGCCCCCAGCTTGCTTGTCAAGAATTTCATAGGGGGGCTAACACTTATAAAGATTTGTATTCATTCAAATCTAGCAGAGTGAAATGCCTAGGACTAATCAAAGATTTATGTGTGAGCTAGACCCAGATTCCTGCCAAAGGTATGGTCATGGATGTGGTGGTGGAAGATGTACCACCCAAGTATGGCATGTTATTATCGAGATCATGGGGAGCCAAATTGTAGGGAACAATGCAGATGGATGGCTCATATGCCACTATCCCTATCTTCGGCCAACTTAGAGGACTGTATAGAGAGTCCCAGATGAAATTCCTAGTCAGTAGCCCCGAGAAGCCTGAAAATTCACCATTATACTCTGTGCACATAGACCTGGATTCTTTCATTCTTTATAACGACCAATCCTTAGGAGAGCCAAAATCACAACACATAGATCCAAGAAAAAACACAGAGCCCATGGACTTTAGCATAATGGCCACCCTAGAAGAATATGATGAAGAAAACCATGGGAAGGGTATTAGAAACGAAACTCTGAGTGAACTAGCAACGGAAATAGAGCGCAAATAGCAAGATAGCCAACTCCCTGAACTCCACACATGTCATGAATAACAAAACAACCTGCAGCCTAGTACAGACCCTGTAAAGCAACATAATGGTGAACCCCTGTGGGAAATGAATTTCGATGGGTCCTGTACTAGGCAAACTACTGGAGCAGGGGTGTGGCTACGTAACACAGAAAATTACCATGCAGAGAACCACGCTGTCAATATACACTGCAAATGCACAAACAACATTGCAGAGTATGAGGCTCTTATCCTGGGCTTAAATCTATTGAAAAAATTAGGAGCCCGTAGGGTAACTGTGCTAGGAGACTCTGAGTTAGTTTTCAAACAAGTGAATGGTGAATATGCAGCAAAACATCCTCAATTGAGAGCATATAGGAATGATGCCATGGATATATTGAAAAATTTCATGGAATATGAATTAGTGTTTATTCCCAGGAGTCAAAATTTCATTGCAAATGGATTAGCTTGCCTAGCTAGTTCATATCCTAAGACTCCCCCTGACCAAAAAATCATCATTCAGACCAAGTTCAGACCTGTAGTGCCAGACAATGAAAAATATTGGCAGGTCTTTGAAGGAGACAAACAGATTGAAGATTTTCTAGTGGGCAGGAATGAGTTTGAATTTTCGGATTCCAACTCAAAATCTGATGTCAGCTACCCAAGTGAGGATCCCCCAGATGAACAAGCAACACCCTGTAACATAGAGATAAACACCCTGAATGAAGAAACTCGAAATACAACCGAAAAATATGAAAACACAGACAGCGAAGAGATGGAGGTGTTGCAAGCCAAAGATAAGAATATACCCAGAGGCCTAGCACCCCTAGAGGACCTTTTTGACTTTGATGACGTAGAAAAAAAGCCCACTATAGAACATGCAGACTTAGATATAGAAGAATGCAACATTGGCACTGAAGATAAGCCCAAAATGATCAAACTGGCTAAGTCTATACCCGCAAACATGAAGAACAAATACATTGACCTGTTTAAGGAATTCATTGATGTGTTTGCATGGAGCTATGAAGACTTAAAGGCCTATGACACCAACATCATACAAAACAAGATACCCTTGAAGGAAAATTAGAAGCCTTTCAAACAAAAACTCCGCAGAATCAATCCAAAACAATTGCCTGCAGTTGAGAAGGAGATTAGAAAGATGTATGATGCAGGCATAATAGTCCCTGTAAGGTTTTCTAATTGGGTGTCAAACTTAGTGGTTGTGAGGAAGAAGACGGGGGAGATCAGACTATGCATAGACTTCAGAAACCTCAACAGAGCCTCCTTGAAAGACAACTACCCTTTGACTAGAATAGAACATATCCTGCAGAAGGTAGTGGGCTCTAAGAGAATCTCCCTGCTTGATGGTTTTTCAGGATACAATCAAGTTCTTGTACTCCCATAATATCAACTCAAAACAACTTTTACCACTCCATGGGGCACCTTAATGTATGTGAAAATGCCTTTTGGTTGATGAATGCTGGATCCACCTTCCAGAGAGCGATGGATATAGCTTTCTCAGATGAGATAGGACACTTCATAGTTATCTACTTGGATGTCTTGACTGTCTTTTCTAAAAATGAAGAAGAACACTTGAAACATCTGAGGAAAGTCTTTGAAAAATGTAGAAGGTTCGGTTTGTCCCTAAATCCTAAGAAAACTGTTTTTGGGCTGCAAGAAGGTAAACTTCTTGGTCACATTATATCTGAGAAAGGGATTAGGATAGACCTGCAAAGAGTTGAGGGAATACTTCAAATCACACACCCGAGAAACATCAAGGAGTTGCAGTCCCTCATTGGGAAGATCTATTTCCTTAGGAGATTCATTCCCAACCTAGCTGAGCACCTGAGGAAAATGACCAACATGCTAAAGAAAGGTGCAGGAATTAAGTGGACTGTTGAAGCCAAGAAATCTTTTGAGTCGGTAAAAATGGCGCTCACTCAAGCCCCTATCCTGATCAGTCCATATTTCTCAAATGATTTTCTAATCTTTTCATTCGCCTCTGAACACACAATAGACATTGTCTTACTACAGAAAAACACAAATGGAATGGAACAGCCAATCGCCTTCTTCAGCAAAGCTCTAAGAGATGCACCCTTGAAATACAACATTATGGAAAAGCAGGCCTATGCCCTGATTAAAGCCTTAAAAGAATTTAGGGTGTACATTCTGCATTCTCACACCATTTCTTATGTACCGAATATAGTGGTCAAAGATATCTTGTCCCAGGACCCTGATGGGAAGAGGGGAAAATGGATTGATATAATCTTGGAATACAATCTTGAAATAAAACCCACCAAGCTGATCAAAGGTCAAGGCCTGGCCCAGTTAATGGCTAAATCAAACTTGCAGGCCCTTGACATTAACATGATAAATGCCTTAGATGAGCAGGAAGGACTGCTCGACCCCACTATCAAGGAGAAGTTTCAGAACTCTCCTTGGTATTCCGATATCCTTTATGTGCTCACCAACCTCAATGCCCCTCCAGAACTGTCCAAAATTAAGGCCAGATTCATAAAACTCAAAGCTAGAAACTACTGCATTTTGGGTGAAAACCTATACTGGAAAAATCCAAATGGCCTATTGTTGAAATTTTTGTCTGAAACTGAAGCTGAAGGAATCAAACAAGAATTTCATGCCGGGGAGTGTGGAGGCCACCTGAGTTGGAAAGCCACTGTAAATAAAATACTCAGGGCTGGTTACTATTGGCCTACACTCTTCAATGATGTCCATAAAATGATTCTTGCCTGCCACAAATGCCAGATCTTTGAAGGCAGAAGAAATCTTCTCCCCCTCCCATTACAACCCATCACTGTAGAAGGTCCCTTCATGTAATGGGGCCTAGAATTTATAGGAGAAATTCATCCTGTTTCCTCTAGACAACACAAATGGATCCTAAATGCTACAGATTACTTCACTAAATGGATAGAAGCCATACCCACTAGGAATGCCACTGATTCTGTCATCATTAGGTTCCTAGAAGACTTCATCCTATCTCGGTTTGGCTGTCCAAGGAAAATAATCACTGACAATGCTGCTGCTTTCGGATCCAAGAGAATGGTTGATTTCTGTCATAGGTACAGAATAACACTGGGTCATTCAACTGCCTATTACCCCCAGGGTAATGGCTTGGCTGAATCATCAAATAAAAGCCTGGTTATAATCATCAAGAAGTTGCTGGAAGAGAACAAAAGGTCATGGCACAAGAAGTTGGTACATGCTTTGTGGGCTGACAGGCTCACCGTGAAGAAATCTATTGGAATGTCACCATTCCAGCTAGTTTATGGAACAGAAGCAGTATTTCCTACCAGCCTTGGAGTTCCAGTGATCAAACTTGTCCAGGAGATCCAATTAGAAGAGGACAGCATGATAAGGAGGATAAATGAAACAATCCATCTTCAGCAAACAAGGGAGCAAGTGTATGATAGGGCTGTCATAGTTCAGGAAAACATTAAAAAGCTATTTGACAAAAGAACCAAAGCTGTTGATTTCAAAATTGGTGATAAGGTTCTGAGGTGGGACTCAAGAAGAGAGGACAAAGGTAAACATGGCAAGTTTGACAGCTTGTGGTAGGGTCCCTACATTATCCAAGCTACTGTGGGCCCAAATGCATTTTTTCTACAAGAACTTGATGGTACAGAGCTGTTTGAAGGTCCTGTCAATGGCAGGATGCTCAAACAATACTTCTGCTAATTTTCATTTCCAGTTCCATTTCCATTGTACATACCATTGCAGTTTTACTTCCAAGAAAAAAGAGAAAATGTTCCCACAAAATAGAGAAGGCAAAGGTTCAAACATGCTCAAAACATGGACCTATGAAAAGTGCAAAATATTGGCTCTAATATGATCAAAACCTGAGCCAAAGAAAGAAAGACAACTGGTCCTAACACGCTCAAAATCTGGACCAACAAGGAATAAAGAAGAATCGGCTCTAATATGCCCAAAACCAGAGCTGAAATCAAAGAAAAGAGGTGACTCAAATATGCTCAAAACCTGAGTCATAAAGAAAGAAGGATATTTCAAATTGCAGATTTCATGCCTTCACAGTTTTGTTTGCAGTTTTCTACAAGTCTTCACTCCAGCAAGTCAGACAGTCTAATCCTGGCTTGGTTGTTTTTCAATTTCCAGTCTTAGAATGTAGGAGAAGAAATCTATTGGATAGTTTAATCCCAGCAGATGTTAGATTAGGTAGAGAAGCATATGAGGCCAACTGTTTAACCTGGTCTCATGGAGCAACAAGGGTAGATTTAGAATAGGTTGTTTTTGTTTTGAAAATAAAATGTAAGGGGTCTGCTAGCTCAAATGCACCCTAAAGAAGAAAAATGCTAGGACTGTATTTTGGGTAGGTAGTTTGATTGGGAAAATGTTTCTACTGATGTAACATATTCATTTCATGGCAGCTGATCAAAGAAATGGATGTGCCCAGCAGCAGGCAACTGGCCTACTCCAAAGATCATTTCTGGTTTCTTGCCTCCTTCAAGAAGAAGCCATCCCCATGTGGAGCCACTGTTAGCCCCCCTATGAAATTCTTGACAAGCAAGCTGGGGGCTATGTCATGTTGGAGACCTTCAAGGAATGCATCTCCCGTGAATACACATCATCCTTGAGGTCTCTCTGTGCTTTTCCTTATATAAGTCCCTCTTTTCCCCTTTCTTTCCCCCCAATCCCCCTTGTCTATTCCTGAAATATTCTCTAATATCCCTGCGCCCTTCGTTTTCCCTAAATCCCCCTTTAAATCCTATTTTTTCCCTTTGTCTAGCCTTTTCACCCTTCATCCCCCTATCGTTGCCCTTGGCTGGCCTTAAAACACTTTGGAAATGGGCCAAAAATCATAAATTTCATTGAAAATGGGTTAAAAACCCACTTTCGACCATATAATAGGCCTCAACCCTTTTCCCCGTTAGCCCCGCGCTCCTTTACCTTCCACAAAATCCATCGCCGTGGCTAGGCTCTAGCACTGAAGGGCACTTAGCGTATTTATTCATCGGGCGCTTCCTCGACTGTCGATCCTGACAGATCGGATGGCCAACATTTAATCCGCAATCCTCGCGCTTTACCCCGTTCAAACCTTAGATCGCGCCATCGCCATTCATTCACTTGAAAGATCGACAGTGCGGAGCCCATCCACCCTGTGGTCCCCGCTTCTACTGTTCAGAGACCGTCGGGTTTATTTCGCACCACTTATGCACGGTATGCAGTTTTTCTCCAACGCCCAGCGATTCCATATAGCGGCCACCATGTGTCCTTTGTACGACGGCAAAACCGCCCATCCCCCGCGCATTATCTATCGACCATGGATGCCGAGCGAAATCACTGTCAGCCGTCAGATCTCGAAATGCTCATCCAACGGTCGACATTTGTCCGAGCTGCACACTCGATAACCTATGTTATGGCCTGTCGTCCGTCATCTTCCGGCGTTGATCTCTGCCATGATCGACGGTCCAGATTCGTTTTCCCATCGTTGACCGTTCCGCTGTCATTTGGGCCTCCACATCATCCGTCCACGTGTCTCTTCCGTACACCACGCCACCCCACGTGTATTCCCCATACATCCACCCATTCCATTGCATATATTCGTCTAAATTCGTGTTTTTTAATGTTTTCTCAGTCAAATTCATCCCGCAGACCGCCACCTCCACCAGAGCAGATTTCCATTGTTCCTCTGTATTTTTCTCCGCCATGTCACCGTCTGCACTACCTTTCTCCTCCTCCACCTCATCCGCCACCCCATCCATCGTTTTCCTCACAGTTTTATGTGTTCGCAGGGTTATTAAGAGGCAATGGCCGCCATGATGCACGTCTCTATTCCAAGGATAGAGAAATCGAAAAAGATCATTAACAGGGGCAGAATCGATGAAAGATGACCCGAGAGGGTAAGGACAGGATGATCATTTAAGAGAATAGGGTTTAAACTCTGTAGAAAACCTTCCAGTGCCATTAAAAGTTTGAGCTAACCTGACAGAGACAAAGATGGAGCGGCAAGGTGTTTTAATGCAAGAAAAGAGATTGGAGCACGTCAATGAAGATCTTAAGCCTTGAATCAGCGGTTTAAGAGGTAAAGAACCAGGTTGAAGACCTTGAGGATCGATCAAAAGATCCTGAGCGCAAATAAAAGGTAACATCCAGGTTTATTCATCAGCAGAATGTTTTTCTTCATCAAGTACAGGGCATCCATACAGTTTTTATTCAACACCTTATCCCTGAAGGAGTTTCCACCCTGACAACAGTTCAAAAATGCCAAAGCATTGATATCGCCGACTTCTCAGTAGTTTATTTTACTTTTGTTTAAATCACAAGTACAGCACCTCAGCCAAAATTTCCAAATCATATCTGAAGAAGATCACTCTTTCATAAAGGGGGTGACAGAGATTAAATATTCAGCATTCAGGCAGAATGGGCCTCGGCCCTCTTTCTTTCAGATATTTAATATAGCATTTAGTGTTCACCTACCTCCTCAGTCGATCTTTTGTTCACTCTCTACTATAAAACACAGAAGGAAATTATTGTAAAGGTTGTTGATGAGATATCAAAGAAACGCAAGCATTTTCCCTCTTGAGACAAGTTCTCTGTGTAATATTGTAAGATAGGCTGAGATTTGATGTATTCAGACTGAATGTTCAAGCTGTGGGTAATGATGTACCTAATTGGTGTTGTTTTTAATATGACAAACACATTTCTTTGGATATTTATCTAAAGCAGCTGGTGATGCTTTCCTATCTCTGTGTTTGAGTTCATTTCATTCCATTTCTACTGGCTCACATCAGAAGTTTGGCATAAGATTTACCCTTGATAGGTACCTTATGTTGCTGCTCTCCCAGCGTTTTATGTTTTCTGCTTATATGTGTATCTGAATATTGATTTCAATTGATTTAACCAGTGTAGTGGATGTTTTTTCCTACTCTCCAATGTATGAATTAATGAAATTTATGTTTAGATGTTCTTGTTAGGATTTATGGATGAGTTGAGAACACTGGGAGGTCTAGAACCCTGTCTCTGCCTCACTAGGATCTTTCCATCTCATTAAACCTTTATAATATCCCTTCTATTAAACTTATCCTTGTTTTTCCTTGGAGTTGCTAAAGCAGACCTGGAGTTAAATGACCTCTGGTCCGATCTATAAGTAGCCCCTTTGTCCCCCTTTGAGAGCTATCTCTGAGTACGTCCAAGCAGGTTTGGAGTTAAATGACCTCTGACCTGATCTATAGAAAAAAATTTGGCTGTCTTTCCTTCTTTTCCTCTCACTCATTTTCAGTCCTTAATGTTCCATTCCATCAATCATCTTTTAAGATCCAAATGCTCTAGATAACTTGCCCAACTAAAAGCTTGCACATTGAACACAAGTAAACCCTTTCTTGAATCCATTCCCAATCTCCTTGATGCTCCCTGAGTTATCTATCTCTGCCTAGCTTCCTCTTTGCTCGTCCTTGTCTTATAGTGGATCTTTCTTTCCTGATTCCCAACAACCAAACATAAACAATCAAACAAACAAACCCTGTGCCTATAACTAGCCTAAAACCTTAACATTTGAGATTCAAAGACATAAAACCTTTGACTATCATAGAGAGATCCCTCTCTGGACCTAGGAGGGCTAGATCCTATGGTCTGAAAGTGGTTCTATGTTGTCTCATCTTTTGGTCTTGTCAACCTGGCCAAAACATGGGAACCCCAACAGGTCAAACTTGACCTTGTCTCCATGCAAATTTCCCCTTTCACACATAGGGGTGTGAAATCCAGCTCTTATGACTATCCCTTTTCAAATTTGAGGGATTTTTTTCATGTTTTAATAAGCATGGGCTTCCTTACCCATGTATTTAGCTACTAGGTGATAAAAACAAAATTTTAATATTCCATTCAGTTGTGTGTTCAAATAGGAATATTACAGTCCTCCCCTACCAAATGTTTCTTTTCCTCAAGAAACTTCAAGGATAGAACCAGAAAGTCTCCACCCAAGGCATGGAGTCTAAAATGTGTTGAGGAACATCTTCCTCATCTGGATCCTCCATTCCCCAAGCAATCATCCACACAAAATGATTTACCTCCCAACATGGCAACTCCTGAAAATCCTCTTCCAGCTTTGGCTCCGGTAATGTAGGTGGGCTGAAAATTTGATCTTGGTAGACATAATATACTGCCTCATTTTGTGCTCCTCTCCACTTAGGATAAGTGTAGAGTACATGTTGATCTTGGGCTACAACAATATTTCCCTCAAGTGGCAAGATGAAGACTAGACCTCCAAGGATCTCTCCTCCAACGTTATGAAGCATGCTGGCCCAAATCACCTCATATGTGATGAGTTGGAAGTCACCATCATATGGCATCCAATAAATCCCATGGCTCACATCATAAAAGAAATTTTTTTTGGCTATGGTGGCCATACTACCTCTCATGTTCCCATTAGAACATGCAATGCAATCAAAGTGGGAAATCTCTCCCCCAAGGGACACATCCAACCAATGTGCCCTTTCCCCAATCATGCTCCAATAAGGAAAATAACAAAAGCAACATAAGGAACCATAATGAGAACCATACTTGCTTCCATATGTAGAAAGGGAGAACAAAAAATGGCCCCTCAAATGTAACCAACGCAGTTTGACCCTCAACTACAAAAGAGAGTGACAAAAAGTGTGGTTTCTCAACCATTTGCTTGCTGTCCCATTCTTCTCATATGTTTGGAGAAAGTGAATGAGGTACGGTACAAAGTGAGCATGTTCTCCAAAATACATCTCCTCCCCAAGTCCTCCTAGGGAGTGGTCACCAATACTTCTCATGGCCTCAAGTAGACCATTTATTCTAGAAAAAATAATTCTCCTCCTTGGAGCAACATCCTGCACATGTATGGTTAAGGGATGCATAGATACTTTATAGAAATCATTATGTAACCAAACAATACACTTACCATATGTCTTGCTCATGAAAATGGAGTGGCTCATAGATGAGTCTCCTCTCATCCTCAAAGAGAAAAGAGGTGGTTGTGCTAACTCTTCCAAAGAGCTATGTATCCCCTCCATCTTCACATGATCCATGCATATCCTCATATGCTGATATATCTCCTCCTGAAACCCCTTCCAAAAATACCCCTCCATGATGGTGTGGTATGCTCTCAAAGAACAAGTGTGGCTGAAAAGGAAATACTCATGAGCTACTTGTAGCATCTTCTCCTTGAACTTGGAAGCTCCAGATAACAAGATACTACCATGATAGTACATGATCCCATCTCTGACTGAATATCCCTCCTCATGCAACTAGTCATCCAATATCATGCAAGTGAAAAGATCCTTGGAATACTCCACCAACAGCTGGGAGTTACAATATGGATCTGTCCTCCATAGTGACAGCGCTGATGATCTCTCATGAATAACATCTGTCAAATGGTCATCCTCTTTGTTGACATCTCCCATGCCAAAGATGCAAGTTGGAATGATGCTATCCTTCCCCTGTTGCTTCTACCACAACGCAGAATCTGAAATGAGGGTGGGTAAAGATGATATTGAGAGAATGCATCTCTCCTCCTTGAGTCTACCCAAGACTCTCAGCGCTGTAGAATTACCTCCCAAGTTATCCACTCCTCTGAAATCAATGAATGGTGCCTCAAAATGTGAAGCATATCTCATCATCTGTTGAACTGGTGGTCTCCTTGGTGAAATGTCTCCATGCAATGAGACATTATCATCAAGAGTAGACTGCATACATGAATGGACAGACTTGTCCCTGCTCTTACTATGCAATCCAATCTCCCTCTTATGTGCATCAACTTCATGAAATAGACAGGGATGTGTGCTCCTTATCACATGATGCTGGTCATCCTCCCTATCTCCTCCTTGTATCTCCATATTTTGTAATATTCCTTTTTCGAAAATTTCTGCAATATGGTCCTCAAGGACGTTGTATAAGGGAGGCAGTGTAAAAATAAGCTGAAATGAGGCTTGTATCCCCTTGTTAACTCACTAAACACTTCTCTTCTAGAATTTGGGCTTAAAGAAATGACTCTAGTTGGGTTATCCAGATCTCCCCAAACTAGATCCCATAAAGAATGCTCAAAGAGAGAGCTTGTAGCAACACATGAACACAATCATAAAAATCTGCAAATATGAATGCAAAAATATATTACAACCATCATGTCTATTAATGTATCAGCAACAATATACAAAAATATCATGAGGAATAAACCCATCATGCAATGGGAATCAACCTCTAATGAGTAAGCAATGAAATACAAGAGATGCAGCAACTGCATAAAATGTCAGAAAGCAGTGACAGTGCTGTCTCTAGGAGTGGAGCTACTGCTATACATTTTAATACATGAAATATGACTGAAATATAAAAGAAATGCCCAAGAATAGAAGAATGGGCTCGAATACAAGATTTCTAGCCAATCTAGGAGAGATTGCTAGAAATGCCAGAAAATGTACAATGTGACAAGTAAGTTGTCACTGCAACTGAACCAAAATGACAATGAGGCTATGGTAGATCTGAAATAATCATGCCCTCCTCTGATAATGTTCTCAAGAAAAGGGCTGATCCCTTTCACTCAAAAACACTCCTCCTGACAAGCTCCAATGGCTCTCCCAGCACCTGCCTATATAAATAACGTAGTTTCTGCTCTAGACTACGTTGTGAGGGAAGATGGATGGTTGGCCTAATGCCAAAGATATGAAATGAAGCTCGAGAGTATCCTCTGCTTCTCCTCCAAATAATATGCAAGAACTCCACCGAAGAACAGGCTAAAGAATGACTCTATGAGTTCCTATTGTTGCTGCTCCCAGAAACAAAACGCTTTTTTCCCAACAAAATAACATTGTAGCTGAAGGGATAAGCTTGGAAAAATGTCAGAATGAGGAAATGGAGCTCAAACCCTCTCCTTCCTTGAGGATGAGGAAGGGATTCCCGACCGGGAACACCCTTGGGTTCAAGAACACTACAACCCTACTAAACAGCCTAGGGATGCAAGTCTTTGCAGACCCTACGAAAATAATAATCCAATGCATAATGACAATGGGCTTCCATCTCCTCCTTATAAAGCAAAAGAACTCCTCTCACCATGGGTCCCATTCACACTTGCCTCTAGCTCATGCAAGTGGAGCCTCCACTAAAACTGTGTTGTCCAAGTAGGTTCAATGTATCTAGACAGTTTTAGTTGACTTGGTCAAAATGACTAGATCAAGCATGATCCAATCCTGTTCACACCATGTGGTGCTCAAATCAGCTGCTTTATTATTCCTCCTTTCACACAATGATTTTTATTTCTCCATCAAAAGGGGTTAAGGTGTCTCCTTACACATTTTATTTAAAAAAATAAAAATATGCTAACTATAATGTTCCTTTTAGCTTGAGGCTAAAAATTGGGAACATTATAGTCCTCCACTCCCACATGTTGCTTGCCCTCAAGCAATTGGAGAGAGAGAAAAAAATTTCTCCCCCTTCTTCTCTTGTGGCCTCCCATCAACAATCTCCACCACTGCTCAAGATATCCTGCAACACATCCATCCTCCAATGCTTCCTCCCAAGTATGCAAACTGGAATGATGCACATCATGGAAAGATAGAAGGTGTAGGTGGAAACCTTCTTGTTGTGCTATGGCCTCCTCAAGGTAGGAGTGATGACATGCATGGGAAAAATGTATCCCCAATGATGATCCTGTCATCCATGCTATCATCCAAATAGAAATATCAACCCCTCTTATATGCAATGTGTTGGGGCTGAATGGAGAGTTGAGATTTTGATTCCAAAGGTGTTTCTCCCTCCATTTGTGGTACATATGGGGTTTCCTCTGTCCTTGGGCTGAAATGGTATGGCCTCCAAAAATGGCCCAAGCTTCCCCATCTATAAAATCAGCTATGAAGTGCCCCCTCAAGTTCTCGGAGTGGTTTTTCCCACAAGAAGAGAAAAGTAGCAATGTGGCAATCATGGTTTGCCCATGGTGTCTCCCGCAATATAAAGCATGTACAATAGGGAGAATCATGCTCCAAATGGGCTGTCCCAAAATATAAAACACTCTCACAATAGTGCTCCTTGTGAATGTATAAACATCAGCAATACAAGGAGGCAACATGCAATAGAAACAAATTGTCATAAGACAACTAGAGAGTGGGTCACTGCTCCATTCATGGGACCAACGTAGTGCACCTCTTACCTGCATCAGAACAAAAAACAACAAGTGATTTTCAAGCCACTTGTTTTCTGCCACAAACATCTCATAAGGTGAAAATATGAAATTACAAATTGGTGCCAATGATGCACACCAAGAAATATGTGGCTTCCCCCACAAACCATCATAAAAATAGCCACTCCCATTGCTGCAATGGACCACAAGTACATCATAATAAGGAGCATAAGGAGATTTTATTATCCTTAGCTCATCAAGTTGCTCATAGAAAGTAAAGAAAGGTAAACCAAAGTGAAAATATATACCTTCTTTACCATGTACTCCGGTCCTTGAGCTGAAATGGATCATCTGAATGCTCTCTCTCACCTCCAATGAGTAGGGAAATGGTTATTCCAACCTCTCCAAAATCATCCGGGCTATGAATCTATCCATATGCTGATATAGAACATGGTCAATGCCCTGTTGAGTGAACTCCTCTAGCAAAGCAAAGTATGCATCCAAGTGCATAGCTAGGAAGTCCTCATGTGCTGCATGAAATGATTTCTCCTTGGGACTAGAAGTCCTAGTCAAGAAGATCCTGCCATAATTAAAGATGAACATATCATCCACTATGTATCTATCATCTCCCTCCTGGTCATCCAATATCACGCATGCACCTAGATCCTGGGAGTACTCTACCAAGAGCTGAGACCTCCAACCCGGATCTATCCTCCTCAGAGACAACGCTGGTAATCTACAATGTGGTGCTCACCTCATGCTGCTACCTACTACTTTGACATCCCCCATGCCAAATTCATCCTCCAAAATGCTGCCATGCCTATAATGTAGTTGATTATGCTCAAATAGTAATGGTGATCCTAGGAAGTTGGCCTCCCATGAGAAGCTGTCATCCAAAAGGAATCTCCCAATCCTGGTCATTGTAAGCATGAGTAACCTCCATCTACTCCCATGTGTGAAAGAGTCCTTCCTCCAAGGAAGTATCCTTTGTCTCTCTAAATCTATGGAGTAGTCATCCTGCATCATGAAGATGCTCTCCTCCATCCCTGCAGTAATATCTATCAGCGTAGTATGGGTAATGAAAGTGGGTAATGCTAAAAATGAGAGAGTGCCTCCCTCCTCCATAAGTCTATACCAAACTCTCTGCATTTTTTTGGACTCCTCCAATGTCTTCACCTCTCCAGAATCCAAGAGTGGTGAATCAAGTGACTAGATGCCCCTCATCATCTCTAGATCAGGTGGCCTTGTAGGTGGAATGACTCCATATAGTGAGACATCAAGTTCAGAAGTGGACTGTATGTATGAGTGGATTGATTTGTCCCTCTCTTCACTGTGTTGTACAGTCTCCTTCTCTTGTGAAAATAATTTCTGGAATAGATAAGGATGTATCAACCCTTGCTGCTGATCCTTCTCTTCTTCCTCCATCTCGCAATCCCCAAAAACTGCTGCAAATGGCTCCGAAATTGTTCTTTGGTTCCCACATGTTGGATCTCTTGGAATCCCTTGCATAGAAACAAGAACTTCTCCCATGGAAGAAATGGCTCCCTTCTCATCTCTATCTGTTGATGGATCTTCCTATAATGATACAGTGCTGTGGGTTCTTCCATGCACATTCTCTTCATCAATATGTGTGTATGCCTCCTCTTTAATGAGAGACCATGAATTTCGGTCTTCTTCTGAAAGAGGGATCTCCATGTTATCACAAATGGAAGAGTGCCCTTCATACAATGGGGGTCTTGCCTCTAGCAAGTCATCATAAATATTTATATCCCCTTCGGAAATAAGGAAAGGAGTTTGTTTCATGTTTCCTCCCAATGCATGCAAAGTGTTTGTAGTTATGATACATGATGATTCACATTGAATTCCATCAAATTTCTTCACCAAACCCTTAGTGATTTCATCACATGCTTCTATATTTGCATAACAATATGAAATAGAATTTTCAAACCAGCAATCATGAGCCATACCTTTGAGTTGGAGCGTTGTTTCTCCAATGCCTTGTCTCCTTCCTCCACCCTCCCGACAGTGCAAGTGGGCAATGGACCGCGTTGTGGATCTGCATGTGTGGCTGAATTCTCACACCCATCATAATAATATCTAGGGCTTGCTCCATCCACAAACCCTCTCAGAAAACCTTCCCAGTTTTCCCTCTCTATCTCCTCAAGGTCTTTAATGATACCCTCCATGGTCTGGAAAAGAAGAAGGGAAACCTCCTCTTCCATCATTCCTCTTTTCTTGCTTTCTTTTTAAATCTCCTCTTCTAAATGAGGAGCTTCTCCTTATACTGGCATATAATCTTGGGTTGCACAGGCTGAGCCAAGATTGATGCTTTGATACCACTGTAATATTCATTTTTCGAGAATTTCTGCAATATGGTCCTCAAGGACGCTGTATAAGGGAGGAAGTGTAAAAATAAGCTGAAAGGGGGCTTGGATCCCCTTTTTAACTCACTAAACACTTCTCTTACAAAAATTTTTCCCAAAGAAATGACTCTAGTTGGGTTATTCAGATCTCCCCAAACTAGATCCCGTAAAGAATGCTCAAAGAGAGAGCTTACAACAACACATGAACACAATAATAAAAATCAGCAAATCTGAATGAAAAAATTTATTAAAGCCATCATGTACATTAATGTATTAGCAACAATATACAGAAATATCATGAGGAATAAACCCCTCATGCAATGGGAATCAACCTCCAATGAGTAAAAAATGAAATACAAGAGATGCAGCAAATGCATAAAATGCCGGAAAGTAGTGACAACACTGTCTCTAGGAGTGGAGCTGCTGCTATAGATGTGCATACATGAAATATGAATGAAATATAAAAGAAATTCCCAAGAATAGAAGAATGGGCTCCAATACAAGATTTCTAGCCAATCTAGGAGAGATTACTAGAAATGCCGGAAAATGTACAATGTGACAAACGAGTTGTCACTACAACTAAACCAAAATGAGAATGAGGATATGGTAGATTTGAAATACTCATGCCCTTCTCTGAAAATTTTCTCAAGCAAAGGGCTAATCCCTTTCACTCAAAAACACTCCTCCTGACAAGCTCCAATGGCTCTCCCAGCAACTTCTTATATAAATAACGCAGTTTCTGCTCTAGACTGTGCTGTGAGGGAAGATGGATGGTTGGCCTAATGCAAAAGATCCAAAACGAAGCCCAAGAGTATCCTATGCTTCTCCTCCAAAGAATATGCAAGAACTCCACCGAAGAACAGGCCAAATAATGACTCTATGAGTTTCTCCTGTTGCTGCTCCTAGCAACACAACATTTTCTGCCCAACAAAATAATGCTATAGCTAAAGGGATAAGCTTGACCAAATGCTGGATTGAGGAAATGAAGCTCAAACCCTCTCCTTCCTTGAGGATGAGGAAGGGATTCCCGACTGGGAACACCCTTGGGTTCAAGAACACTACAACCCTGCTAAATAGCCTGGGGATGCAAGTCTTTGCAGACCCTATGAAAATAATAATCCAATGCATAATGACAATGGGCTGCCATATCCTCCTTATAAATAAAAATAACTCCTCTCACCATGAGTCCCCTTCACACTTGCCTCTAGCTCATGCAAGTCGAGCCTCCACTAAAATTGTGTTGTCCAAGTAGGTTCAATGTATCTAGACAGTTTTAGTTGGCTTGGTCAAAATGAATAGATCAAGCATGATCCAATCCTATTCACACCATGTGCTGCTCAAATCAGCTGCTTTATTATTCCTCCTTTCACACAAGGAGTATTATTTCTCCATAAAAAGGGGTGAAAGGGTCTCCTTACCCATTTTATTTAACAAGATAAAAATATGCTAACTATAATGTTCCGTTTAGCTTGAGGCTAAAAATTGGGAACATTACATAGTTCCACACCTCATCATCAATGGAACATGTATAACATGGGTTGTGCCTTGATCTCCACACATGAGATCCTAGGGACTTCCTTGCGAAGATGTAAGAATACCTCTAGTTGGAGCAAGAGCTCCTCCTACCTTTGCATGAGGTGCTAGATCAACTCCAGATTAGATGGCGTTGTTTCCCTTAGTCTCCTCAACATGAATGGGAAACCCTCCAATTATTGGATCCTCTTTTGGAAAAGGGACCTCCATGCCTTCGTGTGCCAAAATAAAAGATGAAGGTCTTGCCTCTAGCAAATTATAATGCAATATATCAACCTCCTCTATGGTTTTCTGAAGTGGTTTTGAGTCTATGGTTTCCTCCATCACATGCAAGGGTTTTGTTTGTTTAAATTTGTTTGTCTCCTTCACATGTGTTTCAGAATTCTTCCTACCAAATCTTTCCACCAAATTTTTAATGAAATTTACATAGGCAAAATTATTTGCATTCTTTAAAGAAAAATACTCAAATATCCACCATGCATAGGCCTTACCTCCAAAATGCAGTGTTGCTACTCTGATGGGTTCATCTTCATAAATTTGATGTTGTTGCAAGAAGGTGTCTAGCTCCTCCACCCAAGCTTTGGCTAAACAAGTAGGTGAGCCATCAAAGGTAGATAGAAGAAATCCACCCACATTATGCTGCTTTCTCCTCCTCACCTTGATCTTACAAAACTCCAGAAAAGTAATATCATCTTTAAAATTTTGATTTTGAGATTCATACTCATGCAAGAAACCACTAAGAGTTCCCCTCTTCAGAATTCCTTCTTCTTATCTCTCTCTTATGGAAAAACTAGAAATGTGACTCTGTTGTGCATCATAGGGTGTGGCTACATGCTCACACTCTATTACAAGTCAAAATACCTCCTCATCAGCTCAGAGGAGAAGAAAAATATGGAAGGAATACAAAGACCTAAATTAAACCTATTTCTGCCAAGGTAACACCTTTCTATAACAAAACAAGAGCGTTATAACGCATGAGAGTAGTAAATGTGCCACGTTAGTGGCTAGGGCAATGCTTTGTTTACACTAGAGGGCAACATTACCCGTGTTTTGAGTTTGAAATGAGAAAAACGCGTGGAGAATGATTTGAACCTCCTGCTTTCCCTCACAAGAGAGTCAGTTCACAAAGGAAAGTGCAAAGCACCAATTCATTATTCGTCACTGCCATAAAAGACTGAACTCCCAACGAGGCAAAAGCATAGAGATTAAAGAAACATCTTAGTTTTTTCTATTCCAAACTAGTGGAAATAGAAAGGCAACAATAGCTTTCTCCCTCTCCTATAAAAAGGAGCTGAAGGCTCTTAGTTTAAGGTCGAAGGATTGCTAATGTTTTGAATACTTGTGAAGTAGAGAATAGTGTTATAGTGTTAAGGCCAAGAGTCAAAGAGGTTCCTAGAGAGCTTTTTGACTAAGACTTCACTACTTTAGGGATAGAGAGATTGGAAGGCTGAGGAGGGCTTGGTACAACCGATGGTTGTAATCCTCCTTCTTTTAAAATCAATAGAACTGTATCCATTTTGTCCATTTGATGCTTAATATTGTAATTATTATTTGAATATTTACATAGTATGATATGAATGGCTCAGATGAGTATAATTTAGATGTTCATTATATATTGGCTTAATTGATAGGATATATGTTGTGTTAGAAATTACACGAGTGCTTTGATTGATTGCAGGACTAATATTTGGAGCTAGTGAATAAGGACTCTTGCTTCGCTGCCTAGTGCTCTCCAAGGGACTATGAGATCATCAAAGAGGTAATTTTCCATCGCATTCCGTCAAGTTTTTTTAAGTTAATATGAACATATATATGCCATCTTTGTGAACTGTACAACTAATCTTACCATCTGCCTCGAGCACCGGAAAGCCCTGAGAGGGATATACGATAACCAACAACCCAAGCATTTTACCCTATAGCAGAATTGGCGACTCCGTTGGGGAGTTTCCCCATAGTTTTCAGACTATTTCTTTCCTTCTTTCTTCTCTCCTCTGTTCACAGATCCTTCCTACCAGTACTTATGCCCAGTAGACATTTCAAAAGCTCGCAGAGTTCAATCCTATTTCTGTTTGACCATCTGAAGAATTTTTCCCTAGCTAACGCTACCCCTGTAGGTTTTCCAATGCGTTATAACGCTGAATCTACTTAAATACAGTGCATTAGTCTCTGGATTAACACTTTCTTTACTCAGAGACAGTGTGTTACTCAGCCAAAACTTGTTGTTCACTGCTGTGATTGTGTTTTAGCTGCAGAATTTTTTGGCCATCAATATATCTCCTTGACTGAATCCTTGTGCTTGTTTACTAAGATGGAATTTATGTTTGTTTTCTCTTGTTTGAAAATTTAGTGTCAAAAGCATTTACTTTTTAGAGAAGAATTTTTTTTTTTAGTTTTTTCTGTATCTAGCTGAGTTAATTTTGAAATTTTCGGTTCATAGACTGTTAAGAAGAGGTAGATAGAAGTCTGAATCTTTAAAGTCAAACTGTGTTATTTGAATTTTAGTACATGGATGCTGAAAATAAACCTCTCCTTATAGAAATACTCTTCATTGAATTAAACATTTAGAGCATGTTTTGCATGGTTTCTTGAGTAAGAGTCTCATTACATTTCATATGTCCACTCCCCCTCTGCAAGGCTAATAATCAAATACACTAAGAATCAAGTGATAAAAAAATCAATCACATTACTCTTTTTTGAGCTCACACAAACAATAGTTCAGGCTAGGATCTTTGGTTAGGAATAGTGATAAAATCACCCAAGATCTCAAAAATTGAAACTAGAGTCATTAACGAGCGAAATCATACTGCACTCATATTATCGGGACCGTTCCTTTACCGGAGCTCAGCATGAGATAACACTTGGGTGCACAAGAAGGTAGCCCGCCTTCGACTGCATCCGGTGGGTGTGTTATATATTGGGGTTCCCTTCGAGGATGTCGAAACTAGATCGGGGATCTAGGTATTCTACCCATATAGCACATTGTCCTTGACCGTGGACCCCCCTGATGATGTCTGTGATTTGAGGTATCTTTAGTGGCCATACTTTTTAGGGACTTACACAAGGTGATTGGGACGGGATGTCCTGGTACCTGAAACAGACGGACCCACTCTGTCTTCGGTCTTTAGGAGGGTACTTGTCTTCACGAGAGTGCTTATAACCATCATCTAAGGTTCGGGAAAAGCTCTAGAGTGACAGTAACTGTACTTTCGACCAACCCTCTCTGTATACTATTGTGATACTAGATTTCATCACCAGCAAACGATAGTACTCAAACAGGGCACCCTATTTTGGCTGCTTGTTGATTGATTTTAGAGAGTCCTTTTTCTATTTTTTAGGTGTGTGGTTACTGTCATTGAGACTTCATAATACATCACAATTTATTAAAATTTGTTAAAATTAAATTGGTCACCGTGGCATCCTCCGACCCACGCCATCTGTCCCGATGACAGCAAGGTCTACCTCCTCTCACTATTGAGGAAGAACTGAACCTTGGTGAACTCGTGCCTTCTATGGAAAAGCAGTCTCCTCTGACTAATCTTGATTTTCACATAGCCTCATATCATCTGGAATTTCTGGAGGACCCTTTCACTGAAGGGGTTGTACCTCATTACAATCCTCTGCTCACTGATCCGTTGGGGCCTGTGATAATTCAGATTCCATCACGCCAAGATATGTCTTCGGCTGCACAAACATCCATTTCACCACCAGCATCCACTGGGTTGATGCCAATGGAAACCATCCCAGGTTCACCACCATCCTCCCCGCGAGTGGTCAGTTCTATGCCATCACTGGGTAACCCCAGTAGTCAACATATACCTACTCCCAACCCTACAGTCATCACAACTGTCAGTAGCTTACAGAATCCTTCAACATATACTTCTATCGTGACCACGTTGGGACCCATGGTAGCTCCTCCCACGAGTATGACTACTTCAGTGCCTTTTAGCAACCCTTTTGGTTGGAACCCTCTGTTGAGTTCAAACCCCTTGGCCACTATACCAGGGGGTAGTGTTACCAGCACGCAAGTAGCAGGGAACATTTCGCTTCCCCTGCAATCCTTAGGATAAATGGCACAACCTATTGTCAATACTTTTCCTTTAAGTGGTGAAAATATAGGTGTAGGGTCTATGCCGTTGCCAAACTATGCAAGTAGTAACATGCCTCCAGGTAACTCTATTGCATCCATTTGGGCTAACCAACCCCAACCTCCATCTGGAATGGGAGGGCACTTTTATACTGGGGGCAACCAATCGGTTGCCCCGCAATACAATATGCCCTGTGGACAACAACAGTATGTCCCTACTCCTCCACCTATAGGAAGTTTTTATCAAAGTCCCACTTATCCTCTTGGTAACACGTTGATGGGTGGACCCTATGGTCTAAGTAGTCATCCCATACTTCCTTGGTTAGATTCGGGGGAAAATTCACAATTGCTGTTTTTGGCAGCTTTGGACATTCCCGATATCCATAAACTGACGAACGACCCCATCAATCACAACCCGCTTTGGCCTCCAGTACCGCATAAGATTCCTTCTGACATCCCGAAGTTCGACGGGAAACAAGGGGATGACCCAGCCGCACACATCACTACCTTTCATCTATGGTCTATATCCAATTCCATGGTGGATGATAGTTTCTGGCTTCGACTATTTCCCCGCACCCTTACAGGCAATGCCGCCAAGTGGTACATTGAATTGCCATGCGCTGCCATCAATACTTTTGGTGCTTTAGCAACGGAGTTCCTAAAGAACTTCAAATTGCCAATTAGATTTGAAACCTGAACAGAATTGTTAACCTCACTGCACCAAGACACCACCACCCACATCTACGATCATATTCATGAATGGAGACGTAGGAGGAGGCTAGTCAAAGCGCCAATCCTGGATCATCTCTTAGCCAATTGGTTTTGTAAGTCTCTTTTACCCCACATCTCTAAAGAAATTGGCCTTTCTGGTGCGGTTACAGAAGATCAATGTATTCTTCGTGCCCAGCATTTGGATTTAATCTATTCACAATCCAGCATGCTATACGATCTACTCCCCCATGCCCCTGGTAACCCAAATCCTTCGGCCACTCAGAAAACTAGAGCACATGCCGACAGTCTCGTTGGCACAATCTCCAGTGTGGCCACAACGCAGTCTCGGGGTTAAACCTCCCAGCCATCTTCGACTACCACCACCCCTCACCAAACGACTAATCTTCCTACCGCCAAGGTGAATTCTGTGAAAACCTCACAAAAACCTAGTGGAAAAAATAAGAAGAACAAGAAAAAGACGTCTTCTTCAGAAGAGCAGTCAGATAATCAAAACAAACCTAATCAGAAAAACGTTACCAAAAATGACAAAGGGAAGGATAAACCCATGAAATTTTCTTGCAAGATCTGTGCAGAGGACCAATTGACATACAAATTTCCTCGGCTGCAGGAATGCACCGATTTTATTTCCAACAATGATTCTTGGCGAACACCTGTCGTTATTCATAATCCTTTCCCAAACAACAGCAGCAACATCAACACATGGTTGAAAATCTACCATAACCCCATCAACGGGGCAATGGTGGATCACATCCTTCCGGCGAAGGACCGTTTGCCATTTATGGCATTGAGAGTGTGGAACTTAAAACTCGAGCCAAGCTTTATGGAAATCCTACCATAGATGCTCAAGAACCTGGAACTAGTTCAAATCCACCGCTGCCTAACGATTTGTATATCGAATGGCCTATTGTTGAACCCGTGATTTGTCCCCCCAAAGGGACACTTCGACACATGACTCATAACACCTCTGCATGTGCAGCCCAAAACTACAACATTGTAGAAGATTTGGCGCAGGCACCGTCAGCCATGTTTGCTCTCGAAGTATTACAAACCTGTCCAGCATAAAGGAAAGCCTTGCTTTTGGCCATTGGTGGAATAGACCCCCAGGATTCCATGCTAGCTATCTTTGATATGGAAAAGGCTAAACCTCACCTCTCACACCAACTCGCATTCCAGGTGTAGGTTGTGTCGAAAGGGAGACCAATCCATCACACTGTCATAGACGAAGGTGCTTCAACCTGCGTTATGTCACAAGCTTTCTGGCTCAATTTAGGTTCTCCTACCCTCACCCCGCCATCGAATTCCCTCAAAGCTTTCGATGGCCACACGTTCCTCCCAAAAGGATACCTTTCTAGCTTTCCCATCACTCTGAGTGGGAAAATGGTAAACGTGGACGTTGAAGTCGTAGAGCGCCATCTAGACTATAATCTATTGCTTGGTCGCAGTTGGTCTTATGCCATGACTGCCATTGTGTCTTCGGTCTTCCGACTCATCCTATTTCCATTGGATGGAAAAATAGTCACAGTGGATCAGCTATCCTTCTGCACCCCTGATTATGCCACGTTACCAAGTAGCACTGTACCCCTAATAGGAGGCTTCCCTGACTCTTACATTAGTATCAGTACCGGTCTTCTGAAGGCATCTTCCCTACTGGGTTGTTTTCCTCTCCCGCTGCCACAGATCCCAAACATGGTTTCAATGATATCCACCACTTTGGATGGATCTATCAACCCATGGATCATTCTGGCACCTTCAGACATTGATTCCTACGAAGATCAGATGCCGCTCTCACCAGCCGAGTTGGCTTACCAAGCCATCCAAACCGCATTTGAACCCTCCACTGCTATGGTTTCGACCAATGGTACAAACCTCCCACCCATCATAGTTCTCTCTAAGGATCTCCTCAATGAAGTCTTGCCTACAGATGAAGTTATTCGAGAGATCATGTCTCTAGAAGAACGACCCTGGGGAGAGTTTCACCATCGTGCTTCGATGATTGACTCGGAGGCAATAAAAACTGAAATCCCATCCTTTGACCAACCTGAGATAGTTCCCTCCCCTTATACAACTGTTCAAACTATCAATTCAGAAGGGAACATGGGTAGTCTTTCTAAAACAATGCTCATTGATATCTCAGTCAAAACATGTATCGTGGAAAATATTCAGATTGGAGCCGACTGCAATCCTGAGGAAATTGTGTGCTTCACATCCCTTTTCAAGGAATTGTGCGATCTGTTTGCTTGGTCTTATGACAAAATGCCCAGCATAGACCCTTCTATCGTCGAGCACGAAATCAAGATTTATGACAATGCTAAACCAGTTTGACAAAGACTCGGACCTGTCCACCACTGCAAAGCAGCCACCATGAAGATTGAGGTAGAAAAAATTTTAAACACTGGTTTCATCTATCCTGTTCCTTTAACAGAATGGGTTTCCAATCCGATTCCCGTTGATAAAAAACAAGTCACCATTCGATTTTGCGTCGACTATCACGATCTAAACGCCGCTTGTCCCAAAGACAATTATCCTACACCGTTCATTGATCAAATTCTCGACGATTGTGCCGGATGCGAATCTTTTTCCTTCATGGATGGATTCTTGGGCTATAACCAAATTTCCATTAAAAAATACGACCAGCATAAAACTGCCTTCATCTGTCCTTGGGGGGCACGTTTGCATATCAAAAACTCCCATTTGGTCTAAAGAATGCTGGAGCAACTTTTCAGCAGGCTATGGACTACGCTTTTCACAACATTCGACATATTGTACAGGATTACTTGGATGACCTTCCAGCCCATTCCACGAAACGACATGATCACTTGACTCATCTAAAAGAAATTTTTTCCAGGTGCAGATTCTACAATATACGTTTGAATCCTCATAAATGCATATTTATGGTCGAGTCCGGACATCTGTTAGGTTTCATTGTCTCCAAGCACGGGATTAGGGTTGATCCCGAGAAGGTTAAGGTGATTGTTGAATTGCCGGCACCACAATCCATCCTTCAACTCCAACGTTTGCAAGGGAAGGAAAACTTTTTGCGTCGTTTCATCGTTAACTATGTCGAGATGACGAAAGGATTTATGCGTTTATTGAAGAAAGGAACACTATATTTGTGGGATGACCAAACTCAATGGTCATTCGATGCTTTAAAACATGCACTTGTTTCAGCCCCACTCCTTAGTGCCCCCGATTACTCACGTGACTTCCTTTTGTACCTGGCAGCCTCACCGTCCTCACTTGGAATGGTTTTGGTTCAAGTACACAATGATGACAGTGAACATGTGATATACTATTTGTCCAAAGGTCTAATCGGACCTGAATTGTGTTATTCACATGTGGAGAAACTTTATCTAGCGGTAGGTTTTGCCGTCACCCGACTCCGACATTATATATTGCTGCGACAGACTACGGTTATTGCTTTAGAGAACCCAATGCGACATACTCATGTTATTTCGAGCGTTCTTTTTACGGTATTTTTCTTGCTCGTTAATCCGAAAAACCTCGAGTTCCCTTCTTCGGACTCGTTAAACTTATATGAAGTTGATATCGAGCATTCTTTTTGTATGGTATTTTTCTTGCTCGTTAATCCGAAAAACCTAGAGTTTTCTTCTTCAGACTCGTTAAAAGTATGAAGACGCACTGAGCTTTCTTTTTAGGAATCTTTTTCTCGCTCATAAAACTGAAAAAACCCTGATTCGCCTTTGTCGGGCTCTTTAAACTACCACGACAGAAATTAAGGAGCCATTCTTTTCTCTTTTTCAAATCTCTTTAAACTGAAAAAGTAATCGAGTTTTCTCTACGTGACTCGTTAAAATTTCACGGAGGGCACCGAGTTTTTCTTTGTCAGACTCATTAAAATTTAACAAAGAGTATTGAGTTTACTCCGTCTCCTCGTACTCATAACAAAATGAGGTAGACGTCCATCGAACATAGATTTATCACTTTTCCGGCTTCAATGGACTAACTCATGCAAAATGAACTATTTCGGGCTTAATATTATCCCTTTGTTCTGCCCGGTTATCAAGACATGACAAAGGTACCCCAATGGAGTTGTCTTTTATGATATTTTTTAGACTCTCTAAACATGAAAAATTCACCGAGTTTACTCGTCTAGACTCATTAAACCTAATCAGATGGGGCACAAAGTTGTCTTTTCTGACATTTTTCAGACTCTCTAAATATGAAAAATTCACCGATTTTACTCGTCTGGACTCGTTAAACTTAATCAGATGGGGAAAAATTTGGACAAAATGGATACTACCTCTGTTACATTTCAGAAAAGGTCGATTTGGCAGAAAAATTCTTGAACATGGCACTTCCCAGAAAACTCTTTCGCAGTGAGCTAAACCCTACCATCTATGAGTATTAGCCTTCATTTCCTAGTGTCCCTGCACAGGTAAAATCCTAGCACACTCTTTGGTGTTCATCAAGCTTCAGCTGCCTAGTACCCTGCTAGAGTGCCTTCTATTGTTCAAGTAGATCTCGCTATCTACTGCTCCTGTTATCAACCAAACCGCTCATTATGCCAGAAATTATTTGTCGTCCAACATCCCCATTTCCTCTTCATTATCTCAAATCATAAACAACATCAGTTGGTTTCTGTTTCGTGTTGACTGATGTAGGATGCCTCAGTGCCTACCTTTCAACAGATCTCTTCCTATCGACTTCAACATGTTATCTAGAAAGCTGATCCAGAAACCCATCAGTACCCGGATACTTGCAGACATCAGTGGTAGGTAGTCTTGTGTTTGATCAGGGGTCTTCATCATTGGCTCCTGGTCGAATTATTCTACGAGTGTTCGACTTCAACTCATTTTTCACACTCGCTAGATTTTATTGTGCATCTTAGGGACCATCATCATTATTGGTGGTTGGCTTTTTGTTTGTTAACAGTTTTCATTATCAACTGGTAATCAGACGATTTCTCACATGTTCGATGAAAACTCCTTCATTCACATGTTGAGGAATATTTAGTTTAAGTGAATCGGCGGTCAAGACCTTGGGGCAAAGGCTACATCATTAAAGTTTTGTTTCCTTCCCCAAGTTGCGATATTGTTTATGGAGATAGCTTCTTCGGCCTGATCCTGTTATGATAGACACTTCCACATTGTGCTTATTAGTGGACAGATTCTTCATATCTCTATTCTAGAGAAATCATGTTGTTAAGCTACTGAGCATGGGAATGCCCGACTCAAGGCAGATACTATATTTTCTGACATATGTTGTTGTTTTAGGTTTTCCTCAGTCTTTCAATCTCTTTATCTCTACACAAATTATAAAGTATTTCGGCCATCATCTTCATCTCTGACCTCACACTTTAGGGGGCATATGTTATAGGTCAAAATACCTCCTCATCATCTCAGAGGAGAAGACAAATATGGAAGGAATACAAAGACCTAAATTAAACCTATTTCCGCCAAGGTAATGCCTTTCTATAACAAAACAAGAGCATTATAACACATGAGACCAGTAAATGTGCCACGTTAGTGGCTAGGGTAACGCTCTGTTTACACTAGAGGGCAGCGTTACTCGTGTTTTGAGTTTGAAATGGGAAAAACGCATGGAGAATGATTTGAATCTCCATCTTTCCCTCACAAGAGAGTCCGTTCACAAAGGAAACTGCAAAGCACCAATTCATTATTGGTCATTGCCATAAAAGACTGAACTCCCAAGGAGACAAAAGCATAGAGATTAAAGAAACATCTTAGTTTTTTCTATTCCAAACTAGTGGAAAGAGAAAGGCAACAATGGCTTTCTCCCTCTCCTATAAAAAGGAGCTGAAGGCTCTTAGTTGAAGGTCGAAGGATTGCTAATGTTATGAATACTTTTGAAGTAGAGAATAGTGTTATAGTGTGAAGGACAAGAGTCAAAGAGGTTCCTAGAGAGCTTGTTGACTAAGACTTCACTACTTGAGGGATAGAGAGATTGGAAGGCTGAGGAGGGCTTGGTACAACCGACATTTGTAATCCTCCTTCTTTTAAAATCAATAGAACTGTATCTGTTTTGTCCATTCGATGCTTAATATTGTCATTATTGTTTGAATATTTACATAGTATGATATGAATGGCTCAGATGAGTATAATTTAGATTTTCATTATATATTGGCTTAATTGATAGGATATATGTTGTGTTAGAAATTACACGAGTGCTTTGATTGATTGCAGGACTAAGATTTGGAGCCGGTGAAGAAGGACTCTTGCTTCGCTGCCTAGTGCTCTCCAAGGGACTCCGAGATCATCAAAGAGGTAATTTTCCATCGCATTTCGTAAAGTTGTTTTAAGTTAATATGAACATATATATGCCATCTTTGTGAACTGTACAACTAATCTTACCGTCTGTCTCGAGCACCGGAAAGCCTTGAGAGGGATATACGATAACCAAAATCCCAATAATTTTACCCTATAGTAAAATCCCCATAATAAAATCTAGAGTTTGACTCAGTTTCAAACACTCTTGGAGAGTCTGTACACATCTCCCTCCTTGTTTTCTTGAAATCTTCGTGAATGCTCTGTAGAAATCTTGGAAGAAGCTTTGTAAGCCTATCTTCCTTCCTCTCTCTACATAATGGAGTCTTCATCTTCTCTTTTCTTGATAGCATCATGGCTGAGGTCCATAGGCTAAGTCAATATTATGCTCTGATACCACTGTAATATCCCAAAATAGGGAATTTCTACACTATTGGGAATATCTTAAGATATTCCAAATGTGGAGATCTAGCAATATGCAAACACAAAAATGGAGTAGAAGTGACAAATAAAATCATAAAATGAGAGAAATATCCATATCCATATTATTAAGTTATAGCAGAAACAAATGAATACAATATCTTGAGGAAAATGTTACTCAAGATAGGCAATTCTCAGCCTCAAGAAACAAGTACATAAATCATGAAAAACACTGCTACACAAGTGTGCCCAAGCTATGGCTGCACAGTTTTATAAGAGAAAACACAAGCTAACATATGTCAAATACATATATGTACAAATTTATGGCCCATGCAACACTGGGAGTGAAGATCTATGCTCCCAATCATCACCTCAAGACAATCCTGGAGGGATTGGCTGAAATATGCCAAAACTAAAAAATGCCGGAGTTGCAGGGTAGCAACTGCAACTCAAAATGTAGAAATGAATGGAGAAGGCTGAATATTCTTCATCTGATGGAAATACCTCCTCCAATGGATCTTCCAAGTGATAGGCTGATCCTATCACTGAAGATCTCACCGTCCAAACAATCCGCAAAAGCCCCACAACAAATGCTCACTAGAAATAATGCAGTTACTGAAGAAAAATGCATTGTAGGGGCAAGGGAATGAGTTGGCCCAATGCCAAGATCTGAAATAAGCTCCAAGGGCTTCCAAACTGATCTCTCAAAGGAAAGAGAGACTCGTCCTCTATAAAACAAGTGATGGAAGTTGTGTTTTGAACCGTCACTGCAACACCCTGCAACACAACATTATTCTGCTTCAGAAATAACGTTGTACTGGAGGAGGATGTTTGGCCTCAAGCCTGGATATGATGCAAATCAGTACAACTCCTTCAAGAGGCTTCTCAAGAAAGGAGAAGGATTCCTAAGTAGGAGATCCTTGTGCTAATCATCACTGCAACTCTGCTAAACATCTGGAGATTGCACAATGTCTAAATAGACCATAAAATCAATAATACATGACATGAGAAACAATGGCTTCCTTGCGCTCCTTTTAAACAAGTGAAAGCCCTCTCCCCATGGGTCCCACTCTTTAGGGTTTCCTCCACTAAATAACCCTCTTTCCATCCACATTGCACTGTCTATCAAAGTGTTCTCCTCCTCCTCTCCCAGCGCTGTTGACTTGGTCAAACTTGACCTTGTCTCCATGAAAATGTCCCCTTTCACACATAGAGGTGTGAAATCCAACTCTTATGAATATCCATTTTCACATTCGAGGGATTTTATTCATGTTTTAATAAGCATGGGCTTCCTTACCCATTTATTTATATGCTAGGTGATAAAAACAAAATTTTAATATTCCATTTAGCTGTGTGCTAAAATGGGAATATTACACAACAGTAGGGTAAAATTGACCTGGAACTTACCATCAAGTAAAAGGTAAAAAATCCTCAAAATCTACCCCATTAAATGCCAATGGCCCACTCCTTTTAATGATAGCTTTTTCTTTTTACCAGATGTCATTGTGCCAATGGCTAGTTTTCGCACCTCCTGTGCGCTTGGAATACCTACCACACTTGGGTTAAACACCTGCGCCTCTTGTGAATCTTCCCCCAACATGGGCTTAATCCCTAAGTACTTCAAACCCAAAGATATGTTCGCTCGGCATGTGTCATCCCAACAGAATCAGGCCACCTTCGTAAGCTAATCTTTCAGAGGTGCTATGATCACTACATACCTCCGAACGAACTTTCTGCAATAACCTACGCAGCCGAGAAGTGATCACGGCTATTCCTTTATTGCAGGATTTGCTGGATATATAATATTTGCATCCCCAATTTTATCCAACATGGGGCGCGTATCAATGTTATCCATTCACAGCCCGAGTGGTCCAGTAACTGTGTGCACCTTGTTTAATTCTGAGTTAGAATCCTCTTGTGGATCATTCTTACCTTCTTTTGGGGCTAGGCTGTAGTATTTGATCTTGCTTGGTACCCGTGGTTCCCAATTAGGCAATTCAGGTGTGACACACAGGTGCGATTCACCCCATGCTACAGTGTCAATGTCCTGCAGAGCTACGTCAAGTGCCTCTGTCCCACCTATTAATCAAAATGTTCCCATAATTTCATCCTTCAAAGTCTCCCAGTGGTGGGTGTGTTGATGGAGCTCCACATCTAAGTATAATTCGGTGGAAAGTGGTCCCAGGGCATGAATAAGCAGATGAACCCACTCCTGGGTAGTTCTGTCACACCATTATTCCATCCAAGCTAATAGATATTCACGTGGATCTTCGGGTCCAAGGAACATTTTGATTCCCATGTCGGCTGGGGCCTCAAATCATAGGATCATCGTATTCTGACATTCCTCCCAATATTGGAACACCTCCTCATGCATCACCCAACATTGCACAGGTGATCCACGCATGGCTAGCTTACAGGCCCATAGCCATTATTCTTGGAGAACCTCTGCTTCAAATTCTCGTAAAAATTCCCTAACATTACCAGAACCATCAAAATAAGGGAGATCTCTTACCTCTAAGGAGATGCAGCGGAAGTTCTTCGTGATTCGAAGACATCGCAGCACAAAGACATCATGTAACCATTTTTTCCAATTCTCTATCTCCTCATCAGAATTGGAGAAACATTCACTATCCTTTTCCCAGCAAAGTACCCCCTCCGCCGTGGGTTTGATCCAATATTCATCTCACACAGTCAACTTATAGATTTGATCCACATCTTCTTCATCACACACTGGTTCTGTGTATCATTCGCCTTCCGCAGGATCTAATGGTACTATTACCCTTGTACCGTTATTCTCAAATACCATGCTTCTCTTCTTTAGGTCAATGGCCCAATCCAAGCCTAGGAGCGTAGGGTAATGGTCCGCATATTTGACAATCTGAATTACTTCAAAATCAGCCCGGACCTTAACCCCTGCGATATCCACCACAATCTTCGATAGTCTTCCCAAGGGTATGATCTTCTGTTGATTGGCCATATGCAACTGGATAGTGGACCATTCCAACTTAGGTTCCCCCATTCATTTCCGAGTCTATTTAGGTAATACATTCGCATATGACCCTAGGTCCAAAATAACCTCATCCATCTCGTAATCATCGATCTGTGCAGTCATCTGCATATCCCTACCAATGCGTTTCTTATATCTATAGAGTTTGTGTACATCCTTGACTTCCATATGGAGGATAGGTCATGTTGCGTAGCTATCTATCAATGCCTGAAGATTTTCCACAGTCACTGGGTTGTGAAGTAGCTTCATACATGCTCGTGAAAAGGGTTTGACCTCCTTATCTACCTTGAGGTCTTCAGGCGGCTGCAAAGTAGATGCCTCTTCCTCATAAAAGTCTTTGTGAGTTGCGACAAATGTTTATTTCTCCTTTTCTTGATCCAAGCCTTCCTGTTTGATAACTGTTGGTCCGATTAGAGGCTCAGTTGTAGTTTTCTCCCCATGCCCCCCAGTGGCCATCCCACTATGTGTTACGACATTCGGGCTTGGATATTTGTCTCATAGTTCAGCCTTAACCCTCTGCACATTCTGCATAGGTGTCGGCTACTTTTCCTGCATCATCACTATCAATAATGGATAGTATTCAATCGTACGGTCCAACTGCCTACAATAGCGATAGGACTATCTTGTAGGGTTTGGATAGTCCCTGGCAAAGTTCCCTACCTCCCCACAATTAAAACAGATTAGTTGCCCTCATCCCCAACCTACGCTTCCACCTCCTCTGCATCCCCTGCCCCTTGTTGGGGAGCCCCCTGTGCTTGAGAGTGATCTTGGTGAGGATGGATCCGACTGTACCCTATAGAGATTACCTCGATCGATCATCAAAGCATATGTCTGGAAATTATGTTCATCATGTCGTACCGACATACATAACCTACACCATTGCTGCTTTACTTCTAGGAAGTATGCAGTAAGGCAGGGAAAATGGTTTGTGTCGTGCATCCCTACAACACGGAAATCATCACACCATAGTGCGGGCCCACTTGGTCCTGTAACTTCCCTAGGGCGAAATGGACTAGGTCCCCTGGCCTGCATGTAGTATGTTAACAAAGGGAATTTATCCTTGGTGTGACCATTCATCCTGCATGGTATGCACCATCTTTCAGGGCTAGCCTATGCTCCTTGCTCCTTTTGCAGTTTTTATATCCCCATGTGCATCGTCTCTAGTTGTCCTTGGATCTGCTGGATGCCTAGCTGGGTATAATCTCTGGGCACAACTTCTAACTTCATAGTGACCTCTAGGGATTTTTTTGGTGATTCAAAATTTTGGTGACCCATAGGTACGCACAAGTGAGGCAGCATCATAGCAATGAACCATTCCGTGTGTTGTCAGTCATCGTATTGAAATCCTCCTTCTTGGATCACATTCTTCAGTTGTTGATCGCCCTCCCATATAGACTCGAAAGGCCCTTGCTTGAAATCCTTTAGATGGACCACTATTTGAGAATAGGACATAGGATTCTTGAACTTTTGTTTCAAGGCGTTCTTGATCTCTTCAATGGTTGAGTTTGCATGTTTTCTGATGTATCCCATGTACCAATCCAAATCTCTTCCTTCGAAGGCAAGGGACAACTGTGCCCTCTTCACCGCATCACTAGCTATGCTCTGCGCAATCCATACCGATTTTGTGACAAACCAGAACTGATCCATGTTCTTGTCTCCCATACCCTTAAAGGTAGGCAACTTCATGTGCACAGCCATGTCATCTTTTGGTAGTGGAGGTGTAGGTGAATTCTTACCCCTATGCTAGTTCGAAAGTGGTGTGGCTGGAGGGATCTACACAACTGCTTCTCTTACCAGGTAGTAGACAGATCTACCTCCTTCTCGGTTGGTCCGATAGTATTTTCCGCTTCCCGTCGTACTCCCATCCAGATCAGAGGTCATTCATTTGGTGTGGCTACACAGAATACTTTTTTTTCACAGTAATATCTTAATCAACAATGGTAAAGTCTTCAGAAACTTACCCCTAAATCCTTTGAAGAATCTTCGCTCTGCTTCAGAGTAGGAGAGGAACTAATCGATGGCAAAATTTGTCACGAATCCTCCTAGCACGTTGTCCACCTAGTGGTATACTGTGAGAGTGATGGTGTTATCAACCTTTTCTAACTGCTGGATCAATTCTGGGGTGCACTGTGTGACCCACTCATCCTTTCAGCACCTCTGAAATTCGACCAATCTTGCGAGCCACTCTTGGAGCTCGATCGCAATGGTTACAAAGAAGATCTCGTAGATCTCCATGAAAATTTACTTATTTTTCCACTCTTCGGTGGTCAACCTCTTACTGCGGTTTTATTTTTCTGTGAATTCTTGAACTTGATGTTCAAACCATTCATCAATTTCTTTTCTTTCATGTTTCTAGTACAGCCTTGGCATTACTCGATCCCTCTCTCAAAATCTTCCCGGTCTTGGCAACGAAACCATTTGTTGGCTCGAGGGGTCCTGACCCAGGTTCCGAGGTTAAGGTTTTCCAACAAACCCCTATAATACTTGCCCTTTCGGCAACGACTTGCTTGTGCAGGCCAAATTATCACTCTAAGCAGTATGGGAGGGTGCTAGAACTAGGTTTCCACACCCTAGAGAGGGTAGGTAATTCAGGCAGAGCTGTGTTTGACTTCGCAAATATCATATCACATATTACAGAACCCATATATATTAGTCCCTTTGCATCCATGTGCGCAATACCATATATGATCACAATAAATAATAGATACATGAAAATAAAGCAACTATCACAGCTATTCTTGCATAAATTCTATCAAGAAGATTCCGATCAATTGTCAACGCAACATAAGTACATAACACAGTTACTTGCGGAGCTTAACATAGAATCATGCATAACATAACAGATATCATAGATTCGAACAACCTTCTGCTTTCATTAATCCTTTAGATCCTTTTACAATACCCAAAACCAAACCTGCACACACAACAACAAGGTCCGAACACAGCAGGATTGAGGATCTCCGTGCACACAGCCAGCAGGATTCCTTTCCCCAAAAACGTAAAACAGATCTACTAATTCGCAATTCGCACCAATCTTAGTTCATTGTCTGCCTTACAACTCAAAAAAGGTTCAATTACTTATACTACTTTAGGCTATGCATCCAATGGTCTGCAAACCATGGTTTGCGGACTCTTGGTATACCCTTGACCCACTTACAATGCATTAGGGGCTTTGACCCACCCCAAAACCCCTGCGTTAGACTAAATATAATAAAAAATGTAAAAAATGGACCAGATTTGTAGCTTTTGTAGGAGACCATGTTCCAACAGAAGCTATGAACTCAAAATTAGAAAGACATGTTTGCTTCACCCTCTTTTCTACCTACACATCATACCTTCCCTAACATTTTTTCTTCTTTTGGGTGTGCTTGGACTGGCAAACCCTTGACATTATTTTCTTTTAAAAGCATAAAAAACTATCTACTTGTACTCTTATCACTTCCAAGAGTTTATATTATACTAATGAACTCTTCTTGTTCTCTACCTAGTTGAATCATTTGTCAAGATTAAGTTGTTTGACAAACTTTTGTTCTCTAATCTAATAACATGAAATTGAAAACATGACTAAACCAGGATTGAGAATCTGATTTTCCATGGGCTGTGGCATTCAGACAAGCTGCACATAGACATTATTTTTGTACAACCAAAACTAGAAGACATGAGGGCAGTGATTCAAAATTTTTTATGTATCCCTCTCATTTCCTTTGGTTCAGATTTATGCTTTGGGAACCAACAATCTTTTCCTAATCTAATCTACTGACAAGCCAAGTTTACATGTTTTGGAAAAATAGTATTTCACTAACCTATCAGCAGAAATTTAAAACATGTTTAGTCATGATTAGGCTAGATGACTGAAAAAGATTCTTCCTTTTCAACTAGTAGTGACATTTAGGCTTGCACACTTTCAGCATTACTCTTTTTTGGATATGGGGTTGTACCTCTTCTTCAAATCTACCCTCTTTTTCTTCCTTTCTCTGTTTTTGTGTTTTCATTTTTCAAAATAATCTAAAACTAAAATATGCTTAAAGGGTTGAGCTTATTTGCACCTATCTATCCTAATATAACTTTACATATGATGTTCATTCATTTGGTGAACTCTCTCTTCCAGTATAACCAATCAAGTAGATGATTCCATGAGTGATCTTGGTTCAGCTCTTTGACTGTGCTAAAAAAATCATAAATACACTCCCACCTCACTTTTGTTTGAACAATAGTGCCTAAAATTTTCTTTAAAACTTGCATCATACTGCTTCTGACATACTTTACTCTTTCTCCACGTGTCAATAAGAAAGAAGCAATAATACTTGACTTAGAGGATTTGAGAAATGGACTTCATTCAGAACTAATCCTTCTTTCACTTGGCTATGTTTGGGATTCTTTTGAACTAGAAACTCCACCTCTTCCTCATGATAATTTGTACTAGCAACGTCATCATATATTGCAATATTATCCTCCAACAAACCTGATGTATTCTAATTAAGTGGGATGAAATCTATGTGAGGGTCATCATGTTGATGAGCAGGATCACTCTTTCGTAGAAAATATTCTTGACAAGGTAGTGCAACAACTCTTATGTGATTATCAATTTCCAAGCCTTCATATGCAATTTGAAATTCAATGGCACTTTTTGGCTGCAAATCTAGAGTTGAGGAGAGTTATATGTCACAAATTCTTTCCTCAACCATTTCAGAAAAAGGCTTCTCATTGACAAATTTCCCAAGAAGTTCATTGTCTTCCCCAACCTCAACATCAAAACTGAAAGACTGCTGATTTCCAATCACATGAAAGTTATTTTTGATTGACTGAAATGAAGTAGAACAAAGAGTCAAATATCCTTTACTTACCTCCAAGTTTTCTAGACTTGCCTCATCATTGTCATAGCTGGCATGTATTAGTTGATTACTGTTTTGATGAAATTGAACTTCCTCCCACAAACCAGCTGTTGATTGCTATGAAAGATTAGCTTCTGTTTGGAGAACATGACCATCATCGTATTGATCAAACTTTGGACAGTCATCAAAATAAGTAATGTCACCAATCAAACATGTTGGATTATTAGATTTTTCCTCTTTAAATTGATCTACAAATCCATTTTATGATCTATGGTGGCTAGGATTAGCGTGAGGAAAAATAGAAATGTTCTACTCACATGAAGTTTTAGAGGCTGGTTGTATATTTATAATCTGATCTATTTCCTCTTTATTTAAAAGGGGAGGCATTTTTCTCTTTATTTGGATAGCACTACAATAGTTTTCTTCTTTATGTGAAGGCTGATTTTGAGGTTGAATGTCTTCTTGAGCCTCACCTATAAGAGATGGTGAATCATCACTTGTGCCTTCAGATATATCCTGTGGGTTTTCCTTTGTTTCTGGATTGATTTTATCCTCAACAAACTCCTCTTGACTATCATGATAGATGATTTGAGAATGAAAATCATGAAATGCTTCTAATAGGCTTTCAGGATGCCAACTTCCCAAGTCTTCATCAATGTTTACAAGGTATTGTATGAGGTCTTCAGATTCATCAAAACAATTTTCAGCTAGTGATAGAGATGGAAAATATTCTTTATAGTGTTCATAAAATACTTTGTGGAAATCCTTCAAAGAAAACAAGGTGCCAGGGTTTAGGCCTTCATACCATTCTCTTGCCTTACCTTCTGATCTACCCATGAACGTTTTCATTAGGCAGTCTTCATGCTATTCAACTTTTAACCTCCATAAATGTATATGAAATTTGATGAGATGTGAAAATGGGTCATCAACTTTTTCATCTTGAAACATAGGCAGGTTTGAAAACCAACCTATATGAGGCATTTTGTGTGGGAACCCAAGGATGTGATCTCTGTTCATTGGATCATATCTTCGTTGTATCCTTGGATCCATATTTTTCAATCTCAAGGTTCACTGCATCTTTTCAACCAGTCTAGAGTCTTATATCAGTGGAGTCTATAGTTCTATTGAGAGTTGTGGAGTTGCCAGGTAGATGATTTCAACTTCTCTGTCCACCATCAGCAAGATTAGGATTGATCAATGATTTCCTAGGGGATTCTATGAGGAATAGTGGCAGTCAATAGGGCTACTAAAGACCAATGGAGTCACCAGGTGGAGGATGCGTACTGTTTTAAGGATATACCTTTTGTCCACCATCAACAATTGAATACCAATCCAATGATGTTTTGCAGGTTTTCTAAGGTCTTAAGGAATACTTGGGTTGTCACTGACTCAGAAGGTCCCATCGTGATCACCACTACGTTAGGTCCCCATAGTTTTGGCATATTGGCAATGACCAAAAATACAAGGGTAACATCAAACCAATATTTGGAGTCCTAGGACATAGCCTTCCTGGACTCAGAGAGGGCTCTCTCTATGCTTATGTAAAGGATTTAACTTGCTTGATTTTATAGTTTTATTTTAGGCTAGTTATAGGGATTAGGGTTTGGTTGTTTTTTTTTTTGGTTGGATAGGTTGTCAAGAAAAGTAGGTAGAGTAAGAGAAGATAAATCTATTGGGCTATGGAGTGTGCAAAGATTTTGAAGAGTGAAAAAAATACTTCAAGGGTGTTTCATACAGCAAGTAAATAGGGCCAAATGGATCTAAGTAGGTTTTGACTGAGTGAAATGAACTTGGAGGAGTGAATATAGTAGTTAATGGGAAATCAAGGATCCTTTAACAAACTAATAATAAGGAAAAGCTTTCGTCACGATTAGCATAGTAACAACTTGAAGAGAAATGAAGGATTCTTCAACCAAACAAAACTAAGCAGACCTTAAAGCAACAAATGAGTAAACTTAGAGAGAAGTTAAGGATTCTATGAAACTTACTTGCAAATAATTATATTCTTAACATAACATCTCAGTAAAACTAAAGAGCACTTAAGAATTCATTAGTTAAAATTAAAGGAAGAAAACATAAAGATCAAAGGATGTAGACAAAGTAGGGTGCCAAAAGACATATCCTACTCTAACATTTCTATCCCATGATCAAATAAACATAATGAGAAGTGAAGAAAACATGTGCAAAATGTGGAATACATCACCATTCAAAAAAGCTTTATGAATCCTAAGAATTAGCTTAGTCCACAGTTGCTCTATCCAAAGCCATCACAAGACACCAAAGCAAATTTCACAAATAAACTCAGAGTCTATATCATATTATGCTTAGCAACCAACCAAAAAAATAAAATAATACCTCCATGCTCTATTTATCTAGCAAAGGAAGGCAAAAACCCTAATTAGGGTTTTAGAAACCATAAATACACCATAAATGTCATTTATGTCCAGAGAGGCCATGCAAGGCCCAAGGCACATAATATCTATTAAAATAAATGAAAGATAACTCAAACTTAACTCCTCAACCAAATCTAGAGTTATTTTCCCAAAAAAAAAACATTAAAATATCCTTCAGTGTGTTTTGTTGACTTTTTTTCAAAAACACAACCCAGAGATCCAAGGGCGCAACGCCTGCAACCAATTTTTGAAGGCCTTCCCTATGTTAGAATGGGCTCCTTGATGGCTCGTTAGAAATCCTGTTGAGTCTAATTTCCAAAAATTCCCTTGGTTTTCTGATTGGGCCTCATTTTCTTGTTCAAAAATCAAAACTCCCAAGGTTGGTAAAGGCGCAGTGCCAACCCTAAAAACATGGCAAAGAGGTGAAATTTTAGGGGTTTTTGACCCTTTTGGAGGACCAAATGAAATCCAAATGACCTGAAATTTGGTATGCATGTTGTACTTGACCTGAAAAATCCAAAAAATGTAAACAATTTCTCCTGAGGATGCCTGTAGAAAAATCGCAATGCCAAGGGCGCTGCCCCCTTGGCTCTTCAAATCAGCAAAATTTAAAATTTCCAAAAAGTTCCCAAATCTTAGATTTTCCTTAATTATTATTTTTGAGATTCTTGCATGGAAGCATCAACAATAAGGTTAATTTTTTCTTGAAATTTTTCCCTCTTGAGGGCTTGAACTTTGGCAATGGCTCTTTTGAGCTTGGCCCTTGAAATTTTATTTCTCAAGGCATAGTGCATGGCCATATTTTTCTATAGGCTAAGGTCACTTTTTGTCTTCTTTAGCTGCTTCTTTTCAACCTTATAATTATTAATGACATACTTTTCCATGCCAATATTTCTTTTTAGGTCTCTAATCTTAGCATCCTTGCTTTGGAGCAATATGCTTGTAACCCTCTCCTCATCTTAATTTTCACTATCAAGGTCAATGAATTCAATTTTTTGTTTTGTTCCATGCTTACATTTCTTATCTCCAACAGTGAAATTTTCCTTGCCTTTGTCAAGCTTCTTTGCTGATGTGGAAGGCATGGCCCCTTTCCTTTTAGAGGCAGCAAACACATTACTTTATCCCTTTTGGTATGTCAAAGAAAAAGGTTCAACATTGTTTACCTCAGTACCATATGTCTTATTTCCATATTTGTGATGATCTTTGCTTGGCTCACTGACATCTTGTCTTGCTTCTTAATTTTCATCTTTCATGCTAACATCACTTCCTTCATTGTTGCCTTCAACACTGACACGAAACTCACTGTGTTCCATATCATCACTGCCTTTATCAACACTATGAGCCTCATTTTCCTTTTCACTTCTCTCTGCACCATCATCATTTCTACCATGAGCCTCATTAATTTTACTATCCTCATGGCCATCATGACTGTCACTGCCTCCCTCATTACTTCTACTTGCCTTATTGTTGTGATCTTCACTGTTATCATTAGCTTCTTCATTCTCTTCACTGTTATCATCAACCTCACTGACATTGTGGTCCTAGGTGTCACTGCTGTCATTAGAATCATTTATATCAGCCTCACTACCTTCTTGGTTTTGTGAGCTATTGCCAACCTCATCATCATCATTACCTTGGTAGCTTTCTTCATTTTTGTCTCCATTGCCTTTTGCCTCCTAATTTTTCTCCTCATTACTTATTAGAGCCTCATGTTTTCACTGTCATGACTGTCACCATGGCTCTTTGTTTGAATTTCATGCCCTTTGCTGTGTTCCTCCTCTCTGCTGCTTGCCTTATCATTTCTAACATCCTCATTTTCTTTTGTTTCCATTCTTTCTACACTTCCTTCATCATTTTTTTCTTCCATGTTGACATCACTGCCCGCTGCCTCTTAATTTTCTTCCTCTTTACTGTCCTCTTCTTCATTATTGCTTGATTTATCATTGCCCTCTCCTTCATGGTCACTTTATTGTTCATTTTCACTTTCCTCATTCCCTGATGCATTGGGAGAGGGTGAGGAAGGAAGGTTGTCCTGAGGTGAAGGGATATGTGTAGATGGTGAAGCATACTCATCAGGAGATGATGGAGGAGCAAGGATAGAGGGATGAGATGATGAAGGCATGTTTTGCTGAGGATGAGGTTGTGGGTTTGTGAAGACCTCATGGGCAATGAAAACCTCCCATGGAATACCCTTTTTCTCCAATTGATGCATCACAACCATCTTGATGAGAGAATGGTGAAAGAGGCTCTGCATTTGTTGTGAAGGGTGTCTCTTTCACACAATATAAGACATCTTGCCAATACTCCTGTAGAGATAGTAGGTAAAATGCACCATCTTAACCCTAGTGAAGTGCATGAGAAATATTATGTGGTAGGAATAAAGCCTAGAAAACCTTCCCTCACATGTGAAATATTTCATGATGACCCTCATCAATGGTGCATACCTTTCCAGCAAATGTGAGAAAGAGAAGATAGATTTGCAGTTTTCTTTGTATCCGGGTTTAAAGAATGACTCATAGTGGCTGTTAGTATGAATCCTTTGTCGAAGCATACGAAAAAGGACCACTTTAGCTACGCATAACTAATAGCCCTAACATCAAAAGTGGCTACCAATATCTTCAAATATGCAGTTAGTTGATCAAGACAAGAGCTGCAAAAAACCAGATCTATGCATAGAAAGACATTAAGCAGTAAAAAGAAGGGTTTGCTCCGTACATCCAACAGACAAGACAAGAACAATTTTTGAAAGAATTTTTGTATTAAGGGCACTGGGAGGAAAACAAGAAGGCGTATCCAATTCTTCCTCAATGGGATGGCCTCAAAGTCCTCGCACTTCGTATCTAGAATCTCTCTCTCTTGTTGGTGGAAAAAGAAAACCCGTACAAAGATAGAACTCAAAGGAGCTAAAAGTTTTAAAATAATGTAGAAATGTGACCAAGTGTACAGATCCAGAGTGATCTAATAGGCAACAAAAGGTGAAGAATGGTAGGAAAAACCCTCCTATTTATAACAAAATATTGGGTCATTCTAGATCTTGGTGCACGATTAAAATAATGTTAACCAAATCTAGATCCACCTCTTATGGAATATTTTATTATATTTATTGGAGGGAAAAGGTATTTGACTTGGGTCAAATCCCTTTATTTGTGAATAATAAATAAATGAATGATTTATTTATCATTTTAAGGAAGTGGTTGAAGGATAATCAAATAAATAATGATTTATTTAATTATTTATAAATGATTTAGTCATATTTAACAAGGAACATTATTTAAATAAGGTTTAAATAATTACTCCTAGAAAATAATAAGATAAATAAGGATTTATCTAATTAATTTGCTTGTTTTGGGTTAAATATGACTAGGAATAATAATTAAATTACTGTTTAATTTATTATTCCATGAGGAAAACCAAAAAAATGTAGATTTGTTTAATATTTCCCCTTGGGGTTTCCTGTTTAGACCATAAACAACCCAATAAATGTGTTTTATTAAGTTATTTTACATAGTGAAAGCAATTTTACTTAGGGTAAATTGGTCTTACATGGTGTACTTGGGTCCATC
Source organism: Pinus albicaulis (assembly GCA_034641835.2). Classification (NCBI taxonomy): domain Eukaryota; kingdom Viridiplantae; phylum Streptophyta; class Pinopsida; order Pinales; family Pinaceae; genus Pinus; species Pinus albicaulis. Next base: position 33,043,135 of record MU968551.1, read on the forward strand.
TAATGATAATAGGTTAGATGACCAAAAAATGGTGTGTCAGTATCGCTCGCTGGGTGGCGCAGTGTTAGGGAGCAAATCGTATGACCGAAGTACGTTGTGAAGAATTAACCGCGAGACATCAAGAGAGGGGGCCGCAGAGAGAAACAAGGTAGAAGAGTGTGTTAAGAACCAGCCTCGAGGAGACGAGACTCGCAGTGCAACAAGTCTCTCAACAAGTTCCTTTTTATGAGAGGGTACCTACGCTAAAGGTGGCGGGGGGAGACACCATGCCCGCCGAGACAAAGTACAAAAGAATAGTGTGTCCGTGGAACAAGGGACCGAACCATAAAGTACAACCGGCATAAAAATGAGCCAGATAATAATACAATGAGGAATCCCACATACATGTTGTGCCTGGGATAACAGCCAGGACTTATACAATAATATCTGAGTACATGAGATACAAATACAACCCAAATGCCCCCTATACACGGGGAAGGGCTCACAAGACCTGACTGATACATGCAAATCAAAGAGGCGCTGCAAGCGGCTAAGGCCGACATCATCAAATATATGGAGCTGTATCGAAGGTTGTACAGAAGAGGTCATCCGGGCATGTGGGGGGGCTACCTGCAGGGCCACCCCCTCATGAGGGTTGTGACATCTTACACACACCTGGGAATGATCAAAGGCTGCTGCTGCATCACTGAACCATCAAGCATATAGATCTCGATCATGCTTAAAGGAGTTGAAGTGGAGAAACAATAAAGTCAAAGGGAAATGAGAGATCCCTTTGCCTGATCCGAGGCACCGAACAAGAGTGGAAGCTAGAACCAAGGTACACCGCCCTCTAGACCTATCTTTTGGAATGAAGGAGCTGATGTCGATAGAAGGAGGTCTTCCATAGGTGAGGCAATGAGAGATCCTCAACTAAGGCACGAGAGAAAATAGTAGAGTGACGGACAGACTAATACCAATGGTGATGGTAGAATGGAGGGGACTGAGTAGCGAATGGACGACTTCCCTTGCTATAGCATGAAGGGCATGAATGACATGGCAGCGACTGACACAATATCATCAGGGATAAGGGACTTTGTGACTGAAGGCCATAATGTGCGACACAAGAGGGAAACCAAGCAATGAGGGATGGAGGACTATAGCGGGGTACAAAGGGACTCGGGATAGACTCCATGAATGCGATGATGACTCTGCTTGGATGCTCCAAACAAGGGTGACTCGATGGTGCTGCCACACAGTAAAGGCCCAATGGGGGACCATGAAAACATGAGTACAAGATGGTAACTCATGATGAAAATCGACACGAACAAAGACAAGTAAGGAGGCAAAATGGTGCCCCAAGTACAAGTGTCGTAAGTGAAGAAATGTGATTTTAAGGAGAGGTGAAGTGACCCTTCTTGGACAAAATGTGTCCTGGTGAAGTATCAAATCACAAAAAACTAACAGATACCCATTTGAGGGCTCGGTGAGAGCTTTGCAACGGTGTAGACGGTTTGTCAAACGGGGCTACGGAATGGTCGCAGCAGGCGAAAGAAGAAACAAGGGTTCTCTTTTAATAAGGCAGTTTTCCCTCCAAATTCGCTCATTTGCTAGTGTTGCTGTGGTGAATGTAGAGAGGAGAGAAGGCCCTAAATCTTGCGGCGAGCGTAGTGGACAAACCGACTGTTGGAATCGAGATCCTTCAGTGGCAGTTAAGAGGCCTAACCTTACTCTTTCAATTTGATGGATTGAAAGTTCAGTTTAGGGCCCAAAAGCTCAGTAATAGACCCTCCTTCATCTCTACAGCTGGGTCGCACTTTTTAGGCCAAAAAGTGCGACCTGGGAAGCAGGTTTCAGGGCAAAAACTGTGACCTGTCCCAGAATTGGGCAGAAAAGTGCGACCTGGAAGATGAGGGGGTTTTGGTGCTGTTTTATGGTTGAGAGTTGGGTTTTTGTGTTTAGTTATGATATTCCCTATATGTATGCTAACAAAGATGATGTTTTTGTGCAGATATGGCAGATATACGGGTTAACTGGAGAGAGAGAGACCTGGGTACATTACGAGCAGAGATCCAGGCAGATCAGGGTGTCCATCGTGTGTTAGCCAGGTTTGGGGTTCTAAAGTTTTTGGAGAACCCTTTGATGAGAGCGGGAGAGCCTTTGTTGGCCCGAATTATCAGTTACTGGGATCCAGAGCATGAGGTATTTGTAGTGCAGGGGCACGGGATCGAACTGACAGTCCAGGATGTGTATTTCCTGACAGGTCTCCTGCCACTGGGGATGGTGGGAAACACGCAGCCAGTATTACCGCGAGGGCGACATATCATGGAGTGTGTGGAGCGAAATTGTCGACCGGGTCTCCAAGTCAAGGGGACTCGGATACCGATCGGGGATCTAGAGAGATTAGAGACCCGTGCAGTGGCCGCAGCGGTGCTGCGTATCCTGGGCAACCAGGCGCTCCATCACATCACTGGGGGGCAGATGATGATTGTGGAGAGTGTGTTGAGTGGGACATACTATGGGTGGGCCCAAATTATGTTGGTGTCGCTAAAACGACAGTTGTCGCTCTGCAAGCGGCAAGTGAACCATGATTGCTCGTATGGGACTTTATTGTGTGCCTTCTTCTTTGACGAACTCGTATACAGCTCCCAGATGGGGGCTGTTGAGACTCAAATCTACATCTTTCCTATACACCTTTCTAGACCTTTTTCATTCACCTAAACCTTCTAAGTTGTCAATATCATTGCATATTAATTGTAAAAGAGCATCTAAAATGGTTTTTAACTATGTTTTGTGTCTGCTGTTTGATTTAGATTTTTTCTCATTTAGCTGCGGAATCTTGCCACTTTCTGCAGCTGCTGCAACTTTCCGCAACCATTTTGTGAAAGTCTATGTTGAAGGTGTCTTCAGGAAAATCGAGCCACATGGGAAAGTCATAAATGATGTGGACATGGATCATGTCCTATTGGCTCGGGCAAATTCACCTAAGGAGGCTGTGGTCAAAGGTGGCCAAGTGGAAGTCAACCGTAGAGTCCCACGGTGACAGGACTCTGTTTCTCATCACGTGAAGATTTGTATGACCGTTTCTAATTTACAGGAGACACATCAACACATGTACATGGCTCCATAAGCCGAATCCAACATCCACTCTTCTTAGATTTACTCCTCATCGCGACCATGATGCTGGATCTCTGGACGTGATGGTTCACGTGTCTCTATCAGCACAAACTTTAGGGAATTAGTTATATCACCTTTGTTATAAATAACGCGTTTTCATACGTATAATAGCTAGCCTCCATATAGCTCTGTAATGTAATTGCGTTGCCACTATGCTGTAATATCATTTCTCTGTTATTACTGCATTTTAATATATAAGAAGACTCTATTTCCAAGCGTAATTCGTATTTGAAGGCTATTGCTCGAGGCTGGTGCAGAGGGCCCCTGCACACGCTGAGGTTTTGTGCATTACTGTATAGTTTCTTGTTTTATTTCTTTAAGTTCATTGTGCCATAAGTCATTCACGTGTTTATACATTGCATCTTTCATGGTATTTATGCTTCATCTCTGTTCATAATCTTTCATGCTGTACATTTTACTTCTGTCCATAATCTTTCATGTTTAATGTTGTTGTTAACTGATCAGTGTTCTTGTTTCAGATTACAATAGGCAGCCCGGGCATTTGCATATATTTTGACTAATGACCTGGAATCAATATTGTTCTGCCGCTAATTTACTTTTCTTATTTTTTGTTTAATTCCAGTACTGCTTTGTTTATTCCAGTCTTGCACATTTGCTTCAGTAGTTAGATTTAGATATATTAAATTGCTCATGTCATTTTCAGTTACCTCCGAAAGCCATAGCTGGACTAATGGTGAGGGATTGAATTATGAGTGTGTAATTTGATATTATTTTACTTTCTGCAAGTTATAAATATTAAATTGCTCATGTCATTTTCAATTACCTCCGAAAGCCACAGCTGAACTGATGGTGAGGGATTGAAGTATGAGTGTGTAGTTTGATATTAGTTTACTTTCTGCAAGTTAGATATATTAAATTGCTCATGTCATTTTCAATTACCTCTGAAAGCCAAAGCTGGACTGATGGTGAGGGATTGAAGTATGAGTGTGTAGTTTGATATTAGTTTCTTTTTCTGCAAACTAGATATCAGGTTGCTCAAGTTGTTTATGGTTACCTCCAAAAGCCATAGCTAGACTAATGGTGAGGGATCAGAATATAAGTTGATGTAATTTGATTTAGATTTACTTTGTTGCAATTGTTGGATTTCTTTAAGCATAGTTTCTTTTGTATTTGGACAGCAGCAAGGATAATGAATTTCATGATCAGTAGTTCACTGTTTGTTTGACTAGAATAGTGATGCAATTTCATTTTCTTTGAAGAATTAATTTTGTCATTGTGTTTTAAAATTCTTTGAAGTTTAGAAAATCATTGAAGGGATATCATATCTTGAATATTTGTTCCACTATTCTTTAGAATTTCAGAAAACCTAAAAATTCACAAAAAGTAAGAGATAGGTTATCTTGCACATATAGTGCGGCCACACTTCACCAATCTCTAACTCTGGATTGATAAATTAATGTAGCAATTTAGGACACACTAACCCATCAAACACTTTGCTACCGTTTGTCGTAATGTAATTTAGTAAAATAACTTTCTTTAAAAAAAAAATAAGAGAGTAATAATAAAAAGAAGGGAAAAATTGATAACTTCTTGAAGTATGCTCTCCTCTTGCACCTAGTGTGATCTGGAGGATCAGAAAAGAGAGTTATTGGTTCAATAATTTCTTAAGTATGCTCTCTTCTTGCACCTAGTGTGACCTCGAAGATCAGAAAGAGAATTATTAGCCCAACTTAAAAATAAAAAATGACATGCATAGAGCAAGAGATTCTAGGGGAAGGTTTATAGCTAGAGCCAAGAGTTCGATTTTCACAACTCCATCTTTTTCAAGGCATAGACAAGATTCACCACCATCTACCCCTAGCCTTAAGATTTTTGGAATTCAAGGAGCAGCTGAATTAGAGGATTCTCCTATACCACCTACTAAATCTCATTTAGAAAAGGAAGAGACTCCCTCTCATCCTCCCTTGATAGAAGAACCATAGGACTTTAAGGACTCTAAAGAAACTATCATGGCAGAGGAAATAATAGATGGATTTGGAGGTAGAGGTAGAGGTAGAGGAGGAGGAAACAATGGAGACAACAATGGTGAAGGTAAAAATGAAAGAAATAGGGAAGGAGACAACTTGTTTGGATTCCCTATAGTTGATGAGGAAACTCATACAACAATGAAAAACATCTCACCATCTGTCCTCCCCAACTTTTATGGATTGCGAAGTGAGGATCCTGAAACATTTCTGTTTGAGTTTGAAGTCGTGTGTCGAACCTATGACTATATGGAAGACTCTCAAAAACTCAAATTGTTTCCTTCAACATTGAAGGGAGCTACTTTGAAATGGTTCATGGGATTAGCCACTCAATCTATTAGGACTTGGAATGATATGAAACAAACATTTTTGGATAGATACTTGGACTATTGTATGCCCACCAATCACAAGGATGAGGTATTCAAAATGATGCAAAAAGAAGATGAAAACTTGGAAGATTTACTTGAAAGATTTCAATACAACTTAAAAAGAGTAAAGATGAGCAACTTAGATGATGAAACCTTGAAAGCCCTCATATTAAAATCCATTAGAGATGAATGGATAGATATTTTAAACATGATGGGGAAAGGAGACATTTCTCAACTTCCACTTCATGACATAACAGAATTATGTGTCCATCTCTCAAGGGGAAAATCTAAAACAGGAAAAGGGCCTAGGGATTCTTCTCTTATTAGGGCTAACAAATCTGCAACTGGATCAGTAAGTAGGGCAGAGATTGGTAATATGCTTGATGAGTTCAAAACTGATATCTTAGGGAGCCTTAGTGAACAACTAGACACCCTTAAAATCCAAAACAAGGAGAAAGCAGAAACAGATGCTTTAGCCATCTTTTGTCCGAAATGTAGGAAGAAACATGCTTTAAGGGAATGTCCCTTGGATGCAAAAGTTGTAGAAACATGTATGATTTGCTCAGAAAATCATGAGATCAAGGATTGTCCTTCAATTCCTGGACTCAAAGCTGTTTTTCAAGAAGACCCAAATTCAATAGAATCTCTCTGTTTTGTCGCAAGGAGACCTTGGCAGGGACAACAAACTCAAGGGTTTAACAACCCTATGAATTTTCAAACCCCACCAAATTGGAATCCTTGGCAACAACCTTGGCCTCAACATCAAAATCCATATCAACCATGGGTACAAGGGATGCAAAATCCTTATGGGAGATTTGCTCAATTTTATCAATATCCTCCATCTTTTCAAAATCAACAAGCTCCACAACTTCCAAACCTAAATCCACAACTTTCATTGCCATTTCCACAACAACAACCTTCTCAACAAAATCCAAATCCTCAACTCATGCTCCCATACCAACAAAAGACAAATCAACTTCCAGCTCAGCCATTGCCAAATCCCAACAATAAAAATCCTCAGAATACTTACATGATAGAAGGACAACAATTTCCTACCTATATGATTGTTCCTCTCAATGATGTACAACTCAGATCTGGTAGAGTTTTAGAAAAACCTTCTATAGATGACCAAGAGAAAGATACCTCTGAGGAGGACTCTCTTGAAGCCAATAAGGGTTTTGAGGAAGTATCTCTTCAAAACTCAAACATTCAAAAAGAGAAAGAAAAGTTAACACCCACAACTCCTATAGTTGAGCAACCTGCATCTTCATCTACACCTCCTTTTCCTGAAAGACTACAAATTGACAAGGGGGTGGAAAAACAAATCTTGTTGCCTAACTATAATTTTCTAGATGAATTGAAGAATGTTTGTATCAAGATTCCCTTGCTACAAGCCATTCAAGAGATTCCTATTCTAGCAAAAACAATAAAGGAGTTGAGTTTCAAAATACCAGGAAGGAAACTAAAAGACACAAGAAGAATCCACCTGGTAGGAAAAATTGCAGATATTATGCTGGGAACAATTACCATGTAGAAGTATGTAGATCCAGGATGTCCAATTGTCAAGACACATATAAATGGGATAGAAATTCCAAACACATTGATTGAATTAGGGGCTGCTATTAACATTATGAGTAGACAGACTATGGACCAGCTAAAACTTCCTAACCTTCTTTTTACACCTACTTTACTGCAACTTGCAGATCGATCAATTATTAAACCAGATGGTGTATTAGAAGACATTTCAGTTTCCTTATATTCTTGGGAATATCCAGTAGATTTTATGATTTTGACTCCCAAGAGTAATCTAGGAGGGCACCCACTTATCTTAGGAAGACCTTGGCTAGCCACAGCTGATGCTTTTATTAGTTGTAGATTTGGGGATATGTACATTTCTAATGGTAATTCGACAAAGAAATTCAATTTGTATCCTCCAGCAAAAGCAATCACAGAAGTAGGAGACAATGAATGGGTCGATGATGAGGACATTATACAACCTGTCTTTACCATTTCTGAAATCAGTGAGGATAGTCAAATTCCGAACACATTAGAAAATTTTGAGACATCTTCAGAATATGACCCCACACAATTTCAGTTGGAATCTGACATAGAATATTTATCATCAAGACAAATGTCTCTTTACTCTATGGAAGAGTTTGGTAGTTCTACTATTGAGATTTTTCCAGGAAAAACATTGAATATCAACAAACATTTGGAAAAGTCACAACAAGAAGAACTAATTAAAATCTTGCAAAAACATTCTACTGCATTTGCATGGGAGTATACTGACATGAAAGGTATTGATCCTAAGACTTGCATCCATCATATCTATATTGAGGAAAACAGTAGACCAATCAGACAACCTCAAAGAAGGATGAATCCAAATCTTAGGGAGATAGTGAAAGAAGACCTCCAAAAACTACTCAATGTAAACTTCATTTATCCAATTTCAGATAGCCGATGGGTTTCTCCTTTGGTTATAGTACCTAAAAAGAATGGTAAATGGATGGTATGCATTGATTACAGGGAATTGAACAAAGCAACTTTGAAGGATCACTTTCCTTTGCCTTTTATCGATAAGGTATTAGATACATTAGCAGGTAAAAATTACTTTTCATTTTTGGATGGTTTTAGTGGCTATAATCAAATTCAGGTAGCACCTGAAGATCAAGATAAGACCACATTTACTTTTCCATGGGGAAATTTTTCCTACCGAGTGCTTCCTTTTGGGTTATGTAATGCACCAGCAACATTCCAAAGAGCAGTACTAGGAATTTTTTCTGATCTAATCCATGATCGTGTAGAGGTTTATATGGATGATTTTACAGTTTATGGTAATTCATTTGAAGAGGCATTAGAAAATTTGGAAAAAGTTCTCATAAGATGTAAAGAAACAAACCTTTCATTAAGCCATGAAAAATGCTTTATGACGTTTACTGAAGGGATTGTTTTAGGACATCATATTTCAGGAGATGGGATTAAGGTTGATAGATCAAAAGTTGAAGTCATCTCCAAGTTGCCTATTCCAAATTGTCAAAGAGATGTTAGAAGTTTTCTAGGATTTACTGGTTACTACAGAAGATTTATAGAAAACTTCACTAAAATAGCATCTCCACTCTTCAAATTGCTTACAAAAGACTGTGAATTTAAATGGGATCCTGATTGTCAATCAGCCTTTGAAACTTTGAAAACAAGAATATCTGAAGCACTTATCTTGAGAGGACCAAATTGGAAACTCCCTTTCCATATTTCTACAGATGCTTCAGATACAACTCTAGGAGCTGTGTTGGGTCAAAAGGATTTAGTCCCTTATGCCATTTACTATACCAGTAAAAATTTGACTCCCACTGAGTTGAACTATATTGTAACTGAAAAAGAGTTTTTAGTTGTTGTTCATGCAATCAATAAGTTTAGACATTATATAATAGGCTATGAAACTTTTATTCATACTGATCATTCTGCGATTAGATATCTAATGAACAAACCTGTTACTAATGGCAGAGTGACAAGATGGCTCCTACTTTTGCAGGAATTCAATATTACTGTGTTGGATAGACCAGGGAAACAAAATACAGTAGCTGATTTCTTGTCTAGGATTCATAATACTAAAGAAGATTCTCCTGTAGAGGATAAGTTTCCTGATGAATACTTGTTTGCAGTAATTATTAAGACTCCTTGGTATGCAGATATTGCTAACTATTTGGTTACAGGGAAACTGCCTTCACATTTATTTCCAAGTGAAAAACGAAAAATTATTTAGGAGAGTTCAAAATATTCATGGATTTCTAATGAATTGTTTAAAACAGGGCCAGATCTTGTGATCAGAAGATGTGTCAGGGAAGATGAAATGCCTGATATTCTTAAGGCATGTCATGATGAACCATGCGGCGGACACTTTGCAGACAAAAGAACGGCCTATAAAATCCTCTCTTTAGGATATTATTCGCCTTCCCTCTTCAAAGATGCAAAACAATATGTCAAAAGGTGTGACAGCTGCCAAAGAGTAGGGAAACCTACCCTTTCAAATGAAATGCCATTGCAACCACAGGTACTCATCAAACCCTTTGAAAAATGGGCTTTAGATTTCATAGGACCTATTAATCCACCATCTAAGCAAAAGAAGTATATATTGGTTTGTACTGATTATGTTACTAAATGGGTAGAAGCCAAAGCATTAGTATCTGCTACTAAAAATTTAGTTGTTCATTTTCTTTATGAGGATATTTTTACTTGCTTTGGTGTTCCAAGAGAAATTGTGACAGATCAAGGAAACCAATTCACATCCAACCTGGTGGAGAAGCTGATGGAAGAATACAAAATCAAGCATAGAATATCTACTCCTTACCATCCGCAAGCAAATGGTCAAGTGGAGTCTACCAACAAAGTTCTCGAAAGTATCATCACCAAAATTGTTCATCTACATAGAAGATATTGGGCAGAAAGGCTTCCTGAAGCCTTGTGGGCCTACAGAACTACATGGAGAAATACAACAGGACATTCTCCCTATGAACTTGTTTATGGGAAGGAAGTCCTGCTCCCCATTGAGTTCCAAGTCAAGACCTTCAAGATAGCAGTTCAGTTGGGGATGGATCTATTAGAAGCCCAAAAGCATAGAATGGAGCAGTTGAACGAGCTAGATGAGATCAGACAAGAGGCAATTTTAAGAACCGATCTAGTTCAATATCAAAGAGCTAAATGGCATGAAAATTACATCAAAGAGAAGAAGTTTCAAGAAGGAGATTGGGCATTGTTATTTGATTCCAAGTTTAAAGATTTTCAAGGAAAATTTCAGACTCATTGGCTTGGGCCATATGAGATTGACAAGATATTTAGCAATGGAGCGGTAAGAATCAAGACCATTGATGAGTTTCAAACTCCTCTTATTGTGAATGGCCACAGATTGAAAGTTTATCATAAGCCACTCTCAAAAGAGGAATTTTTCAAAATGTTTCAAGAAAATTCTGCAATCAGGCTGGTACAGAAGAATTCTTCTTCTCCACCAGCCTAGCTTTTGTTCTTTTCAGTTAAAAAAAAAAAAAAAAAAAAATAAAAAAAATTGTATAAGCCTGAAAACCAATCACTGATTGGCAGTCTTATACAGAAAATGTAGGGTGAAAATCAGGAACACCTGACACCCTATATTTTCCAAAAAAAAAAATCTCTCTTTCATTTCACAAGTTTTGTGACCACCCACTCCATTCCATTCCACTTCATTTCACTCCATTTCATTCCATTTCACTTCATTTTATCTATTTCATTCCATTTCACCAATAAAATTCTCTTTCATGACCATTTCCATTTAGTCAATTGTCATCCGTTCATTTCCATTCACCCAAATAATAGCTGTGTCAGTTTCCGCAGCTGACATCTGTTTCCGCAGTTGACACCAGTTTCCGCAGCCAGAAGCAGATTCCGCAGCTACCACTCTGTTTTTCAAAAGAATGTACAGCCAGATGTTATTTCCATAATCATGAAATAAAATGCAGGTATGAGGACCAATTATGAAGACATGGAGCATTCAAGATATCAATGAGGAGCAATTAATTGAAGACCAAGGAAAAATGGCAAGAATTCCAAGGTATGAGTAAAAATTTATTTCAAATGGAATTTAAAACACATTTTTATATAGTTATAAACCATAAGCTCCATTATGTGCAATGATTGTATTGAAAAACTCCGTAACCACTCCATGATCTCTGTACAATCCTCCCACAATCCTTGCATTCATTCTCAAAAGGTCCCATAATTAAACCTCTGATCTTCACTCATACTCCGATATTCCACCTGTGACAATGAAACGTAGTTGATTTGACTACGGCTTCTTTCAGCTGCATAAAATCCGTAGCCGTTGTATAAACGTGCTTACATTTATTCTACAGCCACCAAATTTTAAAACACTGCCAGATGTGTTATACTCCTCCTATTGTTCTATTAATCTCACAGCCGCATTTCCGCCGTGCTCACGTAACCCTTCTCTGTTCCGCTTCACCCCATTTTGTTCTCTGTTACGCTACAATCTGTATACCCACTCTCTGATATCTACCTATAGTCATCGTTCTCATTTCCATTCATTTAGCCGTCCTACTTCCATTGAACCCTCCTCACGCAGGAAATTTTTTAAAGAGCAGAAAGAAGGATGGGTAAATTGTTGAGAGCAGAACCAGAGGGACCTAAATTCATGGAAGGATACCCGCAAGTCAGGGATATATTGAAGAAGGCAAAGTGGCTGTGGTTTATCCAAAAGTTTAGAGGCTACCATAAAGAGGTGACAAAAGCTTTTTCAAGGTCTTTCAATGGCCTGGAGGTAGAGATTGGAGACCTTAAGTTTACGGTGAATGAGGCATCTATAGCATCTGCCACAGAACTTCCTCAAGAGGGTGAACGTTGGTTTAAGAACAAAAGCATTAGTGATGAAGCCTGGAGAATAATTCTACATAACCCAGGTATGGACATAACTATTTTTAAAAGAGGAAATCCTGTTCATGCTTTGAAAGAGGAATGGGCTACTTTGCTGCTACTTGTTCAAAAATTTATCACCTGTGAGGGCCATTTTGGGTCAATGTATATGTACCATACCAGATTGCTGATGAACATTCTAGATAACCAGACCCTCAATCTGCCATACTTTTTATTAAATAGTTTGAAGAAGATGTCTGTGATTGTTCAGAAGCATTTAGGGGATGTAGAACCACATCTATATCACCATGGTCTTGTGAAAATTTTGATTGAAAAACAGTTAAAAGAGAAGAAGGACACATGGGAACAATTTTTGATTAGAAATTTCTTTGAAGAACCTCAAGAAATTCTTGAAGGTAGTACATCAAGAAGGAGTAGGAGAAAGAGAACAAATGATGAAATTCAAAGTACTCCTACTACTACAGTTGAAAGAATTAGTAGGGAAGAGAGACTATCAAAAAGGAAGAAGAAAGAAACCAAGGGTAAAAAGCCAATAACATCAAAAGAGAGAAAAAGTATTAAGGCTATGCATCAAACCCCTTCTTCCGAAGAAGATCATCAAGTGTTATCTGAGAGACTAGTTCACCTTCAAGAATAGTCATCTATGGCCAAGAAGAAAGGGAAAGGAAAACAAAAGCAAAAAGACAGTGGTCCACAGCGTGTGAGAAGAAGTTCCAGGCTTAAGGGGAAGTTGAGGAAAACACAAATGAAAGGACCCCATTTTATTGATTTGGGAGAAGAAACATCTGAACAATCCCCAGCTGACCATAGTCCATCTCACTCTCAGTCAGACAGTGAACCTAGTTCATTTCATTCTCAGTTAGGCATTGAACATAGTCCATCCCATTCTAAACCAGACGTTGATGTGAGCCCTTCTCAGCCAGATTTTGAAGACAACTCTCCTCCACGGCATTTTGGGGATAGCCCAATAAGAACGACACCTGATATAGACCCAAAGAAGCAAGAAGTATATGATTATATAGAATCTTTAGAAAAAGCAGTTACGCGTCCCAGTACTTCGTCCACTCAGCCTCACACAGCACAAGATGATCTAGTCCAATCACTGAAACAAGAAGTCTTTGAGCTAGAGCTTTTAAATAGACACATTAAAAATGAAAATGAGACATTGAAGGAACAAAGAAAATTGGAAAAAATCATTCATGATAATACCATGCTACATCTGGGACTATGGCAGAAAAAGAACAGGAAATTGAAGAAGAAATGCCAGAAGTTAAGCAGAGCACTGATTAATATCAAATTCAGATGCTTGATGAAAAAGCCCAGGATGTTAGCAGCACCAAGGAAGAGGAGGAGAGGACTGGATGTACTGGCTGAAGTGTCAAGGCATATGAATTAAAGAAGGATTATCAAAATTTTGGTTGCATGAGGACATGCAACACCTTCACAGTGGGGGTATGTTGAGTCTCAAATCTGCATCTTTCCTATACACCTTTCTAGACCTTTTTCATTCACCTGAACCTTCTAATTTGTCAATATCATTGCATATTAATTGTAAAAGAGCATCTAAAATGGTTTTTAACTATGTTTTGTGTCTGCTGTTTGATTTAGATTTTTGCTCATTTAGCTGCGGAATCTTGCCACTTTCCGCAGCTGCTGCAACTTTCCACAGCCATTTTGTGAAAGTCTATGTTACAGGTGTCTTCAGGCAATTCGAGCCACATGGGCAAGTAAGAAATGATGTGGACATGGATCGTGTCCTATTGGCTCGGGAAAATTCACCTAAGGAGGCTGTGGTCAAAGGTGGCCAAGTGGAAGTCAACCGTAGAGTCCCACGGTGACAGGACTCTGTTTCTCATCACGTGAAGATTTGTATGACTGTTTCTAATTTACGGGAGACACATCAACACATGTACACGGCTCCATAAGCCGAATCCAACATCCACTCTTCATAGAGTTACTCCTCACCGCGGCCATGATGCTGGATCTCTGGACGTGATGGTTCACGTGTCTCTATCAGCACAAACTTTAGGAATTAGTTATATCACCTTTGTTATAAATAACGCGTTTCCATACGCATAATAGTTAGCCTCCATATAGCTCTGTAATGTAATTGCGTTGCCACTGTGCTGTAATATCATTTCTCTGTTATGACTGCATTTTAATATATAAGAAGACTTTGTTTCCAAGCGTAATTCGTATTTGAAGGTTGTTGCCCGAGGCTGGTGCAGAGGGCCCCTGCACACGCTGAGGTTTTGTGCATTACTGTATAGTTTCTTGTTTTATTTCTTTAAGTTCATTGTGCCATAAGTCATTCACGTGTTTATACATTGCATCTTTCATGGTATTTATGCTTCATCTCTATTCATAATCTTTCATGCTTTACATTTTACTTCTGTCCATAATCTTTCATGTTTTATTTTGTTGTTAACTGATCAATGTTCTTGTTTCAGATTACAATAGGCAGCCCGGGCACTTGCACATATTTTTATAATGACTAATGACATGGAATCAATATTGTCCTTCTGCTAATTTACTTTTCTTAGTTTTTGTTTAATTCCAGCACTGTTTGTTTATTTCAGTCTTGCACATTTGCTTTAGTAGTTAGATTTAGATATATTAAATTGCTCATGTCATTTTCAGTTACCTCCGAAAGCCATAGCTGGACTAATGGTGAGGGATTGAATTATGAGTGTGTAGTTTGATATTAGTTTACTTTCTGCAAGTTAGAAATATTAAATTGCTCATGTCATTTCAGTTACCTCCGGAAGCCATAACTGGACTAATGGTGAGGGATTGAATTATGAGTGTGTAGTTTGATATTAGTTTACTTTCTGCAAGTTAGAAATATTGAATTGCTCATGTCATTTTCAGTTACCTCCGAAAGCCATAGCTGGACTAATGGTGAGGGATTGAAGTATGAGTGTGTAGTTTGATAATAGTTTCTTTTTCTGCAAATTAGATATCATGTTGCTCAAGTTGTTTATGGTTACCTCCGAAAGCCATAGCTGGACTAATGGTGAGGGATCAGAATATAAGTTGATGTAATTTGATTTAGATTTACTTTTTTTCAATTCTTTGATTTATTTAAGCATAGTTTCTTTTGTATTTAGACAGCAGCAAGGATAATGAGTTTCATGATCAGTAGTTCACTATTTGTTTGACTAGAATAGTGATGCAATTTCATTTTCTTTGAAGAATTAATTTTGTCATTGTGTGTTTCAAAATTCTTTTGAAGTTTGGAAAATCATTAGAAGGACATCATTGTCTTGAATATTTGTCTCCATACTTGTCTTTTAGAATTTCATAAAAATCCAAAAACGACAAAAAGTAAGAGATAGGTTATCTTGCACATATAGTGCACCACACTTCATCAGCTTACGAATCTCGGATTGATAAATTAATGTAGCAATTTAGGACACACTAAATTGACCAAACAGGGGCCCAAGAGAGCTTAGGATGTGCCGGTGGGGGCGGCTACTGTGTAGAGGAGGAGGAGGGGCAGTCGGGCGAGTGTTTCGACCTGAGTTCTTTGCCCATTGGGATCAGATGTCATTATACATTGACGACTATCCCTATAGTGGGATGAGTTATTGTGGAGATCCGGACCTGCCACTTCCGCCTGGTCGAGTATGGGGGCCTGATGGTAAGTGACAGATTACTATTCTTGTATGGGCATGTTAAAGTTATTGAATGGTAGATATGGTACTGATTCATGTACTTTTGGTATGCAGATATAGCTCCAGTAAAACCAGCCGGATATATGGGACGCCTGACAGCCTCTGGAGCTGCAGGGTCGGGTGGGTCGAGAGCAGCGCGCAATGAGGATGCGGCCGCTCTTCTGGAGGACATCCGCCGTAGATGTGAGAGGTTGCTGACTGGAGTTTCAGAGCGTGGGTGGAAAGACTTAGACGACCAGTACGTGGAGGCATGCATTGGTCTTCCCTCGGAATGGCGAGGTGTGACCACGGCCACAAAGGTGAGCTACTGGCTCTGGACCTTCCGTACAGGATAGGTGTGTGTGTGGTGCCCCCCTATGGGGTGTATGAAAGTGTGTGGTGCCCCCGCTTTGGAGTTTTTAATACGTTATGGGCATGTCATATGTATCGCAGTTGATGGACTTCAAACACATATTTTCAGGACACATATTATGGATATGCATCGTTTTTAAGAGATTTAATGTTATTGTCCCGTATGAATTGTGTGTGAATAAATTCCAATTCAGAACATGGTTTGCAATACTATCTACATAGTGATTCTTGCTTCGAGGCACATGTTGAAAGTTATGGTTTCAAATTCGTATCAACATGCCCACTCGTAGATATCGTCTAAACAGCACAAGGTTATGCACACGATAAACACCATTTAGTTGCATGACAAGAAGTAGGGAATCCAAACGAACATGCAGATGGAGGATGCGGTGAAAGAGGGTGTCAGCTAAGAGACCACACACTGCATCATATTCGGCCTGATTGTTGGTGGCAGTACTAATGCAGACCCCGTTTGAGAGAACAAGGGCATGCAAGGGAGTGAAAATGGCCCAACCTACCGAGGCTAGATTTCGGGAGTAACGACTTGCACCATCGGCGTAACCGATAAATGGGAGGGACGGGAGATCCTGCGGAATGGTGTTACAAGACAACAAATGGGGGGAGGAGATACAATGACGGTAGCGTGAGTGGACGGAAGACATAGAGTGGCAACTGCAGGAGGGAGTGTAATGAGCAGGATGGCTATGAATCATATATAAACTAGAGGGTGGTATATGAGGGCTATAGGAGGTATGGCAGGGACTCGGGCTGCGAAGGTCAACAAAGATACGGGTGGAGTGATCTCGTGTATGGGTAGAAACGAGGGGGTCAAGGGTGGTCACTGAAGGGGGGTCAAGCGAGGCCACAGGGGAGGATGCAAGGGGACTGGGCTCTAAAGGTCGCACAGAGGAGGATAGGTAAAGAATGGTCGTAGTAGACTCCGTCATCTGAACATCAGGGGGGGAATGTCGATGGGAGCGGGAGGATCCTCAAGCTGGCCCAAAGCATACTGCGCGAGTATGGGAGAGGCGGATTGATTTTGTGCAACCTCATACTCTCGGACTACTTCTAAAGAGGCACGGTAAAGCATCAGGTGAGGACAATGGTGGGAGTAATGGCCATGGATACCGCACGAGGACGGAAGAGAAGGGTCAGAGATCGTAGACTCAGGGAATGTGACTTTAACCATGGGTTGGATGCGGGGCAACTCAGGACAAGTATGGGTGGCGTGACCGGCGACATCACACAAGGCACAAGGCTTTGCGAGTGAGGGAGGAGCAGGGTCAGTCGGGGTGGCCTTGTCTTTGGATGCCCCCTTGCGAGCTTTTCCTTTATTTCCTGGAGCTGTCACCACAGGGGTATGGTCCTGGGGAGGTGCAGGGGGCATGGTAGCAACGGAGGAAGCAAGGGGGACCAGTTGAACTGGTGTCAAAGCAAGATAGGGTTTGGCGTGACCAGGAGGGGTAGCGGCTGGAGGGTCAAGGTACCAGACGGGTATACCCAGGGTCAAGTTAGGGAGAGAGAGGGTGGCCATGACGGGGACCGAATAGACTCTGGGAGGGGGAGCTAAGAACGGTATCTGACCAGCGGGATAATGACCAGGAGGGACGGCTCCGAGGTGGTTAAGGCTTGGGGGAACCGATCCAGGGGGATAAAGGGGTTCATGGATACCAGCTGTAGGAGAAGGGCCAGAAGAAGGAGGTCCAGCTGGCAGAGATGAAGGGCTAGGAGAGGGTTGCGGTGGGCGAGGTTGAGTCTGAGGTTGCTGACTAGCCGAAGCGGGTCGCTTAAGGGCAGCCCGAGACGATTACATCATGCAAACATTCGATAAGCTGGGATCAGAGATGTGAGGAGGGGGAAGACCAGGAAAATTTCCAAGAAGGGAGGAATCTTTATAGACGCCGGGGGAGACACTGGTCAAGGAATCGATGGTTTGCTTATTGGCTACAGAAGAGATGGTTGTCTCAGGGGAGGTCTGAGACTTTGGCTCATGATAAGTCAACTGGTCGATGGGGACTATCTTTCCATTATGAGGAAAAGACATCTTGCGAAAAACCGCAGAGGGGACAACAGACATGGCATAGGTGTAGCTTCGCCCCAATAGAATGTTGTAATCTAGAGGGGCGTCGATGACTTCGACGTCAACGTAAACAGTCTTACCGGCAAGGGTGATAGGAAAATTACGGAAAAGGCCGATGGGCTGGGAGGCGTGGCCGTCCCATGCTCGAAGGGTGATCGTGGAAGGGGCCAAGTCAGGAGATCCGAGTTGCTTCCAAACCGAAGCGGACATCACACAAGTGGATGCCCCCTCATCAATTATACACCGAGAAACGTTGGCATTCCGGATTTTGACTGGGATTTGGAAGGCGACGGAAGCAGGGAGAGGAGGATGTTCAGCTTGATGGGTGTCGAAAACAATCATTTGGTCATCAACAGGATCTACAGCGCCCACGGCAGATAGTAAAGCCTTCTTTTGGGAAGGGCACGATTGGAGGAGTTCCAATGTAGAAATGGCAGCAGGAGATTGCGCCAAATCATCTACTATGCTATACAAATGAGCAGCTCGACCAGAAGCAGCATTTCAACGTAATGTTCCCTTAGGAATCTTGGTATGAACCTCAACTTTGGGTGGAGGGATATGTAAGGGGCCACTGGATGTCGAAAGAGGCTCTGTAGAACCTGAATAAGGAGGCTCGGGGGCAGACTGAGCAGGAGGCTTGGGGTACTGGCGAGACTGAGTTTGAAGGTGAAGGTCGACGGTTGGGGAAGGATCAGAGTTCATCATGAGGATCTGGTAATCGGAGGAACTAGAAATGGAAGGTGGAGCAACGACCTGTCCGTCAGGTGGTTGGGTAGCCACGAATCCTTGCGGAGAGAAAAGATCGGTAAACACAGCTGGTTGGGTAGTGGCCACATTAGGAGGAGCATGAGGAGAGGCATGTTGTTCGCGCAATGTGGCTTGAGACTCCCACATCTGCCGCATCTGTGGTAAGAGGGGACAATCATGGGTGTAATGACCGTAAACACTGCAACACGAACAAGGCTTATTTGTGCGAAGCGGCCTGTCCGGCTTGGGCTGAGTGCCCTGTTGCTGGTTAGCAGTGTTAGGGTCAACACCTTGAGGATTTGGTCCCTGAGTACCAGGGGAAGATTGGTTTGGATTGCCTCTCCGCCTTCTTTGGGAAGAAGGGGGATTAGTCGCGCCCTGCTGTGCAAATAATTGCCCTGGAGGGGGCTGTAGGTGCTGTTGCGGGTTTGGAGGAGGCAAGGGAGATGGAAGCGCATATGCTGGAGGAGCTGGCGCACCAGGCTGCGGATAAAGGTAATGGTTAGGTTGGGCAACATTGAGGTAAGCAAGAGGTTGGGCAAAAGGAGGAGGCATGCCGTATCCTGGATACATGCTACCGGGAAGGGGAAGAGTGCTAGAGGTGCTGGCCCCTCCCTGAGGGAGACCATAGCCCATAGGAGGTTGAGCATACGGATGAGAAAGGGCTCCAATGATACCGTCGGCAGAATGAGATGCCCCCAGGGCGTTAGCACCACCGGGCCTGGGGAGGTCAGGGAGGACGGTATAAACATAACCAGACTGAGCATAGATCAGGTCATATTTCAAGGCTATTTGGAGGGTGACTTCTTTGGTTTGAGGGAAATGGGAGGCGACATCTTTGCCAATGGGAGCTAAGAGAGAGCGAAGGAACCAGTCCATATAGATCTGATCTTCGAAGGGGGGAGCTCGACATAAGCTTCGTCTTCGTCGCCATTCCTGGACATGAGCGGAAAGGCGGGTCGAAGAGGTTTGCTTGAAAGAGGTCAAAAGCTCTGTACCAGTATCGTATCGGAGAGGGAGTTGGAAGTAAGATAAAAAGGCTTGGGCAATGGTCGCAAAGGTGGTATGGGAAGAGGGGGCTTGGTCAACATACCATTTAGAAGCTTCGCCAGTAAGCGTGCGTTGGAACAACCGAAGACGAATGGAATCATCGGTAATGCAGTTGGAGGAACACCACATGTGGAAAGATTGGACATGGTTGGTTGGATATTCTCCAGCAAGGCCTTCAAACTTAGGGATGTCAGAGGGGAGCTTGGTTGGCATAGCAGGCCAACCAACATCGTGGTGGATAGGGTCATTGATAAACTGATTGAAATCGGGGAGGCTGAGGCCTGCGATGTACGACAGCAAGGGTGTGGCCGAGGTAGTTCCCATGGAGGTTCCACTAGCAGTAGTTCTGGCATTAGGGCCGGGAGCACCGCTAGCGTTAGGCCCTGGACCAGACATAGTGAAGGTGACAGGGGGAGAACCAGAAGGGAAAGGAGAACCCAAAGAATCAGAAGAGGAGTCGAAGTGCAGACTCGGAGGAGGACTGGCTCGACGACGATGGGATGGAGCAGGTCGATCGACCGAAAACTGAGGGTGAAGGCCAAGAAGTCTCCGGGAAGTGCGCCTTGGGGGTGCAATGATGACAACACAAACACGGAACAAGGGGAAGAAGAACGACCACAAGGGCAAGGAGGTGCAGAATCAAGTGATTACAATGTCGAAATAAGGGTATATAGGTGCAGTGTCAATTAATTTTAAAGTCTTTGCCTGGCGGTGTAAACCAGGCTCTTCTTCGCTTAGGGTGAGTGTGTGGCGTGCGTTAATTTTAATTTTTAAACCCTTTTCGTTTTGAGAGCAAGAGAAAAAGTGTGCTGCGTAACTGAAAATAAATCTGCAGAGAACAGTATATAATGCTGAAATAACAGAAAATTAACAGCTACTATTGCATCGAGTCAACCCAAAAAGGCGGGTCTCTCAAAACTAATCTAAAAGAGGGAGAAAATCTAGTCAAAACACACTAAAAATAGGCCAATAGATCTAGGGTCGAAAGGGACAGGGATCTAAAGGAGAAAGCTGCTGAAAAGAGGTGCAGATCACAGCCAAGAGACAAAGGCAAGGTGGCTGGAAAAAAGGAGGAAATCAACAAAAAGTGGAAAGGACAGGGAGGAGGTCCTAAAGGGAGGTCCAAACAAAACGACAAGAGGTGATTTGAAAGGAAGAAAAGCTGATTTAAAGGGATCTGAGGAGGAGGCATCAGATCTGAAAAAGGGAAGGCTGAAACTCTGAAAAACAGACGACTGAAACAACTAAAAACTCTTCCACAAAAAGTGAAGGGTACTGAAACCCTAGGGGGCTAGGTTCCCACTTAGATGATCAAAACAGATCAGAAACAGGTCTAAACGGGTGGAGGCAAAGGATGGAAAACCTTGACAGAAGCTCAGCAAAACCCAGAAAAATTGCAGAAAAACAGCTGAAAAATTGGCAGGTCGCAGGTTCTGACCTGTTTTCAGTGCAGGTCGCAGAAAATTGGCTGAAAAGTGCGACCTGGAGGGCCAGGTCGCAGGTTATGGGCTGAAAAGTGCAACCTGAAGCTCCGGGTGTCTCGGCGGCAGATTTTCAGAAAATTTGCCATCTCAGTTGCGGCTGATGTCGGTCACCTGCGCAATAGGGCCAGAAACATGCGAAAGTTATAAATTTTAATGTTTTAGGGTTTTATGTGAGAAAAACAACATAAAAATAGGAAAAACAAAAAAATGAACAGAAACCCTAGGGTCTGAAGTAGCTGGATATGCAGGAATATGAAAAACGACAACGGTCGTAATTTAAAACCCGTGTGGAGTCGCCATTTGTTAGTATGAATCCTTTGTCGAAGCGTACGAAAAAGGACCACTTTAGCTACGCATAACTAATAGCCCTAACATCAAAAGTGGCTGCCAATATCTTCAGATCTGCAGTTAGTTTATCAAGACAAGAGTTGCAAAAAACCAGATCTATGCATAGAAAGACATTAAGTAGTAAAAAGAAGGGTTTGCTCCATATATCCAATAGACAAGACAAGAACACTTTTTGAAAGAATTTTTGTATTAAGGGCACCTGGGAGGAAAACAAGAAGGCGTATCCAATTCTCCTCAATGGGATGGGTTCTTGGAAGTCCTCAGCACTTCAGATCTAGAATCTCTCTCTCTTGTTGGTGTAGAAAACCCAGACAAAGATAGAACTCAAGGGAGCTCACACAGCAAATAATGTAGAAAAATGTGACCAAGTGTATAGATCCAGAGTGATCTAATAGGCAACAAAAGGTGAAGAATGGTAGGAAAAACCCTCCTATTTATAACAAAATATTTGGTCATTCTAGATCTTGGTGCATGATTAAAATAATGTTAACCAAATCTAGATCCACCTTTTATGGAATATTTTATTATATTTGTTGGAGGGAAAAAGTATTTGACTTGGGTCAAATCCCTTTATTTATTAATAATAAATAAATAAATGATTTATTTATCTTTTTAAGGAAGTGGTTGAAGGATAATTAAATAAATAATGATTTATTTAATTATTTGTGGGTGATTTGGTCATATTTAACAAGAAATATTATCTAAATAAGATTTAAATAATTATTCCTAGAAAATAATAAGATAAATAAAGGTTTATCTAATTAATTTCTTTGTTGTGGGTTAAACATGACTAGGAATAATAATTAAATTATGGTTTAATTAATTATTCCATGAGGAAAATTAAACAAAATAGGTTTGTTTAATATTTCCTTTTTGGGTTTCCTGTTTAGACCATAAACAACCTAATAAATGTGGTTTATTAAGTTATTTTACATAGTGAAAGCAATTTTACTTAGGGTAAAATTTGTCTTACATGGTGTACTTGGGTCCATCTAATGATAATAGGTTAGATGACCAAAAAATGGTGTAACAGTGGCTTATGTCTAAGCTAGCCTGTTTGAACCACTTTTCACCAACACTAGGTATCCCAGTGGAGATAGCAATGGAATCTGATGAAAACTCAAAGTCTACCCCTACAAGATTTACTTGTTTCTCATGCAAGTTGAGGATGAACAACCTAGTGAGCTCAGGGTGACTTTGTACCTCTTGTACTTTTTCACATAAATGAAAACAACCCACATTTTGGAAACATGTGACAGTCATGGGAGAGGCATTAAGTTCCATTTTTTTTTTAGGCTAAAACCTATTAATCCTCCCCCCTCTGTGTTGATGCCTCCTTGGTACTTGGCCTTCTTCTTCACTACCATTTCCTCCTTCTCTTGACATTTTGACACCTGCTGCTTTGAAACCCTAGCTCTGCTTATGAAACTGATATGTAAAAAGGTGATGGAATGGTGGTAAAAGGTAGATTTTGCAAGTAGATGATATGGATGAGTGAGGGTAAGGTGTATGACTATGAGTGAGAGGCAAAATCAATAACTACCCTTTCTGAGTTGTAAATAAAAACCCTTCTTGGACACACTTTCCTCTTATGTCAAATTTTGAAATGGAAAAGGATAGGGTAAAGTTAGTCTGCTTTTAGTGTAAGGGATAGAGCTTTCAAGCTTTTATGTATGACTAATCCCAAACCATTTCCACTACTTTAATCTACCCCTATCTTAACTTTTCTTTCCTTGTTTGCAAATGAAGGAGGTTTTAATGACAATTAGCTCATCTCATTATGGTTTATTTCTTTAACCAAATGAAAAAAGAAAACTTTGAAGAAGAGGTTATGTCTTAAACTTACCCCTTAGAGATGTTTAGAAAAACCTTGGAGGTATTTTGAGGAGGTCCTGAGTTGATTTTTGGGTTTGAAACAGTGCAGAGGCCCTCTTGTCCAAACACACAACACATGCACGTGTTGCTGTGTCTGTCGAGTCTCCGAATGCATAGCACTATCCGGTGAACGAGGTGTCGAGTCTGCTTGTGCTAGGCGCGCAACGTTTGAGTATTTCTTCCTGGGCTTGTCGGGTCTCCTAGTGAAATGTGGAGCGCGCTTCTGAACGCACAGCGCATGCTTATAGGCGCACAATGTAGAACAATTTTACATCGTGAAAACCTCCAAGGGCACAACGCCCGACTCTGAATGCACAGTGTCGCCTTGAACACACAGCACCTGGTAGACTTTCCCAAATTCAACAAAAAAAACTAATAGTTCTTTCTCCTGAGCATTTCTAACTCTTCTGCAAGGGAATAATGAGTAAAATGAGAAAAAAAATGACCCTTTATATGCTTGGGTTTTAAATTAAATAATTTTTAAACCCATATCCTAATTTTTTGAGCATTTTCACTTTTTGTTGATGTTTCTTTGGATTTTGCTGCAGGTGACTTCAAAACTTTTAAGTGACTCTTTTTTCCTCTTTGGTGGCAGCTTGCTGGAAACATGAAATTGTCTTCTTTTTAGCCCAAGGGTCTGATTCACTCATATTGACACAGTAAAACCCTAAAAAATTACTTCTCTGCCATTTTGAAACTTAATATATCTATTTTTCTCATCCAGTAGTGGTAAGCTTTTTAAAACATCTTTGATGGTTTTTTTCTTATAGCAGCACTGTCAAAATCCCTTTTTGCTTCCATTGTGAAGTTGTAATCATGTTTTCACTCCTTTTGACATTTCTGAGTGTGGGTGACTTGAAAACATGGTTTTTCCCTTTCTCACTACTTTCCATTACCTTATGCTCTTGTAGGTTTTATTTGAGTTATGAAGTTGACTTCTCTTTGGCCTATTTATGCCTTTTAACTCCTTTGTTGATAGGTGATTATGAGAACCTTGAAATAGCTCTTCCCTTTGATATTTGAAGCATGATATATTTACCCTTGACAAAATTAGGAATTTAAAGACAAAGCAGTATCTTCAACACTTCCTTTGTTCTTACCTTGGAGATAAAATTACCTTGTGTTTGGCAAGTGACTGAAAACCTTGTCTTCAACTTTCTCACTAATCCTTAGGCATGATAAGATCATGTTTGACAAGCACTATAGAATTCAAAATCATGCTTGATACCTACTCTTTTGGCCACTTATTATTTGCAGGTGCCATAACATAATGACTTAGATTTTTCTGATATTCCTCAAGTTTGATATATTCAATTACATAGCAACAAACTTATAATGACCTTGGGTTTCCATCTTGGAGCTAAACACTATGTTTTTATCCCTTTGACCACTGAGTGTGAGTAACTAAAATGAGAATTTGATCCTTCTCTCATTGATATTATTTACTTCTTTATCCTTTGAAACAGTGAGGAATTTCACTTTGGCAAACTCTAGGATGATATACACAGTATCCCTTTAAAATCGTCTTTCTGATATCATCATGCAGGTCTAACATCTTCATTTTACTTCCTTTGACCATCTTTGGCATGAAAAACTTCTTGGTATGAGTTTGGAATCTTTACAAACAGTGATATCTTCAGAAACCCTTTGTTTTCATTATGGATTCCAAACTTACCCTTTCATCTTCTCTGTTCACCTTACCAAAACCCTAGGTTTCTAGGATGCTGGAGAACAATTATCAGTGTTTTCTTTTAAGTTCTATATAGCCCTTTCAAGTTCATTTATTTATGTTCAGTTCACCTCACATTTTTCCTAATTTTATCTATAATTTCTAAAAGACTTCTCTTGATGTTTGGTTTTCTTGGTGTGCCTCCTCCATGTGATTTGTTGAACTCAATCCTTGTTTGGTACACTACTGGCCCAATCGGGCATAGAAAAACATGATTCTTCTTGAAAAAAAAATTCTTCCTTTATCTTTGTTGTGAATGTATTCATTTTGAAGAATGTCTCTTATCTTACCAATTCTCTATTGATGGTCACTTTAACATTTTTGCAAAAATGTCAAAATGTACAGTTTCCTTTTGCAGAACTTGAACTTGATAATGTGGTCTTCCTAGGAGATTTTCTGATATTTCTTGGACAACCATGTGTTGATCTTGATTTAAATTTTAACCAGCTTCTAGCATAGGAAAAATAGAGCTTAAAACACCAATGATGACCCTACAACCTATGTAACCCTAATGACCTAGTGGGAGGGTCCTTTGACCTGGTTTTTGACTGAAACTTGCTTTGGGGTCTTCAAGTGTAAAAACAGAGTTTTTGACAAATTGATGTATTGAAGATCCAAAATCCAATGTACTTGATTTATCTATAGAGCCTACAAATATAGTTTTTAGACCATCAATGCTTGAGGAACCTAGTGAACATGGAAGGAAAGGTTGATTGGTAACCCTAGATGGGAAGTGGTGTGATGGGAAAAGGAAAAACATAGTACTGAGGTTACAGGTGGGAAAATAGGATATAGATGAGTGGAACAAGCCCATGAGGGGTCTTTTAGGAGTGTCAGGTTAACCATGGAATGGAAAAATAGTAGAATAGAGAAACATTTGGTATAAGGGTAATGAAGGTAGTGAGATTTCTAAAACTCACAATATTCAGGAATCTTGTTTTTAGAAATCTAGAGCTAATATTTAGTCATCTACAAATAGTAGAAAATTATTGATGACTAACATAACCAAGTCAAAGGGAAATGATGGTTCCCTTTGCTTGATCCAAGTCACACAACAATAATTGAAGGTTGAACAAAGGTACAACATTCGCTAGACATTTCTTTTGGAATGAATATGTTGATGTCGAAAGAAGAAGGCCCACCATAGGTGAGGAAAAGATGAATTCTAAACTAAGGCATGATGGATCATAGTAAAATGATTGATGGACTAACACTAGGGATGATGATGGAAGAAGGGAATATTGAGTAATGGACGAATGACTTCCCTTGTCAGAGCATAAAAAAATCATGGTTGAACTAGCAACCACTGACTTGATTATGGAGGGGATGAGGGACATTATGACTGGTGGCCAAAATATTCAACACATGATTAATGCGACACAAATATGGATGGAATATTGTTAGGTCCCTATATTACTACTGTAGTCCCTTATTTTTGTTATTGTAGCCCCCTTATTTTTATTGTTGTACCCTTGTAACCCCCATATTGTTATTATTATGCCTTTACATTATTATTGTTAAGTCGACTAGGATTATATTGTGACCCCATGGACTCTTATTTATAGAAATGAGGTTATGTCATTTCATCATCTAACAATTATTCATTTATGTAATGTAAAGTAGGTTTCCCCCTCAAATTGGCTTATTTCTAAGGTGTTGATCTCTCTTTTATTCTATTTTTAGAGATGGTTTCATAAAATTTGGTATAAGAGCTTTGGATTCTTGATTTTTGTTGCTTCAAACAGGTCATCGTGGAATTTTTTCTATAACTATTTTTCTACGAAGGTTTAGATGCTAAAAAAAGTCCCATTTTGATGATATCCTTATTAAGTTCGTGTAACAATTTCAGATCTTGGTTCGCAATATATTCAAAGATATGATCTGTGGAAGTTAGGGTTGTTGCAGGATCCCGAATTTAATCTAAAAAAGGTGACCTTGGGAAAATCGTCATAACTCTCTCTCTCAGAATTAGATTCTAATTTTCTAAAAAGTAGTCGAAATTACTCAGAATTAAGTTTTATTTGTATCAATTTCAGAGCTGAAGGAGGAAATAGTGACATGTGGAACACCATACAATTTCGCTCTATTGAACCAGTCCATTATTAGGTCATTGTGGGAGATTGGTCATAACTTTTCCTTGAAGAATCAAAATTGGGTCAGACCTATGGCATTCGAAAGAAGATTCATACCTAATTTCAGATAATGAAGATCTAAAATCACAGAGATAATTCAGTTTCAATATAGAGCTCCTCAAAATCAAGAAAAAGGTGTCTATTGTTTTTCAAATTTCATAAGTCTTGTTTCAAAAATCAGTTTAAAGTGATTCCAAGGGCATATTGAAGCATATACATCAGTATTGGGTTCTAAAATCCCCCCTAAAAACAATTCAATACCCATTAAGCCATAAGAAGGTTCTAATATGACTCATGAAGAGGAAGAAGTGCAATATTATATATCAAAATTACAAGAGCAATTACATCAAATTTCTCTCTCGTGAAGAGCAACAAAAAATGAAATGGAGCTTTTGAAGAAAGGTGTGAAAGATAAGATGGATGGCTTGAAGAAAGACGCGAAAGTTAATATGGATGGTTTTAATAATGGAATGGAAGCTAAGATGGATGAAATGAAAGCTAACATGGAATACATGAAGAATGATCTAAAAGCAGACATGGAAGGATTGAAGGAAGGTTTGACAAAGTTGATACAAGAAATGATTCCAAAGGACGAAAAGGTAGTACAGGAGACTCATGATGAGAAAAAACTAAATTTTAATCTCGATTTCATAAAATATAATGTTGGATGTAAGACCCACCATATTTAAAATATGGATATGAGTAAATTTGATAGAAAGGATCTCGTAACATGGATACTATAGATGGAGCAATATTTTTATCTCCATAATGTGCAAAACACACAAAAGGTACTCATTGCAACTTTACATTTAGAAAAAAATACATTTGTATGGTATCAATGGCTTTTCTCGTGTAAAAAAATTGTCATTTGGTCAATTTTTACGGAGTAAATGATAGTACATTATGAAAATATAAAGAGGAACACCTTCTTTAGCCAATTGATAAATCTCAAACAAAACAGTACAATGGTGGAGCACATTGGGGGCATCCAAAAATTTAATATAAGGGCAAATGATATTCCATAGGAACACAGGATTGATGTATTCATAGGGACTTTAAAGGATAACATCCAACATGAGGTTCGCCTTTCGGAATGTGATTCATTGGAGAAGGTATTCAAGTTGACAAGAAAAATTTAAAGTAAAGTTATGGCGACAAGGAAGCCTACCACTCACATCTATAAATATGGAAGTGTTGCTACTCCTAGACTTCCACAATCTAGAAGGTTGACACCACAACAATTGGAAGAAAAAAGAGAAAAGGGGATTTTCTATATTTGTGATAGAAAATACACTAAAGGTCATAAGTATGTTGAGAAGAAATTACTTTACATAGATTGTGAAGAGGAGGATGAAAATGAACAAGAAACTTCAAAAGAAGAGGATATACACCAAGAACCAACCCTAAATCAAGAAGAAAGGAGTCTGACCATATGTTGTAATGCATTGGCAGGAACTACCACTCCTAAAAATCTCAAGATAGAAGGAAATATCAAGAAGAAAAAGGTATTAGTGTTGATTGACAAAGGTAGTACCCATAATTCTATTCATTGTAAGGTAACCAAGGAATTGAATTTCTTCATATACCCAGCACCATAATGTCAAGTGATGGTTGCAAATGGAGGAACTATAAATTTCTCTTGAAAATTCCATAATATCAAGCTAACCATGGGGAAATATGTATTGAATAGTCTAATGCTTTCCATTCCAATGGGAGGTGTTGATGTTGTACTAGGAGTACAATGGTTACAATATTTGGGGACAGTAGCTTTTAATTTTCAAGAAATTTTCTTGAAATTGTTTTAGGAAGGAAAGGATGTTTAATTACAGCATATCACAGGGAAGATGAGAAATATAATAGGCTCTAATGTCATGAAAAATATTTTGAAGAAAGAACAACAAGGCGTAATTTCACAATTATGCTCATTATAAGTTCCAACATCAAAATCATCTATTTCTCCAGATCTCCAAAAATTCTTGGGAAATCATTCCAAGGTGTTTGAAACTCCCAAAGGACTCCCACTTATTCATGATCATGATCATGTTATTTATTTGATTCCAAGAAATTTTCCTCCAAGCATTAGGCCTTACATATATCCTTATGTCCAAAAGAGTGAAATTGAACATATGATTGTAGAAATGTTAGAGGTTGGTATAATTCAACTGATTCAAAGTCCTTTCTCTACTCCAGTATTATTGGTGCACAAGAAAGATGGATCATAGTGCATGTCTCTAGATTATAGGGAGCTCAATAAGCTCACTATTAAAGATAAATTTCCCATTCCTATGATTTATTAATTATTGGATGAATTACATGGAGAAATTTATTTTACCAATTTGGATCTTCATTCAGGATATCATCAAATTAGAATGAAGACTATGTTAGGTCTCTGTAATAAGAAATATTGGAAAAATTCCGATCACAGAGTTAACATCATTTCAACCAACTTTGGGATTCTAGGATCTAGCCCTCCTGAATCCGAAGAGGGATCTCTCCAATATGTACAAAGATAGATTTGTCTTTGAAAGCTTAAAGTAATGATATTATGCTAGTTATGAAGTCCAAGGGTTTTGTTTTTTTTTTGGATGGTTGGGCAGGATTTTCTGTTTGAGGTGGAAAGATCTATATGAAAAGAGTTTCAAAGGTGAGAAGTTGCAAGCAAATAGGACACCTTAGGGTAACAGATAGATATAACGCTGGTTTTTATTCCATTGGGCTATGGAGTCATATCTGGGCTTTAATTGAACAACAACATCAAGGGTGATCCAAGGGGCAAGTCATCTATATCATAAGATTATTGAGATTAAAGTGACGGAATGGAAACAATAAAGTGTTGGAGGGGTGGAAACTGATAATAATTTCACAGAGGATTTATAGTCAGTCCAAACAAGAAAAGCCTCTTAAGTCATTGTTTGAAACCAACCAAGGACAGGGCTAACCATAAACTTCTTGGGCAAGTTTGTATTAAAGCAGCTTAATTGACAAACAATCCAGTAATCCACATAATTACCTTCAGAAAGTATGAAAACATATAAGAAAAACAAAGAGTAACTTAAGATCAGATAAAGTACTTTTAAACCTAGTCTACTTTCAGTCAACACCAAGGGAAACTTTCAGAATCCGCCTTTGGAGAATAGAAACTAGGAATCAGGGCAAACCATGACTTCTCTAGTCTAACTTTAATAACAAATAATGGAAATCACATTCAAGAACACTGCTTAAGCAAACATAAGGAAGAGGGAACGCCAACATTCCTAACTGTTTAAACAGTATTGAATCATTCTTAAATAGACAAATCTAAAGAAAACATTGAGATAAAGATTTCTCAGCCAGAGAAGGTTACTGATATACAATAGATCCTAACCCTGTTTAAACTGTTCTTTACAGCAGAACATGAACAATATGGCATACATAGAAGGAAAACGATTTAACAAAGAAAGAGGCACTTCACCAGTGATATAGACCAGGATCCCAAGAAACAGCTTTTATATTGATGTCAAACCAGTTACAATCTTTAGGTCCAATGTTTCAGTTCAACAATCATCTTCACTATTCAACCTAACTACTCTAGCACAAACAGAGCTTCAAGGGCCAGCGAACACTATGTACAAATAGAAGTATCCAGCTCAAGTGTATTTCAAATTTATACAACCAACCAACCCCTCACTCATCTTCTACTGAAGTATTTATAGAAGAATGAGGAGGTGAGATCTGATAAAAGATCTCAAAATCAATTAATATAGGCATTAATGTCTTCTTGGCCTTTGAGGGGCTCAACGAAGAAAATGTACAGGTGTTCCGCTGTATTAACTGATTTACACTTATGATTTTAGCTCAGTGGGAGCTTTGTTGACCTTTTGAGAATCTGTGTACAATTAGGGTTACTCTGCAGACATCTGTCAATAAATTCCATGGCAGAAGTAACTTCTTTGGCTGTTTCGAGGCAAAATATCTGATCCTGCTCCATAAATTTTGCTCCTGATTGAGTGTTTTGAGGCAATAGGTGGCGTTGTGGTGGTTGAGGAATCAATTTGCCTCAGATATGGCGGTGGAGGCATCCTGTCTGATAAATAGTTTTTAGGTTTTCCTTTCAAACTGTGTTTTAGGCTGGGGATTAGGCTTTTGATAACTATCTTAGCCATAATCCCCACTAATTTGTCCACTAAATCTCTGCTATGATCCATTTCTGCTCTCTGCAATCTGATATTTGTTCATTGTGATTTCTTCGTATTTTCCAAGTTTTACAGGGGCGCATGGTAACAAAGTCTCATGAAACCTTGTTGACAACATAGTTCTACACCTTGCAGTCAATCTCCTTTGACAAATCGAAAGAACGAGAATCGTCACCCTCGTCCTTCGAGTCTTCTTCAAACATGGCAGAAAAAACCTTAAACCTGCAAAATACAAATGAAATTATAAAATCCTGCGTTTATATAGAAATCTGCATCGGAAGGTGTGCAGAGGAGTGGGGCGATCGGAGCCGTTGATCGCGCGGTGATCAACGGTCGGGGGCGTGTGGAAAAGTCAGCGGCGGAGGTGTGTTGACTGTGCAATGGAAAAATGAAATTGAATGTGGACCGTCAATCTGCAAAGATCGACGGTGGAGATGGATTCTTGGTCGCGCCAGGGGCCAGATAAATCGCATGCAACTTGGTTAAAGGGCGGGCGATTTTAATGAACGGCAGTCGTTGGATGCGGGAGCTCCGATCAGACAGCTAAGATGGATTCTGCTAGGAGACCTGGTCCGGAAGATAATGCGCGGGGGAAGGGGTTAAGCAGTGGTTTTTCGAATAGTACAGAGGACGTGTGGCAGCCAGCGTATGGAATCGCTAGGCAACCGGGGAAAACCATCCTCTGCACGAGGGCGGTGCGAAAAAACCGAGCGGTTTTGAGAGGTGACGTATGGTTGGGGGGGTCCACACGATAAGTCGCGTGCCGCGCCATCTGATCTGTGAGGCAGATCGACAATCAAGATTATTCCATTGATTTATATGGGCGGAGACTTTGGAAATTGATTTAAACCCGATTTTCATGAATTACAAAGGTTGTTGGTGCTTCAGGCAGAGAAAAATGGATAAGCGCCCGAGGGTTATAGCATTTGGTTCAGGCGCTTGGGCGCATGGAGGAAGAAGGGGTAGAGGGCTTAGCCTGAGGGGCTTAAGTCCAGCGCATAGAAAAAATGTGTTTTCTGTGGCTGTTAAAGGGAAATGAAGGTTCCGGTAAGGCTAAGAAAGAGTCTTAGACCTTAGGAAATACATTTTGATGAGGGAAAATAGAAGAAATGTGGAAATGAAGGATTTCCATGGAAAATGGAGAAAAAAGGAACTGAGTTAGTTGTGAGGAGAAGAAAAAGGGAGAAGGGGTCCTTTGCAGCAGTATTTAACTGTGGATTTTTGTAGGGTTTCAGAGGTTTTTAGGATGAAAACAGCAGTGCAGGATCTGGATAGAGGGATAGAGCAGGAGGCCTTATAGAGACTTCAAGAGCCAACAATTTTTAGTGATAAAATTTGTTCCTTGGAGGCTCCCAAAAGTTTTAGCCACCTTTGGTATAACAAAATATTATAGGTGGCTAACAGTGGCTCCACTTGGGGATGGTGCCTTCTTGAAGGAATCAAGAATTCAGACTTGATTTCTCTGGGATGCTGACCATGTGCCTCATCCTTTGGATTTCTCTTCTTTTCGCTAGATGATCTAGCTTTTCTCTGGAAAGTGATATTTAGTCATGAAAAAGAATGAACCTCATCAATACAATTCTCTACCTACCCAATCCTACTGTTCTAACATTTTTTCTTCATTAGAGTGCACTTGGATTGGAAAACTCTTGTACAACATTTTATTCTTTTGAAAGCATAAAAACTAATTTAATTCTACTCCTTACTTCTCCTTGAACTCAGATTAAACGGTTGAGCTCAGATTCTTCTCTACCTAATCTACTGCCTGTTGGGATTAAACTGTCCAACAAAATTTCATTCTCTAAATTCTACAACAAAAATTCAAGAACAGTCAAGTCAAGATTAAGTTGTTTGACTTGTTGTGATCTATGGCATAAAAAAAAGTTGCACATAGATTATTATTTGAAGAAATTTAAACAAAACGGAAGGCTTAAGATCTGAAAATTTTTGAAGTACAGCCTTCTCTCTTTACAGCTCTGTCTCTGACTTTGTTTGAGCTGTTGCTTCTTTTTCTTTGGTTCAGATTTTGAGTTTGTTTGAACCTTCAATTTCTATCCTAATCTATCTACGGATAAGCCAAGATTAAATAGTTTGGCAAATCAAATTCACTATCCTATCAGCAGAAAAAATTTAAAGCTAATTAATCAAGATTAAACAGTTTGACTAACTAGGAGTGTGTTTTCAAGGAGTGGCATTTGAGCTTGCACACTTTCAGATTTGTTTCTCTTTTTGACATGTGGCCTTTCCATTCTTGTTTGTGTTCTGCCCTCTTTTCATTTTTTCTTTGTTTTTGTATTTTTTTATTTTTCATAACTTTAAATGCAATGGTGGATGGAATATTCATAATGGAAAAAGATAAAAGGATTTAAAACAAAAGGATCAAGAGAAGTAATGCTTAAGCATCCTGCCATTTACAAGACCCCCAAACAAATCTATTCCATCCAGCTCCTGTAAGAAAAAAGCATTATGACCAGCGACTGAATGAATAGAGTAAGGGCCAAGCCAAAGGCTGTCAAATTTTCCATGCTTTCCCTTTTCTTCTTTTCTTGAGTCCCACTTCAAAACTTTGTCCCCAATCTTGAAATTGCTAGCCTTTGTTCTTCTATCAAATATCTTCTTGATACTGTCTTGTTTCTGCAATGCTTTGTTCTCTGATTTGCTGAAGATGAATGGTCTGATTTATTCTTCTGGTCATGTCATTTTCTTCAGTCTGCAGCTCTTGGATCAACTTCATAACTGGTACCCCAAGACTGTTAGGAAAAATTGCATCTGTACCATACACAAGCTGGAAAGGCGACATACCAATAGATTTCTTCAAAGTTAATCTGTCAGCCCAAAGTGCATGGATCAGCTTTGTGTGCCAAGACTTTTTATTGTCCTCCAACAGTTTCTTGATTATGTTCACTAGGCTCTTGTTTGAAGATTCAACAAGTCCATTACCCTGAGGGTAATAGGCTGTGGAATGCCCCAATGTTATCTGATATCTATGACAGAAGTCAACCATTTTATTTGATCCAAATGCTGCTGCATTATCTGTGATGATCTTGGTAGGACAGCCAAATCTGGAGAGAATGTTAGTCTCCATGAATTTTATGATAACTGAATCATTGGCCTGCCTACAAGGGATGGCTTCTATCCACTTAGTGAAATAGTCGGTGGTAGTGAGAATCCATCTATGCTGGGCAGAAGATGGTGGATAGATTTCTCCTATGAAGTCAAGTCCCCACTGTTGAAACGGAGCTTCAACAGTGATTGGATGTAGAGGAAGGGGTAGCAGTTTACTTTTGCCCTCAAATAGTTGGCATTTATGGAAAGTAGTGGTCATCTTGTGTACATCAGGAAAAAGAGTAGGCCAACAGAAACCAGCCCTCAAAATTTTGTTGGCCGTTGCCTTCTAGTATAAATGACCTCCACACTCTCCTTCATGGAATTCCTGCTTAACCTTTTCTGCATCAAACTCAGGCAAACATTTAAGCAATATACCACTTGCATTTTTCCAATAAATACATTTATCAATAATGCAATATTTTATAGCTTTTAGCTTTAGGAATCTTGCCTTTGTTTTTGTCAAACCAGGAGGTGCATTTAAATTAAGCAAAACATAGATAATATCAGCATACCAAGGAGAATTCATAAAATGGTCTTCAACAATGGGAGTTGAGAATTCTTCTTGGTTATCCAAAGCATTAATCATGTTAATATAAAGAACTTCACAATTTGATTCAACCATTAATCTAGCTAGACCTTGGCCTTTGATGAGTTTAGTGGGTTTTATCTCTAAATCATATTCAAGGATAACAGCAATCCACTTACCTCTCTTACCATCTCGGTCCTGTGTTAGAATGTCTTTAACAACTGAATTTGGGACAAAGGAAATAATGTGTGAGCGAAGGATGTATACTTTGAAGTCTTTTAAAGCCTTTACCAAAGCAAAAGCTTGCTTCTCCATAATGTTATACTTCAAAGGGGCATCCCTCAATGATTTGCTAAAGAATGCAATAGGCTGCTCTTGTCCTTGTGGATTTTTCTATAAAAGGACAGCAGCTATGGTATGTTCTGATGCAAATGAGAAGATATAAAAATCTTTTGAAAAATCAGGACTTATGAGAACCGGTGTTTTGGTTAATGCTTGTTTCACCAACTCAAAGGATGTCTTTGCTTCCAGGGTCCATTTTATCCCTCGCTCCTTCTTCAGCATGTTTGTGATATTCCTAAGGAGCTCAGTTAAGTTGGGGATGAACCTTCTCAAAAAGTTGATCTTCCCAATGAAAGACTGCAACTCTTTTATGTTTCGAGGATGAGAGATTTGCAATATGGCCTCAATCCTCTTGGGATCAATCTTAATACCCTCCTCAGAAATAATGTGCCCAAGAAGTTTACCTTCTTGGAGACCAAATAGAGTCTTCTTAGGGTTTAAAGATATCCCAAACTTTTTGCACTTCTCGAAAACTTTCCTCAAATGTTCTAAGTGCTCTTCATCTGTTTTTGAAAAAACAGTGACATCATCAAGATAGATAATGATGAAGAAGCCCAATTCTTCTGAGAATGCTATGTCCATGGCTCTCTGAAAGTTTGCTCCAGCATTCATTAGACCAAAAGGCATTTTCACATACATGAAAGTGCCCCATGGTGTAGTAAAGGCTATCTTTAATTGATCAGCAGGGTGGAATAAGATCTGATTATACCCTGAATAGCCATCTAGCAAAGAAATTCTTCTAGACCCTACCACCCTTTGTAAAATATGATCCATTTTTGGTAAAGGGTAGTTGTCTTTTAATGAAACTTTGTTTAAATCTTTAAAGTCTATACAAAGCCTAATTTCTCCAGTTTTCTTCCTAACAGACACTAGATTAGATACCCATTCAGAATATCTAATAGGGACAATAATACCAGCTTCATACATTTTCATGATTTTCTTTTTAACCAAAGGCAACTGTACAGGGTTTATTCTGCGCAGTTTTTGTTTGAATGGTTTTTGGTTTTCTTTAAGAGGGATTTTGTGATGTATTATTTCAGTTTCATAGGACTTAAGATCTTCGTAACTCCATGCAAAAGCATCAGAAAAATCCTTAAGCAGCTCTATATATTTGGGTTTAGTGTGAGCTGGTAAGGTTTTAAACAGTTTAACCATCTTCGGTTTTTCCTCACTGCCTATATTGCACTCCTCCACTTTAGTATCTACAGGCTCCAGTTTTGGTTTATTCGCCACATCGTTAAAATCGAACAACTCTTCTAAAGGGGTCAGACCTCTAGGCAAACTTTCGTCTTTAGAGTGCAAAGTTTCCAATTCTTCTGTTTCTGATTCTGCACTTAATTCTGTTTTGTTACTAAGTTTGCTAGAAAATAGGTTAATATTGATAGGTTCAGGAGACGATTCTTCTTCACCAAGAAAGTTTTTTTCGCTGCAGTCTGTATCATAATCTGAGTCTGAACTATGTAGTTCGAATTCATTTCTGAATTGCATGAAGTCTTCTATTTGTTTGTCATTGTCAAACACTTGCCAATATTTTTTGTTATCAGGCACGGCTGGTCTAAATTTTATCGGAGTTGTGTTGTCTCCAGTTTCATATGGCGTTAGACATGTCCTGGCCGTAAAAGATAAATTGTGGGCTGCAATGTTTCTTTCCCTTGGGACAAAACTCAGGTTGGCCTCCTCAAATGTTTTCAAAAGGTCCATGACATCATTCTGATAGGCTCTAAGTCTGGGATGATTTGCATTATACTCCCCATTGAATTTCCTAATGATTAACTCAGAATCCTCATACACATTAATTCTTCTGGCTCCTAACTTCTTCAAGAGATGCAAGCCTAAGAGAAGGGATTCATATTCTGCTGTGTTATTTGAACACTGAAAGTTTAATTTGCATGAAATGCATTCAATGTGGTTGTTTTCAGTGTTAGTAATCCAGACACCTACACCAGCGTTATTTCTAGTGCATGACCCATCAAAATACATATTCCAAAGAGGATTGTTCTTAGTTTGATCTGTTTGGTGAATGTCATTTTCAACTTCTGTGTTTTTGGATGCTTCTTGGTTATCAGCGGTTAATTGTGTTTGCTTTGATTTCTCGTGATTTTCATTCATTTGAGGGTCGTTTTCTTTAATGACTAGGTTGAATGGCGAAGGACGTGTGACCTGTAACTCCAGACTCTTGTTTAGTTTGCTAACGTCTCCCAATGCAACAAACTGTTCTGTCATTTTTGTGGTATTAAACTCCTCCTCCCTATCGGCCATTAACTCGGTCAAAGTTATTTGTTCACCTAATGTTTCTTCGTTAAAAAGGATAAATGAATCATGGCCGGTATCTACAGAGTATAAAGGGGAGTTCTTCTGTCCGTCTTGACTTGTAACAGTGTATTGCATATGAGACTCCCTGTAGAGTCTCCTGGTTTGATTGAAAATAGGGATAGTCGCATAAGTCATGTCCATTTGCATAGTCCCCTGTAATTTAGCCCCCCAAGATCTTGATAAAAGCATTCCATACTTTGGGGGCACATCAGCCACAACAATATCCATGACTAAGCATTTGGCTGGAATCTGGGCTAAGTTAACACAGAGGTCTTTAATCAAGCCTAGACATTTTACTCTGCTTGAATCAAAGGAGTATAGGTCTTTGTAAGGTCTGGTAATTTCAAGACCCAGGCTCTCCATTATTGCTTTCGGCATTAAATTATGAGAAGCCCCGGAATCATGCATAGCATTGTGCAAAATCTTGTCATGGATGTTTAAACTCACGTAAAAGAGAGGAACAGGTCCCTCTTGATATTTACCTTCAATCTTCAGACCAAAAATAAGCTCTGGCTGGTCATCATTAAGATTGACTATATCTGCATTCTCTTGTATGTTTAAGGCCTTCAAAATTTGATTCCTATATACATGTTGGGCAGCTAACTTGGTTAAAGGAACAGAAATTTTAATTTTTGAGATTTCTTGTTCTAGGTTGAAAGGAATTTGACTCTTTAGAACACTTGTCTCAGCCTTATTAGCTGTCATTTTGTCAGCAACATCAGATTGCTAATTTGTTTTATTTACACTTGATGAAATGGTGTTGACAGGATTAGTAACTGAAGTATTAGTACTGCTATGGTCTGCACTCTGTTTATCAGTATCTTGAGTGCCTTTCTCTTTTCCTTTATCAGAATTTACAGCTACTATTTTGTCCTTTGATTTAACCATTTTAGGCTTGGTTGTAGTGTTGTTTTGTGAAGATTTGTCAAAGGTTTTTGTATTGGGGGTTTGTTGACTAGTCTTGCTTCTAAGGTCATATTCTTTTTGAGTTTCTATGTTGACATTTTCCATAATTTGATAATGATTTTCACCATCATCTCTTTTGTCATCATAAGGCGTGTATAGACCCAGTTTTCCATCATAATGAATCTCGAAGTCATCATTATTTACCCCCAACATGTTGATATCTTCTCCTTCTGTTATCTCATCTGTTTCCTCAACCTCACTCACAAAGTTTTGATGGAAGGGAGGAGAGATCTGCTGATCATCTTCCCTAGGTCTGTTTGGAGGTTGGTTCCTTCTAACATTCTGATTTTGGTTTTGGTTTCTGTTTTGAGGAGCGTTTTGATTTAGACTTGCTTGCACTCTCTCAAGGATGCTCATTTTCTTCATCATTTCTTCCATCATTCTTTCCATCTTTGAATTTGAAGTGGAAGGTGTGGATTCCTCCCCAAAGGATACTCTCTTCTCTTTCCTCATCCTTGCTCTTTTCTCCATTAAGTTTACTTCCACAGAGAGAGCACCTCTTTGCATATCTTCAAGGGTTGAAAAATCTCTTTCTCTTAACGAATAGGTCATATCAGCATCAAACCCTTCAGGAAACTTGTTTAAAGCTGAGCCCTGTGGAGGTTTTAGTTCTGGGGAAAGGGCATTATACACACTGTTGAATCTGGTACAATAAGCCTGTACACTTTCCCCTGGGTTCCTATGGAGATTGTTATAGTTAGCAAGAACTTGGAGAGGGTTCTTCTTTACCTCCCATTTGTTTAAGAATGTTTGATAGAAACCTTGAAGATCATTAATACTATGGGGGGCTAAGCCTTTAAACCATTTTCTTACTTCTCCCCCTAAGCTCTGAGCAAATAATATCACTTTGACAGAATCATCATCAATTTCATTTCTGTCAAAATAGTCATTCATCTTATCCACATGTTGTGATGCAGTTATAGCATTGCTAGCATCATACAATGGGATTTTGGACTGATAGTCCTGTGGAAGGTTTGCTAATGGTACAGGAAGGACTAAGGGAGCATACCATGCTACCATGATGTGTGGTGGGGTTGGGTTTAAAAGGGGTGGATTGATCAGAGGAGGTGTGGGCTGGAGTTGAGCGGTTTGAATAGTGGATGAAGGATGAACAGAAGCAGATGGAACAGGAGTAGATTGCTGAGCTGATCTTGGATGAGAGACACCTAAGTTAAGAAGAAAATGTAAATCAGGAGGCGTTGTTTCTCTGCTACCAAGATGTTCACTTGTTTCAGGAGATGATAGTGAAAACTCAGAATCTAGTTGTTCTAACTCACTAAATGACCTAGTCCTAAATGGATTAACTAAGTCAGCTTGTGAGTGTTGTAGAGCTGAAAGTTTTTCAGGAACTGATTTAGCTCTTGGGGGTGATCTGAAAATAGTTGATAATTTAATCTTAGGAGACTTCCAAAGGATATGTTCTGGGTCATCAACTATCTCAGGTGGGTTGGGGTCAGGATGGGCTCTAGTGTGGATCTTTCTAGAAGCCACTATGCTATGTTTTTAGACCCAAATAAACCAGAAAAGTTCAACCAGATATGACAATATTTGAGAGGTTAACTAATCTACTTTCACAATTTTAATCCTACAGTCCTCTAACTGGATTTTAATGATATTATAATGATAAGGGTTCTTCCGAGTGGAGTCTTAAGGTCTGTTCAGGATTGTGGAGTTACCAGGTGGAAAGTTTAGAATGTTTCCTAAGAGATGCATTGTCCACCATAGTGCTTGCGAAACATCCCTTTTCAAGGATATCCCACAACACAACAAACTCTAACCAGAGATTGACTGGGAGGGCATTCACCAGATATGTCACCTCTAAGAGAGGATGAGATCCGGAGGCTACCTGGCCCTCTCCAGACTCTGTCTAGGAGTATGGGGTAAAACACAATCAAAAGGTAAATGATATGTAGGAGTAAGTGTTTTACTACCAATCTGAAATGCTTTTGGTATTTTCTGAGTTATTTTTATTTGTGGTTTCTAAGAATAAGCTACCTTTGCTTCAAAACTTAGCTACGGTTGTGAGACAAAGACAGTCTACTCTTATGGCTAAGCTAGCTGATTTTCCAAGGTTAGATAAAGTCTTAAGAGAATCCTAGGATTGACCTAGATTATCGCTGATTCAAACAAGTTTCATCATAAGTACCAGTCTTGGTAGCGTTTGGAGATGCTGCTTTTTACTCACTAGATTTTATAAGATTAAGGGAAAGGTGTCCCTAGTATGGTCGCCAGAAATGTTAGGTCTCTGTAATAAGCAAGATTGGCAAAAGTCCGATCATAGAGTTAACATCATTTCAACCAACTTTGGGATTCTAGGATCTAGCCCTCCTGAATCCGGAGAGGGATCTCTCCAATATGTACAAAGATGGATTTGTCTTTGAAAGCTTAAGGTATTGATATTAGGCTAGTTATGAAGTCCAAGGGTTTTGTTTTGTTTTGGATGGTTGAGCATGAAATGTTACTTGAGGGGAAAGTTCTAAGTGCAAAAGTTTCAAAAGTGAGAAGTTGCAAGTGGATAGAACAACTAAGCTAAAAAGATAGATATAACGCTGGTTTTTAGTCCATTGGGCTATGGAGTCATATCTGGGCTTTAATTGAGAAACAACATCAAGTGTGATCCAAGGGGCAAGTCATCTATACCACAAGATTATTGAGATTAAAATGATGGAATGGAAACATTAAAGTGTTGGAGGGGTGGAAACTGATAATAATTTCTCAGAGGATTTATAGTCAGTCCAAACAAGAAAAGCCTCTTAAGTAATTGTTTGAAACCAACCAAGGACAGGGCTAAACATAAACTTCTTGGGCAAGTTTGTATTAAAGCAGCTTAATTGACAAACAATCCAGTAATCCACATAATTACCTTCAGAAAGTATGAAAAAATATAAGAAAAACAAAGTGTAACTTATCAGATAAAGTACTTTTAAACCTAGTCTGCTTTTAGTCAACACCAAGGGAAACTTTTAGAATCTGCTTTTGGAGAAAATAATCTAGGAATCAGGGAAAACCATATCTTCACTAGTCTAACTTTAATAGCAAATAATGGAAATCACATTCAAGAACAATGTTTAAGCGAACAGAAGGACGAGGGAACGCCAACATTCCCAACTGTTTAAACCGTATTGAATCATTCTTAAATAAACAAGTTTAAGGAAAACATTAATATAAAGATTTCTCAGCCAGAGAAGGTTACTGATATACAGCAGATCCTAACCCTGTTTAAACTGTTCTTTACAGAGGAAACATGGAAAATATGGCATACATAGAAAGAAAAAAATTAACAAAGAAAGAAGCACTTCACCAGTAATATAGACAAGGATCCCAAGAAAAAGCTTTTATATTGATGTCAAACCAGTTACAATCTTTAAGTCCAATGTTTCAGTTCAGCAATCATCTTCACTATTCAGCCTAACTCATTTATCACAAGCAGAGCTCCAAAGGCCAGTGAATACTATTTACAAATAGAAGTCTCCAGCTCAATTACAATACGATGCTCAAAAAATACATAGCAACCAACCAACCCCTCACTCATCTTCTACTGAAGTATTTATAGAAGAATGAGGAGGTGAGATCTGATAAAAGATCTCAAAATCAATTAATACAAGCATTAATGTCTTTCAGGCCTTTGAGAGGCTTAATAGAGAAACTGTACAGGTGTTTTTCTGCATTAACTGATTAACACTCATGATTTTAGCTCGGCGGGAGATTTGTTGACCTTTGAGGCTCTGTGTACAATTAGGGTTACTCTGCGGACATCTGTCAATAAATTCCATGGCAGAAGTAACTTCTTTGGCTGTTTCGAGGCAAAATATCTGATCCTGCTCCATAAATTCGGCTCCTGATTGAGTGTTTTGAGGCAATAGGTGGTGCTGCGGTGGTTG
Source organism: Pinus albicaulis (assembly GCA_034641835.2). Classification (NCBI taxonomy): domain Eukaryota; kingdom Viridiplantae; phylum Streptophyta; class Pinopsida; order Pinales; family Pinaceae; genus Pinus; species Pinus albicaulis. The sequence goes on from MU968551.1 coordinate 33,085,839, forward strand.
AGGAATCAATTTTCCTCAGATATGGCGGTGGAGGCATCATGTCTAATAAACACTTTTTAGGTTTTCCTTTCAAACTATGTTTAGGCTGGGGATTAGTCTTTTGATAACTGTCTTAGCCGTAATCCCCGCTGACTTGTCCACTAAATCTCTGCTCTGATCCATTTCTGCTCTCTGCAATATGATACTCGTTTATTGCGATTTCTTCATATTTTTCGAGTTTTACAGGGGCGCATGGTAACAAAGGCTCATCAAACCTTTTTGACAACATAGTTCTACACCCTGCACTCAATCTCTTTTGACAAATCGAAAGAACAAGAATCGTCACCCTCATCCTTCGAGTTTTCTTCAAACATGGCGGAAAAAACCTTAAACCTGCAAAATACAAACGAAATTATAAAATCCTACGTTTATATGGAAATCTGCATCGGAAGGTGCGCAGAGGAGTGGGGCGATCGGAGCCGTTGATCGCGCGGAGATCAATGGTCGGGGGTGAGTGGAAAAATCAGCGGCAGAGATGTGTTGACAGTGCAATGGAATCAGGAAATTGAATGTGGACCGTCGATCTACAAAGATCGACGGCGGAGATGGATTCTCAGTTGCGCCGGGGACCGGCTAATTTGCGCACAGCTTCGTTAAAGGGCGGGTGATTAAAACAGATGAGAGCTGTCGGATGCGTGGGGCCAGATCGGACGGCTATCGTCGATTCCGCTGGGCGGCCTTCGTCCGACGGATAACACGTGTGGAAATGACTTTAGGCGGTGGTTTTTGGAATAGTACAGAGGGCGCGTGGCAGCCAGCATATGGAATCGCTGGCTGTCAGGTTAAAACCACCCCTCGCACGAAGGCGGTGTGGAAAAACCGAGTGGTTTTGAGAGGTGACGTATGGTTGGGGGGGGGGGTACACGATAAGTCGCGTGTCGCGCCGTCCGATCTGTGGAACAGATCGATGGTCAAGATTATTCCATCGATTTATATGGGCGGAGACTTTGGAAATTGATTTTAAACCCGATTTTCATGAATTACAAAGGTTGTTGGTGCTTCGGGCGGAGAAAAATGGATAAGCGCCTGAGGGTTATAGCAGCTGGTTCAGGTGCTCGGGCACATGGAGGAAAAAGGGGTAGAGGGCTTGGCCTCAGGGGCTTAAGTCCAACGCATGGAAAAATGTGTTTTCTATGGTTTTTGAAGGGAAATGAAGGCTTCCGATAAGGTCAAGAAGGGGTCTTAGACCTTTAGGAATTGGATTTTAAATGAAGGAAAAGGAAAAATCATGAAGTTGAGGGGTTTCCAAGGGGGAATGGAGAGATAGAAGAGGAGGTTAGTATTTGAGGAAAAATAAGGGAAAAAGGGTCCTTTGCAGCAGCGTCTGACTTGGAAATCAGCAGGATTTCTGAGGTTTTTGGACATAAACAGCAGTATGGGATATGGACAGAGGGAAAAAGAAGGAGGCCTTATTTGAGACTTCAAGAGCCAACAAATTTTAGTGATAAAATTTGTTCCTTGGAGGCTCCCAAAGCTTTTAGCCACCTTTTGGTATAACAAAATATTATAGGTGGCTAATTTAATATACCCTAGGTAAGTAATCTCAAACACAATTAAATTTTACCATCATTAATTAGATGAGTAGAAACATAATTTCTTGAGTCAAAGTGAAAATTTCATAGAGAATTTGAAAAAATCAGCAAATTTGACATTTGCACCCTCCATTGTGCATTTGCGCCCATCTCAGTATCATTTGAGCCCTCCGTGGGGGGGGGCCACCGATCCAGGTGGATATTGGTGGCCACCCGCCTATTCCACTTGGGCCCCCACCATCGTCTCTTTCAGTTTTTCCGTTTTGGCATAACTTACTATTTTTAGCAGTTTTTCGGGTCCTGAACTTCCGGAGCCGTTTTGAGGCCCTAAACGACGTTTTTTTGGCATCATTTGTCCAGCGAGTATTATTTTGTTTTGGAATTAATATTTGCGACAACAATTGTATTCCTCGGATAGATCTTTGTAACGATTTAGACCAAAGTTATGAATGAAATGAAGATCAGGTGGAGTGGATGGGGAGGTTTCTCTCCTACTATTATGTTGTGAGTTTTCAGGCTCAAAGTCTATCTGATATATTCCACTAAGTGACTTGGTTCTAGATAGGTTTCTTATGAAAGGTAAGTAAACCTGGGTATCTTGCAAATCTGTAAGGTTTTTAGGAACTGAACTTGCTCTGTGAATTTGTTTGACAATATTTGGGTTCTTAGATGTAGGATATTTCCTAAGAATGCTTTCTGGATTATCAACTATTGTAGGAGGATTTGGGTTAGGATGGGATCTAGTATGAATTATTTTGGAAGCTAGGATTTAGACCCAAAGATAAGAAAATTTTATCCAAGTATGACAGTCATTGAAGGCAAACTAATCTGTGTAAGAAAACTTAATTCACAAAGTCTTCTTAACTAGGTTTTTGTGATGTTCTAATGATAAAATAGGTTTCCCAGTGGAGTCTTTGGACCACCAATGGGTCATCAGGCCTCCTGAAAACCAATGGAGCCACCAGGTGGAAGATTTTTACTTGTTTTCTAAGATTGGTTGTTGTCCACCATCAACAATCAGGAACCACTCTTGGCAGACACTTGATTCATTTGAAGAATGGGATTTTCTGAGTTGTGAAGTTATCTATTACTCAGTTTATTCCCCGGTATGGTCGCCACTATGTTGGCACCCTGCGATTTACAAGAATGGCAAGAATAAACGCTGCAGGGGGCCACATCAGAACCACTTTCGAATCCTAGGACCCAGCCTTCCTGGATTTAGATAGGGATCTCTCTATTAAGTGTTTTCAAAGGATATTTCTTTATGCTTTCTTTATGATATTAGGCTAGTTATGAAGCTCTTAGGAACTTGTTTGTTTGGCTGGGATGGATATCATTAACTGAATAGGTCAGTTGAAGGGTGAAGGTGAGAGTAATATTGAAATAATTTTTTGGCTGAAAAGATAGGTCATGAGACAGTGTTAACCCATTGGGCTATGGAGTCACAAAAGGATTTAATTGCACAACAATTCTTCAAGGGTTTCCATAGGGCAAGTCATCTATATCAAAAGATATTTTAGATTTAATTGTGATATGAAACATTAAGATGTTCTGAAAGAATCAAAGCTAACAACCAATTAAGCATCTATTAACTCCACTAAACCTGAAAAGCCTTTCAAAGTAATTGTTTGAAGCAAGCCAAAGGACAGGGAAAACCATAAACTTATTTGGGAAGACTTGTAATAAAGCAAACTTTTAAGACAACAATCCAGTAATCCTAAGACTACTTTCAGAAAGGAGAAAACATATAAGAGAACAAGGAAAATAGCCTAGGATCAGACAAAAACTATGAATCTAGCCTGATTTTGGCATACTCTCAAGGGATCTCTTAAAGCAACTGTTAAATACTAGCCAGAGGATAGGGCATACCATAAACTTCTCTGGTTGAGACTCTACTTAGAAAACTTTGAAGAAGGTCTTTAAAAACAATATCTCAAGTTGCACTTAGATAGACATGGGCTCACCAACATTCCTCCCTGGCTATACTCTATTGAATCATTCTCAAAATAACAAGCTGGAGAAACCTAGACAGAAATTAAGAATCCTCTAAACATACCTTAGCAGAAGAAAACATAAAGATAAAGCTTTCAGACAGAAATAGGGTACTTTGACAGTAAATCCTAATCTAAATTTTTTGTTCTTTATCAGAGAAAATGGACAGCATGTAAAACATAAGAAAGGACAAATACATAGAGGAAAAACATCACCATGAACATATACCAGGATCCCATGAATCAACTTGTATGATTGATGTTCAAACCAGTTACATACTTCAAGTCCAGCGGGTCTTTATAGCTCAAAACTTCTCTTCTCAGCCTAGTATTCTTCAACTACTCAACAGTACTTCAATAGCTTCAACAACTATCTTACACTTAAATAATAATCCAACCAACAATAACAATGAGCTCCTCATACATTATTTATAGATAAATGAGGAGGTGGAGTGAAAGAAAGGGTATCCATTTGTTCATAAATGACAGAGTTTAATGTTTTTGACTTTAGAGACCATGCAAGGCTTAAGGTAAAATGTATTTAAGTCTAACTCTGCATTACATTAACTCTTTGAACTACTTAGTGTCTTTTGTTGACTTTTAGGATTTTTTAGGTAGGCTGGAAATAACTTCTGAGGTGTCTTTACAAAATATCTCTGCTTTGTAATAACTTTGTGTATCTTTAGGGGAAAATAGGCTGGCAGGTGACATTTTAATCCTTTGGAGGAGTAATTGCTTTTGTGGATGTGGTATTCGAAACTTTGCATCTGCTGATCTGTCATGATTATACCTTTAAAATCTGATTAGGCCTTTGATTTGGCTTTTAGGCCTTTACTTTAATCATATTTGGTCTTTTTTGTCCTTTTGCTGATTGTTTTAACTTTAATACATTTATCTTTAAACTGTGATTTATCCTTGTAAACCATTGATTAAGTATTTTATCTTGTGACTTTGACTTAACCTTTAATCTTCACTGCTTTCCTCTGTGTACAGGTGTTTTGGTATGCTGGAGGGTTTTGTTGGTCAATCAATGTTCATGATACGTGGATCAAACAATGACATTAAAACCTTTGATCTCCCCTTACGTATATTTTTCCTCGAGGATCGTCATCCTGGGCTCTGTGCAACTCTGATTTGTTGTGGGAGGGACTGCAAACTATAGGCCGCCATTAAACCTGCACAAAAACTAAAAAAATTAGATAAAACCTGCATTTTTGTGGTTTAGACTGCTTCAGAGGCTTGGGGTGGGTGTTGGAGAGTTTGCAGAGGAGGAGGTTTCATGGCAGAACCATGAAGAACATGTTTTGAATTCGAATAATGGCACGAATGGCGAAGGGTGGTTTTGGGGAATACTGGGGTGGTATTCACGCAAGGATTAGGTAGTTAATGGTTTTGGCCATTTTGGACGCGATACCACACAGATGTTGACACGTGTCCATCTGGAAACTGCCTATTTTGCGTTGAAAATGTACGTTAACCCGTTTCGGGGAATCAAGCGCGATATGGATCATTGACCATTGGATATGGGGGAGCCAGATCAACGGCGGAGAGGGAGCGTGAAGGGACAAAGTGCTTGGCTAGAGGAGAAGTGGGGACAGGTGGGACCGGGAGGTGATGTCAGCTAAACTATCGGGAGGTGAAATATTTATCAGGGGGGGTTGATGCGTTGGGAAGAATGTTGATTATCGGATCTGCAAAATCAACGGAGGAGATTTAATATGGGGGAGCAGATAATAGGTTTTTCGAAAGAAAGGATGATGAGGGGGGGAGAAATTACCATTGGATCGATGAGATCAACGACTGAGATTAATTGAGGATGAGATAGGCGCGGTGGAAAATATATAAGGGGGAGGGGATAAAGATAAGGTGTGAGGATAAGGTCCTGTGGAGGAAGAGTGGGATCGGGGGCTAAGAAAAAGGGGTTTAGGCTTAGCCAATGGTCGTGGGCTTTGATCATAAGAAAAAGGGCTGAGGGCTTAAGCCCAAAAAGGGCCTAAGGCCTAATACTTTGAAATTATCAGAATAAGGCTAAAAAGTGGGTTTCTTGGCATTTTTTGAGATTTCGATAAATATAAAAAAGGGGTTTTAAACCATAATTAAGGAGTTTTATAAGGTTTAGAGGGGTTTTCATGGGAAAATTAGGGGAAGAAGGGATTTTTCAAAGGAAGAAATGATGAGTTAGGATAAGTGGAAATGAGTGAAAAATGGGTGAAATGAGCTTATGAGATGATGGAAAATAGCTTTGAAACAGTTTCTTTTACATCAGTAGGATAAGTTGGAGGATCTTAGTAAATATTTCAGTAGAGTGATTCTTTGAAAAATGATGAAGACAGTGGGCTTCCAAGAACTCACAAATTTTTCATAAAAAGTTGTTTCTTGAAAGTGTGAGAATATTTTTAGCCATCATGAGATATAACAGAATTTATAGATGGCTAACAGCTCCATAAAAGAAATTTGTACCTAAACTAATTGCAATTCCTCGACAACAATGGCAAAAATGTTGAGTGTTTTAATTTCCTTTAAAAACCACTTAATATTAAATTATCAACCAAGGAATCGTGATCTTTGAGCTACACTGCGTATTGGTTCAGATTCAAGATATAATTACAGAGTAAATGATTTTCTTTCAAAGTAAATATTTAAGTACATAATCCTATTTATTCAAACTCTTTAAAGTATGTAATAAAGGATCAAGCATATGGATTCAAAGACGCACTGCTTAACAAACTCACTCACTAAGTATTGAAGGACTCATTCATGAAACCCTATAGAATCTATTCCTATTTTAACTCTGTCGATCACTTGTTGAAACAAGAATACTATAATGCAAACAATAAAATACTGCAAAAATCAAACAATTCTTTCCCCAACACTACTCCTCCTAATAGTAAAATCTCTCTAAGCTAATTATAGAATTCATATTATACTTGATAGAAAATGCTCATCCAACTATTCTAATGTTGATCACCTCAGAAACATGAATCTAGACTAGAATCAATAAATTTCAAAATCTCAACCAAACTATTGAATACAAAACTAAAATCAAACACTGGAGTTCTCTAATTTAATGAAAGACATTTAAGGTTTAAGCACACAATCTTCCTATCTTAAAACAACTAAAATGATATCCAAAGAAATCTAAATTAATGATACTCAAGGGAATTGAACCCTACTTTTAAGAAACCTATCAAATTGACTACCATTATTCAATGCTGGAAAGAAACCTAAGTGACAATTCAACCCATGTTCCTAATTAAAATTGCATTACTTATTCGCAATCAAATTTAAAAGGAAATTTAACTATTGTTCAAACAGGAATTATAATTACTACTATAATGAAAAATCTAAGAAATCCTAGCTGTTATATGTGAATGAAACACAATTAAAATGATTGCATGTACTCTGAAATCAAATGCCTAAATCATAACAAAACTTCTACGAGATTTCACAGCATTCACAAATCCCGCACTACCAATGAATTTCAAGAAACCAGATAGTTATTCACACAAATATTATAAATTCAAATCTAATAAATTAAGCTTTGAGAAATCAAACATTATTCTAACAAAACTCAAAAGAATTTCATAACCCTGTACGTGATTCTGATGCCAAAAATCATGTACAACATAATAAATTGAAAATCATAACACAGAAGCATCCATGTGCAATGTCAAGTTTAAATAATTATCGAGCATAAAGTTTAGAATCCTATCCGAGTAATTCAGAACAGATTGATTCTTAATACAATATGGTTATGTTTAGAAGAGGCAATTAACTATTTAATTGTTGCTCAGTGCATATGAACCAATCAACACAAGTCAATTTGTAAACCCAACCTACAAGATCGAAATAAGATTTTAAGTACAGAATCAAATAAAATATTCAAAACTGATCAATCACACAATGTGTTATGAGAAATTAACACAATAACTAATTCTAAATCTAGACTAAATATGAACCTGGTTCCATAGGTGGTGGGCCCTTGCCACGCCTGGAGCAAGGTGAATTAACTCAGTGAAATGAGATTTAAAATGAAACCATAATTACTCAAATTAGAATAATGTTGGAACTTTGAATTAGATCAAAAGATTAAGCATTTGCATACATAGTCTGGAATAACATAAATATTCACAATTAACAAGTCTGGAGTATTACAATAATATCATTACTCGGCAACCTCTAAACTCAACTCATCGGGCCTTTAAGAAGATGACCGATGGAAACTAGGCTAAACTGACTATGAACTAAACATGGAAAATTGTTGATCAATGACTATCACGGGCTCATAAGATCAATTTTGGATCAGTTGTGCATAACTCGATTAGGCTTCAATTGGCTGCATTCAATCTTAACAACCACTTTCTATCCTCACCCATGGGGATATCGGTGTATGATATGCTTAAAGATCTATAAGCCACTGCGATCTCACCAAAAGAAGTTGTCCATTGTTGACTGCGATCTTAAGTAAGAGACTGGAAATGAAGCTTTAAGTACAGAATGGAAATAACACTCAAACGATGAAGTGTCCACCTCCTCATGCCTTGACCAGATGTTTTTAGCTTGCCTTCCACCGGCCAACATTCTTCATAACTATGAGTTCAATAATAGATAGTTAGAGATGGCCTAATAAGTATGATCATATAATCTATCCAAACTTAACCAAAAACATTGAAATAATGCTAATGTAAAATTATTTTACCTCTAATCATATAATGATAGGGTTTAGCAGTAAATGGAACAGTATAGAAGGTACATGATAGGTAAAAAGAGTGAAAATGTAGGTGAAAAGAGTAAAGGCAAGAGTAAATGTGGGAACAAAAATGGGCTTCAACAATATTATTGCAGCATAAACAATTATCATAGAAGGAAAACAATTATCTTTTTATTGTCACCAACTAGATGCAAACCTCATACATCCCTCCTTTCCATATACGATGCTACTCATTTTCTCTCAACAATGAGTCACCCCCAAGCTAGGGCTTTGACTCCATGTGTTAGCATCTACCAAAAACAAAGTACATGCTCAATAATATAAATAAATTGAGCCAAGGTACAAAACCTTTGTAGCCTCCAACCTTTAGGCTCACATCCCCCATCAACCCCACACCTAAGTAGTGCACCCCCTTCTCTACACATACATTCCCTTGGGTTGTGCCACTACCTACAAGGTTTCAATCTTGGATGACCAAGAATTTCCAAAGCATTGTGGCTTTTAGAGTTCTTGTTTCCATCAAGGGTCTTCGGGTACCCTATAGTAAATCATACCAAACCCTACCAACTTACAACCTATAGGATCACACCCCCCATAAACCCCACACCCAAGTAGTGCACCTCCTTCCTTGCACTCGCAGTCCCTCAGGTTGTGCCACTACCTCTAGGGTGACCAACTCGACCAGCCAAATATGTCCAAACGATTATGGCTTTAGGAGTTCTTGCTTGTTGGCTTGAGTAATATGGAGGAGATGACAAAGGTAGAACAGGAAGAGATTCCTTCTAATCATCTTGATGTGATTGAGATGGGTTCATGTACTCTAAAGCATGAGCAATATTGTAGAGACGTTGACATCATTCCAACTACACATCCATCTTAAATGGTTGAGAATGATGAACAACATATTATTTCCATGAGTGAATAAGGCCAAGAAGAATACACTTAGGGATATTTGAGGAATGAAACACTAGTGATGATCCAACATAAAAACCACTCAGAGGTGCAAGGGCATGAGGAGTAATGATAGGCATAATGTGCATTATGAGACATCTTCGGAGATGCATTTGAAGGCTCAATATGGAGTCATGGTCGTGGTAGTTGAGCATTCGTCTTTGGGGACATCCCTTCATGAGGTGCAAGTAGATGCAATGAAATCTAGAGGTCCGAAACTTTCATATGGTAATCACCAAGAGAATATTGAGCAATTAGGGACCGACCTTATGCATCAAAGCAGAAGATCTAGATAGTTTGAGGTACCATTTTGCAACAAAACAATAAAATTGGGGGAATTAAAGTGGTATGTGTTGAGTCAGTAGCCAATTTTTCTAACATTCAGGGACAACTAAAATACATAGTGAGGCAACAAGAGGAGTCTACTTGGGAGTTTCAAAACAACCCTCTTCGGGAGTACATAGATAAGGCCTGCAACAATATCAACCCACCTCTATACAATGGAGGGAGAGGGGAAATTTTTTCTAGATGGATCTTGTTGGTTGACCAGGTGGAAATACATGAGTTGATCATGGAGAAATATTGGCACAGTGGACTTGTTCCATGTACAGGTGTTCATGCATTCAATATTTCCCATGGGATGGATTGGCGAGATATTATAAGTTGGTATTCTATTGATGGGATGATTCTTAGAGAGATATCCTTAATTAGGAGCATAAAATAGTAGAAGCCCTTAGACATGAGGGATATGAGATGCTTGAGGTGGTATTGGGATCCAGGTGGATCTATTGATGGCAGGTTTAGTCAAAGGTTGGTTTAGGATTCATGTATTAAAGGATCCATTCATACTTTGGTGGCATGGAGGCATGGTGTAGCACAAAGGTTTGTATGGGATCCTGATATCGATGTACACATGCCTCTATAGTTACTAGATGTAGATTGCTTAAGGGAAAGTAATATTGAGGCAGGAGGGTTCCTAATGTCCCCATTTTTTAGTTATCCTTATGATGCAGTTAGGATGGATTTCCAAGATGTGTGACAGCTAGGCCACACGAGTAGGATTACATCAACAATGGGACCATAGGTCTTTGGGGGATTTTAATGGGTCTGACGAGGTTCGTTTATTGTATTTCATCATCATATCCAGTTCCACAAAGTTCATTCTTGGTTTTGTTGCATTTTGATTATTCTCGTAAAAAGGGGGTATTATCACCATATTTTAATTAAATTCACTAAAGGTATCATTTGGGGAAGATTATTTGGAGAAACACCTTAGTGTAATAGCTCGTTGGAACTGGAATGAAGATATATATAGGATGGGTTGGTGAAAAGTGACTTCCAGTGGCTGAAGGAAGCATGGTGGTTGATTAACCATTTCCCAAGATAAAAAATGACTTTAATTAGTCACTTAATTTAAAAAAAGAGAGAGGGGAAAAGTGCTTAATTAGAGAAAAAAGGCCAAAGGGGGAAAAGTGACTTAAATAAAATAAATTAAAAGTCACTTAGATAAAGTAAATGGGAGGAATATTCTAGAATGGAAATAGAGTAATAAAATGAAGTGCTTCTAGAATGTTGAGAGGGATCCATCAAGTCTTTAAAAGGAAGGGAAGAAAATCATTTGGGACATTTTGGATTTGGATTATTTTCTGTTGGTGAGGTTTAGAGAACTTAGTTCTCGGCTTCATTAAGCCCCAAGACAAAAACTTTTTGGTATTTTGGTGAGAATGGATGAAAATCCATCTCATCTCTTGGTGAATTCATTTAGAATTCACAGGTGCATTTATTAGTTAGGTTTTTTTTTTTTATTGGAGGCTCGATGCAGTATTGTTGTGGATCTCTTGGGAGGCCATCACCTTAGTCATTTCCAGTTATTTGTATTAGCATGTAATATTCGATTTCATATTTATAAAATAAGGTTGAGATTCACTGCATGTATCTCTTGTGTATTGTGAGTTGCAATTTATGTTTCCTAGTTTTGTCATTAATTTCAAGATATAATTTGTGAAATTTGATTATTGAATTAATGACGTAATTTTCTGAAGCAAAATCCCAAGAAATTTGTTAAAATTAATAAATGGGATATTACATTATGAGACAAGCTATGTAAGTACAAACATAAATTCTAGAATCATATGAAGAAGGCAAGTTGCTTCTTAAACTAGAAAATGTTATAGAGTGATGTTCTTTATCTCTTTAAAATAAAAACATTATAGAATACTTAAAAAAACATATAAGCAATTCATGAAAAAACACCCTCATTAATTAGAAAATTTAAGGGAATTCTTTTTTTAAATAGAACTCTATTAAATCCCTAGCTCTCATTCATTTTCATTATCAGTATATTAATTATAATAAGATTAACTTAGTGATAAATTACATAATACTCACTTTATTTAAACATATGATATATTATAAAGAGAAATTACCTCCCCAAGCTTCTTATTCATTAAATTTTTTAAGGTTCTAAATACACATAGTCACTTCTTCTTTTGCCTTTATATTATGTTATGCATAGAATTTATTCATAACAAGTAACCTTTTTATTTGGGAGGATACAATTCATTAACTTATGGCTATCACACCATCATAAATACTAAAATGATATATTTACAAACTTAACTTTTCATTTTTAACGTGTTAATAATTCGACATGATATAGAGAGGGGTTATTCTCTTTTATGGCACAGCCTAAAGAAATAAACAAATACATTCTAAATTAAAATTGGTGTGACAATATAGATACTTGGCTTGTATTCTTATTCAACGTGCATGTATTCCAATGAAATACTATTACAAGTGTATACGAATCTGAAGAACAAATATGACGGTGTTCTAAACATGACTCTGTTCTTTACGTACGAAAGCATATTAGATACACACAAATAAATCATATTTTTTTCACATAAGGGTTATTCTCTTTTATGGCATAATCGGAAAGCCAACGCGATTAAATTCTATCTTAAGAATACAATCAGAGTCTAAATACTTGCCTATATTTTTAGGTAAAGACGCTTACGTTTATTAAATTTATATTAAAAACTGTAGGATTTATAATTAATATATAATTAATAAAGTTAAAATTATAAAAGTTAGTTTATTTAATTAAATTTCTATGATATTGTTTCAATTCATTTTCTAGTTGATATATGTAATAATATAATTGTGTATGTACACTAAAATTTTAGTTTATTTTAAAAGAGTTATATTCTCTTACTACATTAACAATTTGTTAGGAAAATATTTCAATCAAATATTAATGTAGGAGTTAAATTAATTCGAGAGGCTTTCTCATCCGCTGGTAAGCTTGAGCTCTACGCTGGTAAGTTTAAGCCTTAAGTTATCGATTTCCCTTTCAGCAATGATTTTTGTGTTAATTCCCTTAACAACCATGGTCCCATTAATAATAATCGGTTTAATAAATTTAATTCCTTTAACTATTTTGATTTTATTAATAATCGGTTTAATAGATTTAATTCCTGTAGCTATTCTGATTTTATTAAAAATAGGTTTGAAAACCACAACTTATTTTTAAATAAAAACATTATTAACAATATTATGATTAATAGTGATAATATAGTTGGCCTCAATTTAAACTCTAAGTCAAATAATATTTTTAAAAACATAATTAAGATTTACGATATTAACAATAAAAATAAAAATAATATTACCTATAATAATTCTGATAATGTCAACGAGGTTTTTAATAACAATGATAATTCTTTTAATATTAATAATGATAAAATGAGGAATGATGGCATTGATAATCTTCCTAATATTAATGGCTATAATAAAAATGTAATTAATTTTTCTAGTTTTTCCTTTGATTCTTCTGTTTTTAGTCTTTTTAATAGAGCTAAAGAAGATCCCTGTTGATGACATTATTTGTTACATCGAATATGACATCATGGATTTCTCGAATAATGTTAAGAAGACCATTAGGTAGGATTGCTCCATTATTCTTAGGAAGGCTAAGCCTCCCAAAAGAAATTTGAGTAAGCCTGAGTTTCTCGCCCTCAAAACCCTAAGGGACAACCCTGACATTATCATCCTTAAGGCAGACAAGGATGGTGCCATAGTCATTATGGATAAATCTGACTATGTCACAAAGATGGTTGACCATCTGTCTAACAATGGTAGTTATGTTAAGCTTAAAAAGAATCCCCTTAAGTCAGTTTGTAAGAATGTTTCCCTTGCCATCAAGTCGAATTCTTCTCTTAACCCTCTCTCTAGGAAACTTATTGAGAGCAATCCCCTTATCCCTCGAATCTATGGTCTCCCAAAGATTCGTAAGCCGAGGGCCCCATTAATACCTATTGTTAACACAATAGGTGGTCCCTCTTATTATTTGGCTAAATTCTTAGCCCATAAGCTTACACCCCTTGTAGGTCAAACCGATTCCTTTGTTAAGGACTCGACTTCCTTTATCAAGGAGTGGAAGAATATCAAGCTGCAGCCTGGTGAGCTTTTAGTTAGCTTTGATGTTGTATCCTTATTCACCAAAATCCCCATCCAGGAAGCCGTGGATGTCATTAAGTGGATTTCTGACAAAGACACCTCTAAATTGGTTAGCCTCTACCTCACTTCGACTTTTTTCTGTTTTCAAGGTGAATTTTATGAGCAAACCTGTTGTGTTGCGATGGGCTCCCCTCTTTCCCCCATTGTTGCTGACTTATTTATGGAGGATTTTGAATCGAAGGCCTTCACCTCTGCTGGATTTTGCCCTAGGAAGTGGAATAGGTTCATGGATGATACTTGTGTCATCTATCCCCATAGTAGGGATAAATTAGATTTGTTCCTTGGTCACTTGAACTCGTTTTCTGATTCCATCAAATTGACGATGGAATTGGAGGTTGATGGTTGCCTCCCTTTCCCTTGTATCCTTCTCTCAAGGAATGATGATGGTTCCATTTCTCACCGAGTTTTTCACAAGAAGACCCACACGGAACAATACCTCCATGCTAATTCCCATCATTTTCCTACTCAGAAATTTGGTGTCTTGTGCACTCTTGCAACTCATGCTCTTAGAATATCTGACGACAACTCTTTGGAATCGGAGAAGTCCCATCCTCTTGACGTTTTTGAAAATAATGGTTATAGTAGATCTCAAGGTCTTAAAGCCTTCCGAAAGGCATATAAAGGGGTAAGTGGAGAATCTACTCGGGTGGATCCCATTTCCAAGGTCCATCTCCCATTTATCCAAGGGACAATGAACAAAATTTCCCATGTCCTTAAGAGAAATAATGTCTCTGCTTCTTTCAAACCTCTCCACACTATTAGAAATTCTCTTTGGTATGTTAAGGACCCTATCGACCCTATGGACATGAAAGGGGTTTATATGATTCCTTGTTCATGTGGAACTCCCTATATTGGTGAAGCAGGTTAATCCATTAGGCAGAGAATCCGGGAGCATGCTACGGATATTAGGCATAATCGGTCTTGTACCTCAGCTCTCACTGAGCATGTGGAAAGATCCTGTCACCATGTTTGAGTTGAAGATTCCAAAGTTGTTTCCAAGGTAGATCACTTCCACCATAGGAAATTAAGGGAGGTAATCAAAATTGAATGACATGCCAAGAACCTCAATCGGGATGATGGTTGGAAATTAAGTAAGAACTGGACTCCAGTTCTCGCTAGGTAATTTCGTTTATATATATATATATATATATATATATATATATATATATATATGTATGTATGTATGTATATACTTAATTAATTTATTTTATTTAATCTAATTAATTATTAATTAATTTATTCCTTTTCACCTGATTTTATTTACTTAGTCTGTTTTATTTATTTATTTATTTTCCTTTTTTTTTATTTTACCCCTCCCCTTTTCTTTATATACTTAACCCTTTTTGTTATATATATATATATATATATATATATATATATATATATATATATATATATTTCTAATTAATTAATTATTTAATTTATTTTTATCTAATTCCTTTATTTCTTTTTACTTTATTGAATTACTTTATTCTATTTTCCTCATTTTTATTTAATATTTTAACCTTCCTCTTTTTCTTTATATATTAACCCTTTTTAATTTTAATAATTAATTTATCATTAAAAATTTTAATTCTTAACTAACTAACGGCTAGTTTAAAAAAAAAAAAATTACCGTCCCTATTTCTTATTATATTTGATTATTTCTTAACCCCTTTTTAATAAATCCTGTAATTGATTATTTTATTATTTTTAATTAACCAACTTTATAATGGCTAGTTCTTAACAACTATTTCTTAATGGCTATTTCTAGGCAATGATGCATCTCCACTATTTATTCATCAAGATTGATTTTTTCTCCACCTTGTCCTGATGATGAACCACATTAGATGGTTCGAAACGTCGACCTAATCCTAATGATGTGATTAATCCGAAAGACATTTTCATCTACATTATGGATCACGCAAGTCTTAGATCGAACATACGAATAGTAGTTTAGAATTCCAATAGTCTCGCTTTATGGGTACTTGTGTTGCATCAATTCTTCAACATCGCCTATCCCTCTATAACACATCCTCCCCTATACACCAAAGGCACCCCTCATCAACAAATTTTGCATTTTAGTTTTGCTAAATATTTACTTCTTATAGACATCACAAATTTGTAGAAGTCCATATAAAAGAACAATTGCCCATTAGAATACATGGGTACCTAACCATTGTAATTTTAAACCTTGTAGGATATCATTTAGGTGCATGGACCATGACCTATTCAACTTCTTGATAAAGTCCTTTTGAATGTGAAAATAACTCCATCAACAACTCCAAGAATTAAATAGTGCAACAAATGTACCCACATTTTATTACCACATATATGTTTAGTATTATCTAATTCTAACACAAACAAAAACTCATATATGGAATTTCGCTCCCATAATATCACTCAAAGCCCATAAATTAAATATGGTTCAATCATAGGGAATTTAGCCAACACGACCCACTCTCCAAGTGTTAACAACTTATACAGGTAAATGACCTCCCCCTTCAAGGAAAACCAACAATACATGCAATAGGTGCTCACTTAATCAATGAAACAACTCATCTATGCCATATGGATGTGCATTAGTGGTCCTTGTTAGCACTCTGCTAGATTCCCAAGGATGAAGAAGGAATTCCAATAGAGGTAACCACAGACCAAGCTTTTGATTTGATAGCTAGCCCTATCAAATCAGATAGGGCTCTCTCCAAAAGGGTCACATCCAAGAGGGCTAGAGAAATTAGGGTTTTTAGGCTAGATATAGATTGCAGGGGGTTGTTTTGAATTTATTTTTGGTTGAGGAATCACTGGATGAAGGAATTACGTCATGGAAAGCTACGTCAGGGAAAATGAGTTAGGGTTGTAGGCATCAATGGGGCAAGGTAGGTAAAATTATTACCACTTAAAGATAATTTTGATGGAGTGGTTTTGAAGCTGAAAGAAAGCTAAGAAAAGAATAGGAGATTTATTTTTCTCAGACAGATGAAAGTGAACAAAATATGATCAATTACTCAAAAACAGAGCATGTGCAAACATTTATTCTGATTATCTAACTTGTAAGAGATCATAACATAGATATGTAATGAAAATGAATACAATACATTCTAACATATGATACTGAATAAATTACAATGATAAACATCAATACCACAAGTATCCCAAAAAGTAGCTGCAACTCCTCTTTATTAGCTGGCCAAACTGAGTACAAAAGTTTCCTTGATCAACTAGCAAATATACAACTCATTCAAACCCTTCACTAGTATGAAGAAAGGGTCTAAATAGACATCAAAACAAGCTTCACTCATCCTCAGGGGTCAAATCCATGAGATGAGGAAGAGATCCACTATTTTCTGAACTGAAAATTGAAGTGTAGGATGGTCCAAGTGACTCACTCCTCAATACATTCAACTGATTCATCATGACTCATTAATGACTTTTGCCCGATGAATCTAACCTAGGTAAGTAATCTCAAACATAAGTACAATTTAGCATCATTAATCACATGAGTAGAAACATAATTTCTTGAGGCAAAGTAAAAATTTCAGAGAAAATGTGAAAAAATCAGCAAATTTGACATTTGCACCCTCCACTGTGCATTTGCGCCATCTTAGTATCATTTGAGCCCTTTGTGTTCAGGGTCACTGATCTAGGTGGATATTGGTGGCCACCCACCTATTCCACTTGGGGCCCCACCATTGTCTCTTTTAGTTTTTCAGTTTCGGCACAACTTATTATTTTTAGCAGTTTTTCGAGTCCTGAACTTCCGGAGCCGTTTTGAGGCCCTAAACGACATTTTTTGGGCATCGTTTTTCCACCGAATATGATTCCATTATATAATTTATATTCATGAAAAAAATTGTAGTCCTCGGATAGATCTTTCTAACGACGTATCATACATGTCAAACTGAGATCGTATGCCAAAGTTACGTCCCCGAGAAGTTGAAACAACAGTTTACGCAAACGGGGCCCATAGTTTTGGCGCTTCATCTCCTAGGGTTAGGTTTTTGGACGTTTAGAGTTCTCCATTGTTTCTCAATAATAAATAGGCCCTCAAGCCTTATTTTAACACAGTTCAGAGGTTTGTAGCCACCACATCTCTTCGAGATTCACTACCAGCACCCTAGCTAGTTTATTTCCATTATGTTTGTAAGCAAATTTCAGTTCTTTGATATTAATGAAATGAAGTGTTATTTCCACTGCATATTTTTATTTATGGTTATATGTGTATTCTATTGCGTTCATGCATAAATCCGGATTATTGGTATCAGAGCGGTCTGCTTTTTCTTGACCCGTCTTTGCATGTCCCTAACAAGGTCGGGGTATAAGGAGTTAGGGCTCGATCTGGTGGAACCTTTGCAAGATCAGCCTCGCAAACCCCAAAGGACGCCCATGGGGGATGCAAATAAAGATGAGGGAGCAAGATATCCTATCAAAATATTTCTCGAGGAGGCCCTCGAAAAACAAAGGAACACGATGATGGATAACTTTGCCCAAATCCTTCAACGACTGCCCCCCGGCGACGCATCTACATCCAACAACCACTCTAGAGGTGCGAATCCCTTTAAGGTACAAGTAAACTTTGACATTCCCATATTTGAGGGTCAAATAGATGCATATGTCATAGATAGATGGTTGAATATATTAGAAGGATATTTCTCGGTTCATGACTTTTTCAACCGAGAGAAGATTTTTTCGCGCTTCTAAAAGCTATCCCCCATGTCAATGACTAGTGGGAAACCTATTGTGAGAAAAAGGATGAGACACAACCCTCTTTGTTCTCAGTCGTACCCACTTGGAATTCTTTATGAGATGCCATCAAGTAATAATACTATCCCATGGGGAGCTATGAGGACAAGTACATACAATGGACCACGCTGCAGCAACAAAGGGATCAAGATGTGCATGAGATGACGAATCTGTTCCATACCCTGTGCACAAATTTGGGTATCAAAGATTCAGAGAAACATTTGGTGCTAAAGTATTGTAGTTGTCTGCACAGATACATTCAGGAGGAAATGGAGTTCCTCGACATCTCCTCACTTAGTACGACATACTAGTATGTTGCCAAGATTGAGCAGAAATTCAAACAGAAGAAGCAAGACTTTGGATCTGCGAATCAAAAGCAAGGGAAAGGTTCCCCCAAACTACAAACCAAATGATAAAGCCAAGGCATGGCAGTGCAAGACAACTTGCCAAAGCCACAAGCAAAGAAAACATCGTGAATCCAAAGAAGGACATGGGAAAGTGGTGTGAGTTCCATAAGAGCTCCACTCACAACATAAGTGAGTGTCAAGCCAAGCAGTTGCTAATGGCTGAGATGAGGGCTTCTGAATCATATGCATGCTCCGACTCTAAATCAAAACCTGACAAGGGGAATGAAAAAGGGAAGAAAATTATTGATGTGGAGCCCAACGCCACTATTTCCACTGCGAAGATCCAGAAGGAGGAACCAGAAGATCCAGAGGAGGCAGAGCATCTCTTCCACTCCTAGATGTGGGTAAAGGGTTCCCTACTACAATTCATTGTCGAAAATGGGAGCCAAAAGAACCTCATTTCAGCAAATTTCATGAGGCGGTTGGGTTTGTCGACCACAGTGCACCCACAACCATACACCATCGGGTGGCTTCACCAAGGATGGGATCTTTGCATCAGCTAGCAATGCTGCCTTCCCTACAGCATCAAGCCCTTCACGGATGAGGTATTGTGTGACATTTCTCCTATTGATGTTTCTGATGTATTATTAGGCCAACCATACTTGTGGAAGTGACATGTTGTGTATGAGTCCCAGCCTCGCATTGTTATTGTTACTTTGGGAAATACATTGTACAGGATACCAGAGGTCCCACCGCCTCCCACTATCTCTTTGGTTACTGCAAAACAATGCAGTAAGATCATTTCCAAAACTAGGAAATGTGTTTTCCTGATGATCCGCCCCCAGGGAAAGAAGAATATTGTGGCAATGACCTCCAGACATGGCTCCTCTGCACAACAACAAAAAATGGAAAAGGTTGTGAAGGAGTACGGGGACATATTCACCTCACCAATAGGGGTGCCTCTACACTATCAGGTCAAGCACCCCATTGACCTGACCCCAAGTGCACCGCTACCCAATGGACCAATCTATAGGCGCTCTATTATGGAGAATGATGAAATCAAGAGGCAGATTCAGGAGCTACTACAGAAAGGTCACATCCAGCCAAGTTCATCGCCCTGTGGGAGCCCGATCGTGTTGGTATAGAAGAAGGATGGGACTTGGAGACTCTATATTGACTATCGGGCGTTGAACAATATCATTGTTCGGAATAGGTACCCGATCCCACAGATTGCTGACCTTCTGGACCAACTCAAAGGGGAAAAATATTTCAGCAAGATCAACTTGAAGTCTGGGTATCACCAAGTACCAATCGAACCTTTTGATGTGTGGAAGACTTCCTTAAAAGCCAAGGAGGGCCTTTTCGAATGGCTCGTGATGCCTTTCGGGTTGAAGAATGCTCCCGCAACCTTCATGAGGTTGATGGATGACATATTTCATCCATTCACCAACTCATTTGTAGTGGTGTACTTGGATGACATTTTGATCTTCAGCCAGACTTAGGAAGAGCACCTCCACCACATCCGAGAAGTCCTCCAAACACTACGGTAACACAAGTTGTGTGCCAATTTGGAGAAGTGCACTTTTGGCATGACATAGGTTCAATATCTGGGATACATTATTGATGAAAGGGGGGTGCATGTGGATCCAACCAAGATCCAAGTCATTCAGGATTGGCTAGCCCCAACCACTCTAACAGAGCTTCGCAACTTTCTAGGTCTTGCTAATTTCTACTGCAAGTTCGTGTTGGGATTCTCTCATATCACTTGGCCCTTGAGTCAAGTCACCAAGGGAGAAGCAAAAGCAAAATTCTTTTGGTCGGAATCTCAACAGAAGGCATTCATATAATTGAAACATCGCCTTTGTCTTGCCCCAGTGCTCACATTACCAGACTTGCAACAACCATTTGAGATTGAGACAAATGCCTCTGACTATGCTATTGGGGCAGTTCTTACTCAACAGGGGCATCCAGTGGCATAGTTCGCAAGTATCCCACTTATGAAAAATAAATGTATTCCATTATGCAGGCTTGTCAACAATGGAAGAATTAAATTTTGGGGAAGGAAACAATCATCCACATAGACCACTGGCCCCTGCAGTTCATACAGACACAAGGGAATTTGTAGAACAATCGCCATCAGAAGTGGTCCACATATCTGCAACAATTTCGTTTGAACATCAAGTACAAGAAGGATAGCACCAATAATGTTGCCGACTGCCTCAGCCGACTACCAATCGTGGCCATAACCATAGTTCTCAACTCTTGTGGGCATGAGACTTCTGATTGGCCACTTCTCTACAAGAGCGATCCAAAATTTAGCCACACATACAAGGCACTCTTGGGGGGTACGCAAGTTCCAAATTTTCACCTCCAAGATGCATTGTTATGTCACCTGGGATACATTTTTCTTCCTTCAAGCAAGTGTGCCAAGATGATATGGGAAGTGCAATATAGTCGATTCGTTGGGCATTTTGGGGTCGAGAAAATAGTGGCAGTACTGCAGAAGTATTTCTATTTGCCAAACCTTCGACAAGATGTCAGGAAGTACATCA
The DNA here is from genome assembly GCA_034641835.2 of Pinus albicaulis. Taxonomy (NCBI): domain Eukaryota; kingdom Viridiplantae; phylum Streptophyta; class Pinopsida; order Pinales; family Pinaceae; genus Pinus; species Pinus albicaulis. Next base: position 33,107,199 of record MU968551.1, read on the forward strand.
GATCGTGCACTTCTTGAGCCATTTCCAAATCGACCATCAAGAAGCAAGGGCTCTATACTCCTCTACCTGCCCCTAGTAGACCTTGGGAATCCATCTCCATGGATTACATGTCAGGCCTTCCTTCTACTAAGCATGGAAATTACTATGTTTTAGTGGTCGTCGACAAATTCTCAAAGATGGCCATTATGGCGGCATGCAAGAAGAATATCACAGCAGAAGCCACTGCTAAACTCTTCTTTGAATGAGTGTGGGTTCACTTTGGGATCCCACAGTCTATCATATTAGATCGTGACAGTAGGTTCCTCGACACATTTTGGTCTAGGCTCTGGTCAATGTTGGACACCAAGCTCACCAATTCCACATCTTTCCATCCCCAAACTGATTTCCAGACAGAGATCGTCAACAGGATGATTGTACACATTCTGCAGATGTACAATTCAAAGCATCCATGCACACGGGATGAGATCCTCCCCTATGTACAACACAGTTATAACCAGGCTCTCCACAGCTCAATTGGCCACAAATCTTTTCAGGTGGGCTTGGTATTCCAGCCACTATGTCCCATTGATGTAGCCATGCCATTTGCAGCTACTCCAGCCGATTTGGCTCATGTCTAGTCTGAAGCTGACAAAGCGAACAAATTCATCGAGTGCATTCAACACATATTCTAACAGTTTCATGACATATTGGATAGAGCCAATGGTAAGTAGAAGCAATGACATGATCAACATTGGGTGCCACACAACTTCCAGGTGGGTGACAAAGTGTGGCTACATTTGTAGAAGGAGCACCTCACTGGACCCCACTGCAAGCTTCGCCTGCTCTGATGGGGGCCGTACACCATCACTAAGGTTATAGGGAACAATGCCTTCGAGCTCAGTATTCCACCATTCCTTGTTCTGCACCCAGTATTCAATGTAGACTGCCTTTGTCCCTACTTCCCACCTCTACTGGATACCTCTGGCATTGCAGAAGAACTCACACCAAAAGAGTTAAACCCAGACTGCATGGAACAGGCCACCACAGATTGTATCATGGACATGCGAATCAAGAACACTCGCCAACGGAAGATCCAACTATATCGGGTTGTCAAAGTTGGCCAACTCTTGCACCAAGGCAAGTGGTTCACCAAGGACCAAGTTCATCAGAAGTTTCCTCATCTCATGGAGGAACTCAATGAAATGGGGACCATTACTTCCTAAGGGGGGAGGAATGATCCAGGTGGATATTGGTGGCCACCCTTCTATTCCACTTGGGACCCCGCCATTGTCTCTTTCATTTTTTCACTTTCGGCACAACTTACTATTTTTAGTAGTTTTTCGAGTCTTGAACTTCCAAAGTCATTTTGAGGCCCTAAAAAACATTTTTTTGGCATCGATTGTCTAGAAAATATAATTCCATTTCAGAATTTATATTTGCAACAAAACTGGTAATCCTCAGATAGATATTTCTAACAATGTATCATACGCGTCAAACGGAGATCGTATGCCGAAGTTACGTCCCTGGGAAGTTTAAACACCAATTTACCCAAATAAGGCCCATAGTTTTGGCGCTTCATCTCCTAGGGTTAGTTTTTTGGATGTTTAGAGTTCTCCATTGTTTCTCAATAATAAATAAGCCCTTGAGCATCATTGTAACATAGTTCAGAGGTTTGTAGCCGCCACATCTCTTCTTAGAGATTCACTACTAGCACCCTAGCTAGTTTATTTCCATTCTGTTTGTAATCAAATTTCAGTTCTTTGATATTAATGAAATGAAGTGTTATTTCTTTGTATTTATGGTTATATGTGTATTTTGTTGCGTTCCTGCATAAATTCGGATTAGCCACTTTTGGAGGCCTTCTCAGTGTCCAAATCAAGCCCAAGATGGCTTGTTGGAATGCCTTGCTTGTCCTCTTTCCAAATATGCCTCAAGTTATGAAAATGGAGGTCATGTTCCCCCTAAAAATTCAATTCGCCCAAGACTAGTATTTGCGCAGCGCCGAGGTCAAAAAAGGGGCAAAAAGGTGATTTTTTGATGGTTTTTTGAGCTTTTCAGCCACCAAAACTACAAACCAAGGATGGAAATGTGGTTTTCTGAGATGTATGATTCATTAGGAATCCAATGGCGCCTGACGCCTCCTCAAAAAGTGTTACAATTATTTGCGTAGCGCCTAGGGCGCTACGTAAATGTCGAATTTTCTGCTAATTAATTGTCTAAAAAAACACAGAGATTTCCAAATTTTGACAAAAAGTTAGAAAATGCATCAAAATTGTTGGAATGGATGAGGTTGATGTGTCTAAGCTTGGAGGGAAGCCTCAGCAAGGATGTCCAACTTTTTCTTCTCTTCCTTGGTCAGCTCTTCAATTTTGGCATTGGCTTTTTTGAGCTTGGCCAATGCAATTTTCTCTTTTCGGGCATGGAGTTTGACCTTCCTCCTCAACAAGTCATTATCTTTATTTGCTTTTCCTAGCAGATTCTCCAAGTGTTTATTGGCTCTATCAAGCCATGGTTCCCTATTCTCATTGATCTCTATGGAAAGCTACTCATTTAGGGTTAGCTGGCCAACAAGCTCAACTCCCCTTTGTCTCTCTAGAGCTAGTGCTCTTTTCAGCCCTCTAGTTCTAGGTCTCTGTCTTGGTACCTGTTATTCTTCATTATCAAGCAAACCATACTTTTCCATTATTTCATCTAGCATGGCTTTGGCCTTTTGAGCCTCCCTTTGAGTAGTGAAGTACTTCGCCTCATCAATGACTTGTTTGGTCTTCAACTGCTCATTTTATTTCTCAAGAAAGTGAATAACACATCTAGCCCTGTCAAGATTAGTGTGAAGCTCACTAATATTTGCATCCTTACCTTTGATAGCAACATTTGTGATTTTATCCTTTTCATCCTCATCTGGGTCAACCAACTGAAATTCTTGCTCAATTTCATGATTGTCCTCCTCATCGTGAATGTATGCCTCAATGAACTTCTCTTTACCTTTATCCACCTATTGTGTTGAAGTAGAATGCATGGCCCCTTTCACTCCAAGTGAAGAAAATACATGCCTATAACCTCTATGGTATTTTTTTGGAAATGGATCAACCTATCCCAAACTAGCCCACTTAGGCTCAATGTCATCTATCTTGCTAGGTGACACAAAATCATGATGAGATGGAGATGAAGGATTATGATGAGATGGAGATGAAGGAGGTGAAGGGTATTGATCTGATGATGATGAGTGACTCATGGGCTAAGATGACGAAGGTAAATTTTGTGCATGATAAATGGATGGCTCAATGAAAATATCATTGGCTATGAAGGTGCTCCATGCAATGTTTAGTTGATTGAGATGGTGGAGGACTATGATTTTTATTAGGGAATGATGGAATCTGCTTTTCACTTGCTGTTCATAATCCTTCTTCTCAGAAATGTATGCCATCTTCTCTATACTCTGGAAAGATAATAGGGCATGTTAAGCATCCTTACCCTAGTGAAATGCATCAAGAGCCAGATGTGATAGGAATAGAGCCTTGAAAATCTGCCTTCACATGAAAAATATTTCATTATAATCTTCATCATAGGTGCATATTTGTCCAAGAGGTGTGAAAAAGGGAAGAACCTCTTTGTTTGATTTTGGTGTCTTGGTTTTAGGAAGAAGTCAAAATCCTATTTCTTCAACCTGCCTTTCTTGAACCATTTCTCCCCAACATTTGGGATCCCTGTAGCATCTGAAATGACAATTGTAGATAAGGTAAAAGTGACCCCAACTAATTTTACTTGGTTGTCATGGAGTCCTGATATGAAAGGTCTACTTAGCATGGGGTGGTGTTTTTTAGGTCCCTATATTACTAATATAGTCCCTTATTTTTGTTAGTGTAACCCCCTTATTGTTATTTTTGTACCCCTGTAACCCCAATATTGTTATTATTGTGCCCTTACATTATTATTTTTAGGTCGGGTAGGATTATATTGTGACCCCATGGACTCCTATATATAGAAGGATGTTTTGTTCATTTGTATCATCCAAGAATTGTTCATTTATGTAATGTATTGGAGGTTTCCCTCTCAAAGTGGCTGATTTCTAAGGCGTTGATCTCTCTTTTCTTCTATTTTTGGAGTTGGTTTCATAGAAATTGGTATCATAGCTTTGGATTCTAGGGTTTCTATGCTCCAAACAGGTCATCATGGAATTTTCACTATAATTTTTTTTTCTACGAACATTCAGAAGAAGAAATTTTTACAAAGCGAAGCCAAAATTCTGAGGAACGTCATTTAAAAATTTCAGATCTTTTTTCGCAATATTTTCGGAGATATGATCTGTGGAAGTTAGGTTTTTTTTAGGCTCTCAAATTTCACCAAAAACAGGCCATCGTGAAATTTTCGCTATAAATTTTTTTCTACAAAGGTTCAAAAGCTTAAAATTTTACAGAGCAAAGCCAAAATCCGGAGGAAATTCCTGTACAAATTTCAGATCTAGTTTTGTAATATTTTCTAAGATATGATCTATGGAAGTTAGGGTTTGTTCAAGCTCCCAAATTTCATCTCAAAGAGGTGACCATGGGAAAATTGTCATAACTCTCTCTCTCTGAGTGTCAGATTGGAATTCTGTAAATAGTGGCCACAAGTACACTGAATGTAGTTTACTGTTTATCAATTTCAGAGCCGAAGGAGGAAACAATGACACATGGCATGTCGTACAAGTTCGCTCTACTAAACCAGTCCATAATTAGGTCATTGTGGGAGATTGGGCATACATTTTCCTTGAAGAATCCAAATCAGGTCAGACCTATTGCATTCAAAAGAAGATTCAGACTACTACAGGGCCGAATTTCAGATATTGAAGATCCGAACTCATATATATAATTCAATTTCAATATCGAGCTCCTCAAAAGTAAGAAAAAGGTGTTTATTTATTTTTCCTAATTTCATAAGTCTTATTTGAAGAATGAATTTGAATTAATTCCAAGGTCATATTGTAGAATAGATATCAGTATTGGGTTCTAAAATTCCCCCTAAAAATAATTCAACACCCATTAAGCCTTCATAAGGCCCTACTATGGCGCGTGAAGATGAATAAATGCAACATGAGATATCAAAATTACAAGAGCGAGTGCACCAAATTTCACTCTCGCAAAGAGCAAAAAAAAATGAAATGGATGTTTTGAAGAAAAGTGTGGCATCTACGATTGATGATTTGAAGAGTGGTATGGAAGAAAAAATGGAAGGTTTGAAGGAAGACATGGAAAGTTTAAAGGAAGGTTTTTCAAAGTTGATACAAGAAATGATTCCCAATGGCGAAAAGATAGCAGAGGAAACTCATGATGAGAAAAAAATAAATGTTAATCATGATTTCATAAACTCTAATGTTGGATTGAAGAACCACCATATTCCAAAGTTGGATATGAGGAAGTTTGATGGCAAGGATCCTGTAACATGGATACTATAGATGGAGCAATATTTTGATCTCAATAATGTGCAAAACACACAAAAGGTACACATTGCAACTTTACATTTAGAAAAAAATACATTTGTATGGTATCGATGGCTTTCCTCCCATAATTTTTTTTTTACTTGGTCAATTTTTATGAAGGAAATGATAGCACATGATGAGGATAAAAAGAGAAACACCTTCTTTAGCCAATTGATAAATCTCAAACAAAAGGGTTCAGTGGTGGAGCACATTGAGGACTTCCAAAAATTGAATATAAGGGTAACTGATATTCTAGAGGAACACAAGATTAATGTCTTCATAGGGAATTTAAGGGATAACATCCAACATGAAGTTTGAGTTTGGGAAAATTATTCATTGGAGAAGGCATTCAAGTTGGCAAGAAAAATTGAATGTAAAATTATGGCAACAAGGAAGCCTACCACTCACATCTATAAATATGGAAGTATTGCTACTCCTAGACTTCCACAACCTACAAGGTTGACACCAAAACAATTGGAAGAAAAAAGAGAAAAAGGGCTTTGCTACATTTGTGATAGAAAATGCACTAAAGGTCACAAGTGTGCTGAGAAGAAATTATTTTACATATATTGTGAAGAGGAGGAAGAAAATGAATAAGAAACTTCAAAAGAAGAGGATACACACCAGGAACCAACCCTAGAAGAAGAAGAAATGAGTCTGACCATATCATGTAATGCATTGGTAGGAATTACCACTCCTAAAACTCTCAATATAGAAGGACATATCAAGAAGAAAAAGTTAATAGTTTTGATTGATTCAAGTAGTACCCATAATTTTATTCATTGTAAGGTAGCCAAGGAATTGAATTGTTTCCTATACCCAGCACCAGAATGTCAAGTGATGGTTGCAAGTGGAGGAACTACAAATTGCTCTGGAAAATTCCATAATATGAAGCTAACTATGGGGGAATATGCATTTAATAGTCCAATGAGAGGTGTTGATGTTGTACTAGGAGTACAATGGTTACAATCTTTGGGGTCAATAGCTTTTAATTTTCAAGAACTTTTCTTGAAAATCTTTTTGGAAGGAAAGGAAATCGAATTACAAGGTATTGTAGGGAAGCCAAGAAATATAATAAGCTCTGATGTCATGAAAAAGCTTCTAAAGAAAGAACAACGAGGTGTAATTGCACAATTATGCTCACTAGAAGTTCCAACATCAAAATCATCATATTTCTCTAGATCTCCAAAAAGTCTTGGACAATCATTCCAAGGTGTTTGAAACTCCCAAAGGACTCCCACATATTTGTGATCATGATCATTCTATTCATTCGATTCCAGGAAGTGTTCCTCCAAACATCAGGCCTTACAGATATCCTTACGTCCAAAAGAGCGAAATTGAACGTATAATTGCAGCAATGTTAGAGGCTGGTATAATTTAGCCTAGTCAAAGTTCTTTCTCTGCTTCAGTAGTATTGGTGCATAATAAATATGGATCATGGTGCATGTGTCTGGATTATAGGGAGCTCGATACAATCACTATTAAAGATAAATTTCTCATTCCTGTGATTGATGAATTATTGGATGAATTACATGGAGAAATTTATTTTACCAAATTGGATCTTCCTTCAGGATATCATCAAATTAGAATGAAGGCTGAAGATATTTTGAAAACAACATTTCGAACTCATGAGGGTCATTCTGAATTTTTGGTCATGCCTTTTGGCCTTACCAATGCACCTTCTACATTTCAAGGGTTGATGAATTCCATTTTCAAACCCTTCCTTACAAAATTTTTGGTAGTATTTTTTGATGACATACTAATCTACAGCAGGTCTTGGAAGGATCATGTTCAACATGTTGAAAAGGTGCTCAAACTATTGGAGGAGAAAAAATTATATGCAAAAACATCCAAATGTTTCTTTGGAGTACAAGAGGTGGAATATCTGGGTCATATTCTATCTCACGAGGGTGTTAAGGTAGACCCTAACAAAATTAAAACCATTAAGGAATGGAAAGTCCCCACAACCATAAAGAAGTTCCGAGGATTTCTTGGGTTAACAGGGTATTATCACAAGTTTGTTAAGAATTATGGGAGAATAGTAGCACCTCTAACAACATTATTGAAGAAAGATTCATTTTCATGGACTCCTGAAGCAACTAAGGCCTTCGAACATCTTAAAGAGGCAATGTGCCTAGCACCAGTCTTAGCTACGCCAAACTTCACAAAAACCTTTATTGTGGAATGTAATGCCTCAGGAAATGGAATTGGTGTTGTTTTAATGTAAGAAGGAAGACCCATTTCTTTTGAAAGTCATCCAATCAAAGGAAAATATTTACATAAAGCTATTTATGAGAAGGAAATGTTGGAAATACTACATGCACTAAAGAAATCGTGACCTTAACTAATGGGAAGACACTTCAAGGTAAAAATTGATCATGATAGTCTTAAACACTTTTTGTAACAAAGAATATCTTCAAAAGAGTAGAAAAAATGGGTCACAAAGATGTTGGGTTATGACTTTGAAATCATCTACAAAAAAGGGAAGCTAAATGTTGTTGAAGATGCACTCTTAAGAAAGGATGAAGAGGTGGAAGAATTTCTTTGTGCCATTTCTATTATCCAACCAGATTGGATAACCGAAGCAAGGGATGAATGAAAGAAGGATGAAGAAGTGTGGACACTTATTCAAAAGTTGCAGCAAGATCCTAGTACAACTGATACATTTAGTTAGAAAAATGATTCCTTATGGTATAAATATCACTTATATATTTTCAATAATTCCCAACTAAAAGAAAATATTCTTTTGGAATTTCACATTTCTCCTTTAGGAGGACACTCGAGATTTTTAAAAATTACCACAGGGTGAAGATTTTTTTTTTTGGGATGGCCTTAAATCTGATATTCAAAATTTTGTGGTGGAATGTTTGGCTTTCCAGCAAAATAAAGTTGAGACAATTAAGACCCAAGGTCTTATACAACCTTTATACATTCCAAGTCAACGTTGGGAGGAGATTTCAATGGATTTTATCACTGGTTTACCTAAGTCCAAAGGAAAGAGTGTAATCACGGTGGTAGTTGATAGACTTACCAAGTATGTACACTTTTGTGCATTATCCCATCCATTTCAAGCAAGTACAGTTGCTACTACATTTATGGAAACAATTCAAAATCTACATGGAAACCCAAAGATTATTTTAAGTGACAAAGATCCCATTTTTACAGGAAATTTTTGGACAGAATTATTTTCTTGTTTGGGTACTCAACTAGCTCATGGCTCATCTTATCATCCTTAATCTGATGGTAAAACGAAGATAGTGAATAAATTTTTGGAAGGATATATTCGTTGTTTTGTATCTGATAAGCACACACAATGGGTCAAGTGGTTACCTCTCGTTGAATGGTGGTATAACACTTCCTTCCATACTGCAGCAAAAATGACCCCATTTATGGCACTTTATAAATATCATCCACCGTCCATCACATATTATTTAAGAGAAAATTCTAAGGTTCAATTAGTGGAAGATCACATCAAGCATCAACAAGAAGTTATCCAAATCTTAAAGGATAACCTAAATTTGGCACAAAGTCAAATGAAACAACTGGAAAATCAACATCATAGCGAGAGAAGTTTTTGTGAAGGAGACTCGGTATTTTTATGGCTACAACCATACAAACAAATGTCCCTCAAGTAAGCTAAGAAGGATAATAAATTATCGCCAAAGTACTATGGTCGTTACAAGTGTTGCAAAAGATTGGTACTATGGCATACAAATTGGAGCTTCCTACTTCTTCGCGAGTGCATCTAGTTTTCCATGTTTCATGCTTAAAGAAAGTTATAGGGGACAAACTTCCAGTTCAAACAATATTTCCAGACATTAGGGGAATTTTGAGGTCTAAAATGGGCCTCCTAAGGAAATTATAAAATAATAGTGGAAACAATAAAATAATATTTGATTGCATCATCAAATTTTGGAGGGAAAAAAGAGAAAACTACTTTTTTAACTCGTATTTTCAAATTATATCCCAAATTTTTTACTCAAATTTTGAGTGGGAGTACTCGTTGGATGCAAAATTTAGTTCCTCATCCAAGGAGTACCCATGTTTTATAATTTCGATGGACCCTACTATATGAAAAATAAGAAATACATGAAAATTGTGATTGTAATCACGTTTTTTCATGTATTTCTCATTTTTCATGTAGTAGGTGTTAGAAATACTAAGAGGGGTGTGAATCAGTATTTATTTTCAATTGTTAATTATTTCCAGTTAGATTCTTCACAATTAAAGACATACAGGTGTATAATGATAATATTAAGGATTAATAAGAATTTCAATCCCCTTTCTAATAATAGTATACAATAGATGAGTGAGGGCACCAACCTGTTGCCAAGCACCAACTTGGACTTTAATGAGGCTCCGACCTCTAGGGCTTTGACCCTATCTTCTCAAGGCACCAACCTTGTGTTTATGAGTTCCTACTCCAAGGAAACCAATCATTCTTTGCTTGGTTTAATAGATAATGTGAATAGTGCTTACTTGAATGTTCTTGACATATTCATAACTATATTATTTTCTTCCAAAATTCTTCACTGACTTCACTATCCACTTGTCTTCATCACTGTATTATCTCTTCCAAAAAAAATTCTTCACTGACTTCACTATCCACTTGTCTTCATCACTGTTCAAGTCTTGAAATAGTTCATGCCTCTAATATCAAGTATGTGATCACTGTTTCGAGTCCCTCAAAGTCACAGGTCTGAGGTACTAGTCCATTCACTGCACCGAGCTGTTGTGACTATTAAAGATTCCATAGGTATCTTCAAATCATTGCTACAATAATCTGCTCCCCAAACTTTTCTTAATGGTGACTACTCTTAATTAGTTAAAATTTTGCTACTATAGGTCCGGGCTCCACAAGTATGCCTTCAAGGTGCTGCTGTTCGAGCTTCCAAAAAAGGAGCTGCCATAGGTCCGAGTATAGCCCTCTACAACATCCTCACTACAGGTCCGAAAGAATGAAGTTGTTCAAGAAGAATCTGCTGTCTTATTAACCTCAAACCCAAATCAGATATATCTCTCCCTTCTTCAATGTTCACGAGTTGTGAACAGTGGTATTACTTCTCTGATTATCACCGAATTTCTGTGTTTAAAATGAAGACTGAAAACCTTGTATATATAGTCTTATTTCGATGCTAAATGAAAATACATGTCTCCACACGCAGGCCGAAAAGGGATGGCTAGGACAGGTCGGCTCCAAGACCATAATAATTTCCTTAACTTGAAAAATTCATATCTCCCAAAACGCTTGGAGTTTTGGGGTGTGTAAGGGCTCATTAGAAAGGGAAAATTATGCTCTAAATGATGGTGAAGGTATCACAAAAAAATTATGCTTCTAAGATCATGAGACATATTTTTCTTTGTGATTGTCCTTAAATTTTATGCATAAAAATATTGGGACAACATGAGGAATGTTTGGGGCAGCGTGGTTTCTACATTATTTGGTTTCTTTATTGTTATTAATGCCATGTAGCATCATGTATCAACAATTTCATCATATAATAATGCAGTGCTATGTCATAGTGCAGCCTTCATCTCAGTCAAAGTCATATTGACATCAATGGCAATGTAAATTAACAATCTCCCCCTTTGTCATTGATGCCAATATTCTTGCCCTTCCAAAATTCTCTCCTCGTTTGTCATCAATGGAAAATGGGGTGCCAAAGTACTCCCCCTGTCAAGTTTCTCCCCCTAACATACTGTACTCCTGACATGTTGCGTGATTTAATGTGGTGCAAGAGCAATGACTCCCATCTTTTGGCGAAGATACTCAAATGCTTCTCGTGGAAGGGGTTTTGTAAAGATATCGGCAATTTTCTCTTTTGTATTGACCTATTCCAACCTGATATTGTGTTTAGCAACTTTTTCATGGAGAAAGTGGTATTTTATTGGAATATGTTTGGTCCTTGAGTGCGTCACCAGATTCTTTGAAAGACTGATGATGCTAGTATTGTCACAAAAAATAGTACTTGGTTGCTTAGTTTCTATGTTGACATCCTTCAAGTCTTCCTTCATCCATAGAATTTGTTTACAAGAATTAGCAGCAGCTATATATTTGGCTTCAGCTATAGAAAGGGATATAGATGATTTCTTTTTGCTGAGCCATGATACAAGATAGTCTCCCATAAAGAATGAATTTCCACTGGTACTTTTTCGATCATCTACGCTTCCGGCCCAATTAGCAACGGAGTAAGTTGTCACAATAAGAGTTAAACTATTAGGATACCAAAGACCAAAATCAATCGTTCCTTTCAAATATCTTAGAATTCTCTTCACAACTGCTAGATGGGATTGTTTAGGACTTGACTAAAATATTACTACCATTCCTACTGCTTGCATAATATGGAGAGCTCCAATTATTGACCTGCAAAGAGTTGTATCTATGAGAGGGGTATCATCATCTTTGCTTAATTTACAATCTGTGGTCATCGGTGTGCTCATAGGTGCACAATATTCCATCCCATATCTTTTGAGCATGTCTTTAAGATATTTTTCTTGAGATATAAACATGCCTACAGAGGTTTGAGATATTTGTAGCCCAAGAAAGTAAGAAAACTCACCAATCATTGACATCTCAAATTTTTTGGACATATTTAGAGAAAATTCATGGCTCATTTTTTCATTATTGCTAGCAAATATTAGATCATCAACATAAACAAGAGTGATCAGAAGTTTTTCCTTGTCGATCTTCATGTAGAGATTGCTACCTGCCACTCCCTTTTTGAAACCCTCTTGTTGCAAATAGTGATCTAACTTTGCATACCATGCTCTAGGGGCTTGTTTTAATCCATACAAGGCCTTTTTTATTTTTCATACAAAGTCTTTTCCTTCAGCAAGATCAAATCCTTCTAGTTTCTCCATGTAAAATTCTTCCTTGAGATCTCCATTCAGGAATGTTGATTTTACATTCATTTGATAAACCTTGAATCCTTTTGAGCAAGTAAATGCTAAAAAAATTCTTATGGCTTCCATTCGAGCTACTGGTGCAAAGGCTTCTTCAAAGTCAATTCATTCGATTTGCGAGTATCCTTTGTAGACAAGTCTGGATTTATTTCTGATGATTTTTCCATCTTCATTCATATTTTTTTTGAATACCCATTTTGTTCCAGTTATATTTTTATATTTTGGGCGAGGTACCAGTTCCCAAGTCTCATTTTTTTTGATTTGAGACATTTCTTCTTCCATGGCCTTTATCCAATAAGGATCTTTTCTTGCTTGAGAAAAATTTTTAGGTTCTATTAAAGATAATATACCCACATCATCTTTTCTTGGGGTGCTTATCATCCTTCTTTGAGTTTGAATTCCTTCATCTATATTTCCGATGACCTATTCTTCTGGAAGATATCTTTGAAAAAACTTGATGTTGGAGGGATTTTGTGAAGATTCACTTTGATGTTCACTTTGAGGTTCTTCATTCTCCTCTTCTTTTTCAGGTTCTTCTTCTTCACTTTGTTCAAAGAAAGGCTCAAATTCATGATCTTCGATTCTCTTTTATAGAAGGCCTTCATCAATCTTCACATCAATGCTTCCACTATTCTTCATAGATTATTGTTGTAACATTTGTAAGCTTTGATCCTAGTGGAGTCTCTAAGAAATATTCCTTTGTCAACTCTAGAATTAAATTTTCCTAGTGAGTCATCATTATTTTTATGAAGCATTTGCTTCCAAAAACCCTGAAATATTTTACTGAAGCATGTCTTCCCTTCCATAATTCATAAGGAGTCTTTTCATTATTTGGTCTTAGTTGAGTTTGATTTAAGGTATAAACTGCGGTTCCAATTAC